>JASXSY010000782.1:0-154407 GCA_034509805.1 Sipha maydis | reverse complement strand
ATAATCGGAAGAGTTGTGGTTATACATATTGTCAATTATAAATTAAAGATGAGGTTGAGATATATGTAAAGCACCTCTGAGTCTTTAAAATTAAAAGTTCTCAGAATTTCGTTATATTGTGAACAGTTGGGATTTATTTTATCAAACGAATTGCTGGAACAAGAATCTAATAATGTATAATGAAATTAGAGTGTATAAATCAGATGAACAATTGGTCGACTAATGACTCGGAAGAGTACTCAATGTTCGATCAATCATTGGTATAATTCTGATTAGAATAATTTTTTCATTTACCTATACAACTACATGTTCTAATGATATTATCCAAACAATGTACTCGTATAACTATAATTTTTTTCTACTTCAAGTAATCTCTCAATATTCCATTAGCACAACAAAAACGTTTTCAATATTAGATACGCTAAAAGTAAAAAATAATTTTATAAGTTAAAATAATCTTTTATTTTTGGGAGGGATATTAAGTTCCTACTATTTTAAAAATTGTTAATATGAAATTTTTAAAGGAAGGATGAACTTTGGCCAATCAATTATAATTAACACTACGGTAAAATATTATTTTAATTACGTCAAACACGTATACGTGGTACCTATATGTTTCAGTCATGTCAAATTGCCTTATTATTTCACGTACCGGAATTTTCTTTTCGTTAGTTCAATACTTACAAAACAATAGGGCAATTTGACATGACTGAAACATCTACTATATCAAGAGTAATGCTATAACAATTTTTAAGTTTTTTTTTTCTACTACTCAAACTGTATGATACTAGAATTCATTGGCTTATAAATAATCATGTACAATATTCAAGGTTTTTTTTTTTCAGAATACATTTTTTATGATTAAATCGATGGAAGAATTTATGCCTGATATTATGACTGTTGGACATTTAGAAAAAACAATTACATTTTTATTTTAAATAAAAATAGTACGGTTGACATTTCAAACTTCACTACAAAATAAATATATTATATTACTTACAGGTGTTTCCCTAACCTGAATCTCCATTTATGTATTAATATAATCTAAAATGAAAAATAGTGAGATAAGTTACGATAGAAGATCCAAGACTACGTCTTTCAAAAGGCAATTGTTGAATCAATGCGAATATTTACTATACTCAGGAATAATTGAGAGCAAAATTAATATAGAGACGTTTACGTGTAACTACAATTATTAAAATGTATTGATGTTAGTTAATATTATTCATATTAGTTTATGAAATTATGTCTGTGAACACCTAATCTATTTTTTTTAACATTTATATCATAACAAAACTTCTTTTTATTAAATCAATATTATTTTTTCGAGTACATGAAATATATCCGTTGTACAATTTTAGATTTATTAGCAAGTTATACGTAAAAAATATGTTACCATCTAGAATTACAGTTGATTATACTTATGGATTGATAAAAAATCAGACGAATACGTAGAAATTAACGTGTTATTTCTTATTGTTGGCCAAAAATTGGAACAAGTAAAATTTTTTTGGAATTTCATGATTTTCGTAATAGATTATCACAATGGTAGTAATTTTATCGATTAGACGTATAGACTCAATGAAATAATAAAGAAATTCAAACTACAGTCTACTTTAGTGGTTCCCAACGTGTAATATGCATATCACAAATGGTATACAAAAAGCTCGTAGGTTGTACGTGAAGAAATTTTTTTAATGAAACAGTTTTATTTTTATCGTTATAGCCATTCGATATTATTTGGTCTATCTGACATAAACCGATTTTATTAATACCTTCGATACAGTAACAAAATAAACGTGCGAAATAACTTAAGATTTAAAATTTACAACATGGATCCTGGTAATGACGTACATGTACCAAGACCCTCATTAAAGATATTCTAGAAAAATATTTTGTTTGTCATTTATTTGTATTTGTTTGACCATCACCAGATTTATTCGACATTATTTTTTAAACAATACCAAAAACTATTGTCGAATAAATCTGATAATGATCAAACAAATTCAAACAAATGACGAACAAAATATCGGTAATAAATACAATTTTCTAGAATATCATCAGTGAGGAGGCAGGGTACATGTACAATGTTGACATGTAACGAAGATAAAGCAGGTCATCTATCAAAGGAATTTTAGAACCTGTGGGGCATTTTCAAAAATAATAAACGGTCAACATTAAAGACAACGTGATGCATTAAATGAAGAGGTTGAAGATTATTGGCTTATGTTAGATTTCTTTTATGAGACTACATAAAAACTGAAGTGTATACCTACCCTCCAATAAGCCTTCAACATTTAAAAGACAACATATGAGTAGCATATAATAAACTGACCGAAGCCCAGATTTCTACTGCACTAAAAATTAATTTATCGGGCATGCTGAAGTATACTTTGAAAAAAATGGACATAAATTTGAACAATTAATAAGATAATTATAATTAAATACATTTTAAGTTTATCAGAGTTTGTTTTATCATTATAAATCTTTAAAATCAATTTTATTAATTATTAAAAAATAATAGATTCTAATCGAAACTCATTTAAGTAAATTTTAACATAATTATGCTTATTAAATCTAATTAGCTTGTCTAATCTACATACAATTTTTATGATAGGTAGTTTAAAATTAAATAAAACTTTAAAAAATAAGAAGTGAAAATTTTTAGTGTCTTGGACAATTTTTTCAGAGTAAAGGGGATAAAAACGAATATGGCGTAATTTTTTTATATTTTTCGTTAAATTACTGTAATTAAATCAATTTTGTACATATAAAGTAGATTGAACTACTAAAATTCATAAATAAATAATTTGTGCTCAAAATTAAAGGTTGTTATGTGCGAGTGTATCTAATGAACATAACATCCATTTGAATAGCAGAATTGCATTACATTACGCAAAAATATTAGATGTACTCAATTATTTCTTACACTCTGTATATTTGAAATTTGTTATTTTAATTTTTGATAAGAAAAAAGTGAAAAAAAGATTGTTTAAATAAGTAGTACGTGAACATTTTTCAAAATGTGTCAGTGATACGCTGAATCCGATGTACATATATATTTATACATATCTCCAATATAAAAAGGTCGAGAACCGCTGCCATAGATGATAAAAAAGAGAGAAATAAGAATTATGAAGTATAGTGATTCAAAATACATAAATGAAGAAAGTGGGAACATTTTATATGGGTCATAAATCATAATCTAAGTCATAATAATTACTTTATAAAATACAACTCACATAGAACATTTCTAAAAAACAATAGATAGTTGAAGTATAAGTATTTTTCTATATGCTATGCATATTATAATATACAATGTAATATGTAGTAATTGTAGTTTTTTTTTTTTTTGATTTTTTCTATTATTTTTAAATACTATTTAATTACATTTTGTAGATCCATATTGCAGCTGAAACATAGATTTTAATCGTGAGATGAGTTTTTTTTTTTTTGTTATTTGTACATTATAAATGTAAATCGCGTATACAATTTATAATGATTCAGTTTCCAGTCAATTTAACCGTAATACAGTAATTTCCAATTATTAATAACCAATTTCGCATACTAATTCCATGGACATGGAATATTGTATCGATTATTTATATTTAACAATGTAGCATTTTACAATTTATTGTATATAAAATAATAGCTATAATGTAAAGTGAATCCAAGTATGGTGAGTATACTAATATAAAGCTTATTTTTTTTCTAATTTTAGTATTCATATAATATCATATTATTCTGTTGCACTAATCAAGTTCAACTGAACCTGCAGCTAAATCCTATCTAATGAACAGGTATTTTAATTTAAAAGTATTTATTCAAATTTATTCCTTATTTATTTTATAAAAATGATTAGTTGAATTCTCAAAAGTATTAACTAGATTAAAAGAGCAAAATAATAGGCATTCATAGTTTACATTAATCGCATAAAATAATAATAATAAAAAAGAACCGGATGGGCCTCGCTCTGCTGTACAGTTAGGGGTGGAGTGCACCTCGCTTATAGGATAGGTCATTATTATAATGGATTTGTTAAATTTGAATGCAATGATAGATATCATTGTATACGAATAACGATTCTGAACGGAGTTCATATGTTAGTCTAGAATATAATACAATGTTATTTATAAATATTATATAAGTATATTTTATTTTTAAACGAAAAATTTAGAAAAACCGAAAATTTAAATTGTCTATAAATAAGTCAAAATATGTCAAAATACTTTGAAATTTTAACCATGTATAGAAAACGTCAATATAAAGATTTAATGATAATTTCAAGTTGTTGCGGTTTTTCGTTTTTGAGTTAGGGCATTTTAAAAAAACCAATATCATTTGTCAGTCTAGAACATTCTACATTATATTATATTTTACATGTAATTTTATGTCAATATTCGATGTTCAAACGCTTATAAAAAAAAATTGTGCCTATGGATTTTAATAATTTTTGAATGACATTAAGAACTACTTCTGTGGAATCTTCGATTAAATTTTCAAGTATTTTGTAGAAGCCAAATTTTTTTTATCACCGATTATAAAAATAAAATGTAAAAAAATCGAATATTTTAAATGACTATAAGTGGCTTAAAAATCAATATAATATTTTGAAAAAAATATTGCATAAAAGAAATACCAATCTTAACAGCTGGTAGAAATTTCAAAAATCTGCGACTTATACTTTTTGAATTATAACAAATATTTAAAATCGTCTGAGAATAAATCGCTATTTTATGCAATTTCGTAAATATTTAAATTTCAAACAGTCATACAATTTTTTCCTCTTAGTCCGGTAAAAATTTTTTTAAAGATTTTTGAAGAGTAGCTCATAGATAACCTAGTGTTAAAATTTTGAACCTTAAGTATGAACAAAAAGAATTTTATGAATTTTTATCTACAAAATAACATGCAAATTATCGTGATTTTTACACATTTTATACAAATTTGAGCATTAAGGGCTTATAAAAAAAATTTGAGTAAACCGATCACCGATATTTTTTAGTTACGATAAGTTTAACTTATTATAAACCTAGTATAAAATTTTCAAGAGTTTTCGCTCAATCAATTAAATTTTATAGATGTTTAAAATCAAAAATTTAACAAAAATCGAAAATTTAAATTGTCTATAAATAAGTCAAAATATGTCAAAATACTTTGAAATCTTAACCATGTATAGAGACCGTCAATATAAAGATTTGGTGAAAATTTCAAGTTGTTGCGGCTTTTCATTTTTGAGTTAGAGCATTTAAAAAAAAATTAATATCTTTGTCAGTCTAGAATATTATACAGTATATTATATTTTACATGTAATTTTTTGTCAATATTCGCTGTTCAAACGCTTATAAAAAAAAATTGTGCCTATGGATTTTAATAATTTTTGAATGACATTAAGAACTACTTCTGTGGAATCTTCTATTAAATTTTCAAGTATTTTGTACGAGCCAAATTTATTTTATCACCGATTATAAAAAAAAAATGTAAAAAAATCGAATATTTTAAATGCCTATAAGTGGCTTAAAAATCAATATAATATTTTGAAAAAAATATGAAATAAAGAAAATACCAATCTTAACAACTGGTAGAAATTTCAAAAATCTGCGACTTATACTTTTTGAATTATAAAAAATATTTAAAATCGTTTGAGAATAAATCGCTATTTTATGCAATTTCGTAAATATTTAAATTTCAAACAGTCATAAAATTTTTTCCTCTAATTCCGGTAGAAATTTTTTTAAAGATTTTTGAAGAGTAGCTTATAGATAACCTCGTGTTAAAATTTTGAACCTTAAGTATGAACAGAAAAAATTTTATGAATTTTTATCTACAAAATAACTTGCAAATTATCGTGATTTTTACATATTTCGTATAAATTGTTACTTTGAGCACTTATAAAAAAAAATTGTGACTTACGATTTTAGATTTTTTTTTATGAGTTAAGGAACAACTTATAAGAAACCTTGTATTAAATTTTCAAGATTTTCTAGGCAGCCAAAAAAATTTTATCGTTATTTAAAAAAAAAATACTTAAAAATATTGAAAATTTCAATTGTCTATAAATAGCTTAATAAAAGTCAAAATACTTTGAAAATTTAATGGTGTATAGAGAACGCTAATCTTAACATTTGGTGAAAATTTCAAGTATTTACATCGATTAGTTTTTGAGTTATAGCAAAATAAAAAATTTGATTATGTCAAAAACTGGTTTTGCGTAAAAACTCCCGTTTTTCCCAAATTTTTTTATGGTTTTTCCCGTCGCATTTAAAAAATATTGGAAATTTTTAACTTTTGACCCCCCAAAGTACCAAATAGATTCACTTTCCTTTCAGAAAAGTTGCTACATAAGGCAATCGAAGCATTTTTACTGCCCCAAAACGTGTCGACAGACACAAAAAAAAAAAAAAAAAAAAAAAAAAAAAAAAAAAAAAAAACACACATCATTGTAAAATCAATACATTCTTCACTCCGTTCAGAATCTAAAAAAAAAACACTTAAAATAAGCAATAACTACATACCGTCTCTGCGACTTCGTTTGTTACCACCATCACGGACGGATGACTCTCGTAATGTTGATCATCATTTGTATATAGAGATGGGATTTTCAACTCAATAACATGAGTCAGTTCACTTGACTCAGTTCCCTCAAATAAGTTGATTCGGGGAGTCAAATCAGTGAGTCAACTCCCATTTTCCATTGACTCTCATTAACTCCTAGTTATCAGTTCATTAAATTAAACAACTCTCGTATGACAATTCGTTTAAGAGTTACTTCAGAGTATTAGATCATCTACCTTATTAAATATTAATTTACTAAATTGTTTTTGTTGTTTAATACAATACTTTAATATGTCATATACTTGTGTATTTACTATTTAGTATGTATATTAAAATATTATACAATGAGGAATTAATTTGAACTTTTATTTTATATACAAATTTAATTTAAAATGTTATATTATTGTGAACATATATGAATGTTTTATTAAAGATATATATATATATTTTTATTTATTTATTTTGAGAAAAACAATGTGCCCCCATGAGTTCTAATTTGAAATACAAATTCATGTTAAATATAATTAGTGTATTCGTTTGTTTTTTCATAAATTATATTTTGTGGACAAATACAACGAAATGGAACACTACTAGGTAGCATTAATATCTGTTTTATTTTTAATATAAAAATTATAAAATAATATAAACGTATATGGTTACGTATTAGAATAATATTATCATGTACTATCATCAAAGACCTCATACTTATGACCATGAATCAGTAAATCTAAATCCGTAATATTACCCATAATTCATGAATTGATAAGTGGTAACACAAATGCATGAGTTGTAGTGAATCAGTGTGGTATCACTGAGTTATTGAGTCACTGAACTAAAGCCAACTGAGTTACCACATTGAGTCATTGAGTCGCCGAATCTTGAAACACTAAGTCAAATCGTGCAGTTCACTTAAAAGAGTCAACTCTTTGAGTTAATTCACTCACGAACTACCCATCTCTATTTGTATACTACTTGTACCGCTCCGTTTGTTTGGTACTTATCATTAATATTCGATTTTTTCGGTAATAATAAATCTGTAACTGGAAAGCCTAAAGTTTTGTATCTTTTTATTTATATACACTTCGCATCGGATGGTGCACCAGTCCACCGGACGCGTGTCCGATACAACGTTGAAAAGATTATTTATTCAGGAGTGCTTTAAACTCGGTTAGATATGAAAATGTATTTTAGTAGTTCTAAACAGAAACAAAGCCCAAGACATGATCATAATTTCAGATATAAGTTCAACATGTATACCACGTAGACAACGTGTATCTATTCACATGAGTGAATGAATAAAACAAAGTATGTTAAACAAATATCAGCATGACCACGGATCAGTGGCGGTTTGTATAATAGTAAAATATTATAATAGATTCGCATTAGATGGTACACAAATGATTTGTAAGCTATTCTGCAGACGGATATAAAAAAAATATTTATTTCTTTATAATTATAGGTATGTGCAACGTACTTATCAACTTTTTAATTAATTATAATTTGCTATAAGAACCTAAAAATGTTTTATATTATTTATTTGGGTAGTTCATGTGCTCCTGAATACCATATCACGATCTGCGACTGCAAAGGATTACTGTTTAACTTCAAGTTTGGATACAAAAAAAAAAAAAATTAATCAATTTCTTTATTTGTTTATTTTTTCCCCACCAGAATTATAAGCACGTGTCATTTCGATCGATAAATTGCGCCATCGTTATCGATCATAAACAGTTCATCAATTCCGGGCTGAATGCCCGAATCGAATCAGTCTCGACGATACATTACCGTACGCAGCTACTCTCTTTCCATCTCACACAAACGCGCACTTCTCTCACTCGTACATGCACTCTCTCTTCTCGTTTATGCCTAACAACACGTGTCATGGTCGTCCTACGTCTGAGCAAAGGATGGATCCAGAGTGAAGATACTGGGATCAAGTGCCATCCCCGTAACCTAAAAAAGTACTGTATTTACATTGGTTTTATAACTGTCGTCGTAAGTAATAAAATATAATTAAATTACATTTAAACTGTGTAAAACTGTCAAAGAAAAGTAAATTGATTACCTGACACAGAAACTAGTGACTATTTTATGAAAATGAAATTCTTGAACATGTGGTTGGAATAAAAATTAAGTTAGCATAATTATTTACAGAGCAGTGGTATGATGGCGATTACATTTTTAACTTAATTTTTGTGTGTATACGTATAGAAATCAGTGAAACAGTTGTTTTTACAAACTAAATATTGTTTAAACTAACTTAAATACTTAAATAAACCAAATAAGTTTATATTTTATAACTCTTAAAAAAAAAAGTAAATACATACACTGATTAAATTTTTCTTATATTATTGGTAAACAATCTAAATATTTGATTGTACACAATAAATATTCTTATAATAAATTGATAACTTATTTTAGAGAATAGGCGAATTAAATCCTTGTGAGGTAACGACAATATTATATTGAATTTGAATTTATTTTGAATAATTAGTTTTAAAGTTAAAAGTGTTATTATGAAGATTTTTTATAATCAAGAATACCTATTATTTGTCTAAAACTAAATTGGTGTTCATAAAGATTCTATTCAAAAGTCTTATAAAATTATTTTTGAGTGTAAACAATTATTTTTAATTGAAACCATCAATGTATTTATGGCGAAGCTCTTTATATAATAAAATAAAAAAAAAATACTTCATATAGCTCAAAAAATTGTAATTAAAATCACGTTGAAAACTTACCATATGTAAAATGTATTGTGAACAATATTTTTTTTCTTATTCCTATTTTCCAAAAAGACCATACCATTTATCTGTAAAATTGAAGGTTTCTCATTTCATATGTAATTCAAATTAAATTAAATGTACAAAAAAAAAAAAATTAAGAAACGATCAAAGAAAACATGAATTAATGTACCTACTTTTAAGTAAACCAAAAGATTTCAATCCTTTTAATTGTTCGTTTTACTGGTTATTAGTTATTATTTTATTAAGCAACAACGATTATATATATATGTATATATATATATATATATTTTATTAATAATTTTTATTTTTATTTATTTATTTATTATTATTATTATTTTTCTTTTTTTACTAAAATAAAGTTATATTTATATTTAAGATTTTTTAATAGTAAAATAATAACTTAAATTTCTAATATTTACAAGACTGGACAGTTGTATGAGGGGTCCAGTGATAATACTGAAAAAATGGGATAATAAAGTTTTTGAAATTATTTATTTATTCAGTTCAGTTGTAATGTTCAATATAAGCACATATACATCATTGTATTTATTAGTTTTATTATCGCGGTAGTGCGCTTAATGACTATTTCAGACAATTCCTTTTAATAATGCTTTTGAATCACAAATCTAGTAAAAATATTGTTACGCCTCGTACATCCAACAATTCAAAACGTAATTTGTTAAATTCATCATTATTACCGCTGAGGTTAAAAATCAAAATGATGATAAAAAATAATACATCGAATAAAATAATCGAATATTTTCATCTAACCTAAGTTTTACTCTCTGACAATTATACCAGTGTTGACAACGCAGCGCTTTTAATCAATTCTTCGGATGACCTCGACAACCTATCTCAATCCACACAGATGACCTTTCGACTCAACTAATCTACAAAAAATATAATTTTAATTACTCAGCTTTCAAGTCCATTCTTATAAAAACTACCAATTCAAATAGATTCACTGGTTAGTCTTCACCTTTATATATCATCGTCTAACCTTTAGGTTGTAAAACACATAAATGACTCTGACGCCAGTTTCCAATAATTTTCTTTCGCACTATCAACGTCCTTACGATTATGATCAGAAATGTATACTTCTCTACCTTATCTCGCTGCCCGTTACACCAAATGTGAAGCAAATCATCATGTGAACATGTATATCAAAGACCGAAACTTTTTAACTAAATGTAAACTTTACTCCTTGGAACAAACCGCTAATTTCAGGGGGTACTCAGTTTTCAAGAGAAATCTCAAAAAGGAAATCTCTTCAAAAATCCTCCCGACCAATGTACTTATGTTTCAAACTCGCACATCTACTACTCAATTCACGGAGGCAATCAGTTCATTTCTGACCATCGTCGAATAAGAAAAATTATACACACTTTCAACTTCGGAAACTCCAACAAGGAAAAGAACCAATATTCCAGTCATTCAGAAAAGAAGAACAGGAAAATGTCAAAAGGGACATCAAACATCGCTTCATTATAAGCATAATTTAAATTGTGTTAAGTTAAGATAACATTTGAGCGGGAGTAATATTAAGAACTAATTGAGAAAATAATAAATAATAAATATTTAAAATATATAATAAAAATAAAATAATGGCCGACCCCAAATAGTTGGGAGTAAGGCAAAAGAAGAAGAAGAAGAATAAAAATAAAAATAATAATATAATTTATATTTAAAAAAAAATTAAATAAGTTATATAATTACTATAAAAGACCGCTACGTATAATAAACCATCTTTCTTGAAAGTAGCTTTGTAATAAAAATTGAAGAGTGCGAAATTGAAATAAATGAGAATTATTGAGAATCATAAAGTCATTAAAAATCATTGAGAATTATTGAGTTATTGAAATATATTGAGATTACTGATTTTATGGAACTAAAAGAGTTATTATATGAGAATAAATGAGAACTATTATATGTAAATTATTAAATGAGAATAAAAGAAAATTACTATATGTGAGTTATTATATGAGAATTAAAAAGAGAATTGGATATGTGAATTATTAATAGAAAAATTGAATTAAAAAGAAAACTATTTGTGAAATAATGGAGATTATATTGAGATTTTATAAAATTATTGAATTATATGAGTGAAGATAGTAAAATAGTAAAATACCCCTTGGAAGTAGCTAATTCATCGAAAAAAGACTTAGAGGAAAATAAAAATATATTAAAAGAAACATTAGAGAAAATAGATAAATAATTAGACTCAAAAGAAAGTATAGGAACTAGAAGTCAAACAGACATAAAGCATATAGAAATAAAATTTAAGAGAAAACCTTGAGAAATAAATGACAGATTCGAAAGAAATAACAAATAAAATAAATATATCATTAGATGAAGCATTAAAATGTAAAACAGAAGAAGATATTTTTACGTTTATAAATGCAAGCGATTTAGCTGTAAACGCAATAGATGAAAAAAAAACATTTATTAATATTAATAAAATATATGGTGACCAAATAACTAAGGAAACCTTTAGAACTAATTAAATATAAAGACACGAATAAATGGGTAAACATAAAAAAATATTTGACAGATTCATTCGAAACTCAACGTACAGCGTCAACTTTACAAATATAATTCAATTCGATAAAAATGGGTTACAATGAAAACGTAAATGATTACAATAATAGAGTAGAAAATTTATATTAAAAATTGTGTAGAGCAAGCATAATAGAGAAACAAAAAAGTGAAATACAAACTATTCAAAATACCTCGAAAGATTTAACTTTATCAGAATATATATCGGGATTAATTAAACCAACCAAATTATTAGTTAAAACTAGAAATCCCCGCACACTAGAGTTAGCAGAATAAATAGCCAAAAATGAAGAGTTAGAATATAAAACTGATACAGAAATATTTGAAAGGATAAATAAATATTATAATTATAACCGTTATAATAAACCAAACACATATCAAAATAATAATAACAGAATGTTCGGAGGAAATAATGGCAATAATAATTATAATAAAAATATTGAACAGTGTTTTATATGCGTTAGAACCAATAATTTAGCAAATCAATGTAAAAATAAACCACAATCAATTTAAAATAATCAATATAATTATAGACCACCAAATCAAAATAATTTTACGCAACCAATAACTAATTATAACACAAGAATGAAACATTTTAACTCATGTTATAAAAACAGGTATATAGAGAGTGAATGTTATACAAAACAAAATAGAGAAAAACGTAATAATGAAAATAAAAATAATAAAAATAATTCGAGAAATGAGTCAGGATCGAACGTAGTTCGCGGAGCACGTTAACTAAATTGTTATCGAATTTTATCCATTCCTTTATAAAAATGATTCAATAAAAATGTACTAAAATGACAAAAAATTCTCTAAAAATATAATAAAGTTTTGAAAATACAAAATAAAAGTTACATTTCTTTATTCCTTGATGTATGAAATGTGCTTGGAAATCAATATTTTTAGACATTCAGAAAAAAATGCAATTTGCGTTTAAATCCGTTCCTTAGTTATGAATTACTAAACATTTCTTGGAGTAAAGTATAAAATTGATTAGAAAATAAAATGACCAAATTATGAACAAGTGTTGACAACTTTGTATGTCATATTAGATACGAGTATATACTTTTTTGGACGTGGCACAGATTACTTATATACAATCGTGTTATTTTTTTTCGATCACTTTTGGCGCAAATTACAAGCGCCTTTCCTTTTTTCAACCTTTAGTACACTAATCGCCAAAGGTACCATTTCTCCAAAGTTTTATTTTCATACATTTTTTACGCATTACAATCTTATCCGCTAGAGCCTATAACACCAAAATTACTGCATATCATATTCTTGTTTCTCTATCAGTCTATTTTTTTTATTCATATTATTATATCATAATTATTATTCACATTGTTTATTAGTAATACTTTTGTTTGATTTTTTTTATTGTTCCACCTAAGAAATAATAGCCTGTAATCTTCAAATTGAATAACTGTTTTTTGAGCTATAATTGTTGTACGATTGAAGGTACAAAAAAAAAGAACCGGATGGGCCTCGCTCTGCTGTACACTTGGGGGTGAAGTGCGACTCTTCATAGGATAGGTCATTATAATGGATTTGTTAAATTTGAATTCAATGATAGGTATCATTGTATACGAAAAACGATTCTGAACGGAGATGATATGTTTGTCTAGAATATAATACAATGTTATTTATAAATATTGTAAAAAGTATATTTTATTTTGAAACGAAAAATTTAGAATAATCGAAAATTTAAATTGTCAATAAATAAATCAAAATATGTCAAAATACTTTGAAATCTTAACCATGTATAGAAAACGTCAATATAGTTGTTGTGGTTTTTCGTTTTTGAGTTAGAGCATTTTAAAAAAACCGATATTATTTGTCAGTCTAGAATATTATACATTATATTATATTTTACATGTAATTTTATGTCAATATTCGCTGTTCAAACGCTTATAAAAAAAAAATTGTGCCTATGGATTTTAATAATTTTTGAATGACATTAAGAACTACTTCTGTGGAATCTTCTATTCAATTTTCAAGTATTTTGTAGGAGCCAAATTTTTTTTATCACCGATTATAAAAATAAAATGTAAAAAAATCGAATATTTCAAATGCCTATAAGTTGCTTAAAAATCAATATAATATTTTGAAAAAAATATTACATAAAAGAAATACCAATCTTAACAGCTGGTAGAAATTTTATGTAGTTATTTTATGCAATTTCGTAAATATTTAAATTTCATAAAATTTTTTTCTCTAAATCCGGTAGAATCTAAAATTTGATTTTGTCGAAAACTGGTTTTGCGTAAAAACTCCCGTTTTTCCCTTATTTTTTTAGGGTTTTTCCCGTCGCATTTAAAAAATATTGAAAATTTTTTAGTTTTGACCCCCCAAAGTACCAAATAGATTCACTTTCCTTTCAGAAAAGTTGGTACATAAGGTAATTGAAGCATTTTTACTGCCCCAAATCATGATATATAAGACCTGCCTACTGGCAGAATATAGGCTAAGTTAAAAAGTGATAGTAACCCTGGGAAGTACTCAAGCAGACATTTTGATATTTACAATGGAAATCTTAATAATTTATTATTTATATATTATTTATATTAAAAATAATAATTAGTATGAAATAAATTATTTACGAATTTAACACACAGTTTAAGACATATAGAAGGTAGGATTTTTAACGAACTACGAAGTGCACGGGTGGTTCAGATAGTATTTATATTATATATGTTATACTGAAATTGCCGATTACTAAAATCGGCGGAAAATTACCAATTTCATGAAATCAGCAAGATATAGAGTCCATAGTTAATAAATATAACAGGTAATTAATAATTAAATTACTAATATCGCAACGTAAGCGTAC
Organism: Sipha maydis; assembly: GCA_034509805.1. Taxonomy (NCBI): domain Eukaryota; kingdom Metazoa; phylum Arthropoda; class Insecta; order Hemiptera; family Aphididae; genus Sipha; species Sipha maydis. The sequence goes on along the minus strand of JASXSY010000782.1, from coordinate 139,716 downwards.
TTATCGAACCGCCTGTACTTAGAATATTAGCTATTTCCCTAGGCAAAACTAATGACTGAACACTAATCACATGGGTAATGTTTGCGTTAGTATATTATTTTATCAAAGCAATAAAAATATAAATTGTTTGTGTCATTAAAAATGCCAAGAAGACGCCAGAATGCCAATTTTTGTCGTAGAACAAATGCAGCTACAAACATGAGAAATAGAAGAGCACAAATAACAGACGAACAATGCCAATCCGATAGTGCGAATGATTCGTAGTTGACTCACGCAGAGCAAATGAACAACTACGCCAACAGTTACATCGAACATTTATATATGATTCATTCCTGCGTCTAGCATTCCAGTATGAGCCAGATATTGAATATTATGCTCATTCAAAAGTAGTAATTTGTGCTATGGACAAGGAATGCCCGCACTGCTATTCCCTCAAATTCAAAAATGAGCAAGTCTGGATGTGTAGATGCAACTACCTGAAATTGAAACACCACCTGAACCATTGAACGGTTTACTTATCGGTACAGATCCAGATTCTAACGTGTTCCTGAAGTCAATTAAAACATTCAGTTCATGTTTCCAAATGACATCGTTCGGAGCAACAGAAATAGTTCGTAATACTAATGCAAATGGTCAACAATACAATTCTATACTATGGATTTTAGTACTTTAAGGTTAGGTTAGGATTATGTATTAATTGATTATATTAATCCACCGTATTATGTCAAACTTGGTATAACTTTGATACTTTATTAGATTTAAATCATACACTAAGGTACGTACAAACAGCACTAGGTCCGCGATCTACCGCAGGTAGATTGCCTACCTGATAATATACTGCTGTGAATCAGAATTTTTATTCGTGAGAGAAAACTTAAGATAAATCTAGAACATCATCCACCGAATATTAAATAACGAGTTGAACAAAGTTAGAGTCATATAGAGTTGGTATATTTAACGAGCAACGAAGTGCACGGGATCAGCTAGTATATATATATATATAAAGGAAATAAAAATTAAATATAACTATACAAATTAAGTATCTCAATGGTGAATCAGTGAATCGGCAAGATATTTTTTTTGATTAAACTATATATTATACTACATGGCTTACATTTAGGTTGATTTTCTTTAGTGAAGCACTTTGAACTGTACATTTTTCGTTTTTGTTATCGGTAAGTGTTTAGCCGATTTGATCGACCTATTGAAGTTTTTATCGAGAATAATAAAATCTTTAAATAACTTAAAATGGGTATGATTGCGAACGTTTTTACCCGCCTTTAATCATGAGATGTTGTCAGATTTGGTGTCAATAACAAATTTTTAAATAATAATTTTAAAAATAATGGTAATATAAGGCCTCCTCACACGGGGATACTCAAAATAAACTGCAATCGCCGAGACACTAGGAGACTGGGTAACTAGGCAACTACAGTTGCCGGTTATCTTCACTAAATTTTACTAAATTTTTGTTACTAGTTTCTTAAATTAATGTCACCCTATACAGATTTCGACAGTACAGTTCAGTTTTTCTTATTATTTGTGTACATTGATATTTATACAGTAAATAAATTAAAATAAATACATTTTTTATAATGTCTAGTAGTGATTCGAGTAGCGAGCAAGAAATTATTCTTTATCATTACTATAAACACCACCTAAAAAAACGCAAAAGAAAATGTTGGATCAATACTTATATTGAAAAAAAAAATGTTAACTGCAGACTATTTATTGCTGCTAAGGAATTACAGGAAAGTGACTTCCGATTTCTTGCATTCTATAGAATGAGAAAATAAACTTACCTTTGTTGTACAAATTTTATATTAAAATTTTGATCCATTTTATATTATTTTTTTATACACGAAATGAAAATCACCTAGCAACTCGATCAACCAAAGTAGCGAGGAGACCAACATGTCTAGTCACCATTTGACTATAGCCAGATTAGGTAAGGTTAGGTTAAGTTTTTTATAGTCGCGTCAGTTTATAAGTCGCGGCGACTTTAGTAGCGCTGTTCTGAACGACGCCATTCAGATACACATGCGTAGTTGCCTAGTCGCCCTGTCTCTTAGTATCTAGGCGATTACAGTTTCTTTTGAGTATCTCCGTGTGAGGAGGGCCTAAGGGTTTTCTGTTATTACGCCGGGCGATAAGATAGATATATACAATGTAGAATATCTATAATATTATATCTTTATTAATTTGATGGAAAACCAGCTCGATTCGTACAGTTCGACAGTCGTAAAAAACAATGTGTATAATCCTATGGCCAAAAAAGATAAATATTTAATTGAATTAACTTTACAAAATTAAAATGATTATAAAATACAGAAAGATCTAATTTTATATTTAAGAAAAACTAGAAATTCCTATCAGGGAAAAAATTAAAATAAAAGTAAAAATGTAGAAACATGTTTTTAAAAACTATTATTTTGAATGTATTATTATGTATTATATTATTTATTTATTCAGAACTCAGATCAATGTATATGTGTATTATTTTATATTTTTTCCCAAACAAAATATATTCAGAAATTATAAACATGGCAACGTAGCCTATAAAAACGATCGCAATCGTTCGTTTTTCGGCTAAAAAAAAGAAATTCTCTGATAAGCGTCATTCGTTCGCAATCGTGTTATAAAAAAGGTAAAATGTTCGCGATTGTGTTGTAACCCTTAAAATAATTACTTTTACATTTTGTTTAGATGTAATTATTATTTTAATTCATATTATTCATTATATATTACTAAATACATTTTCACTCAATAATTCACAATTATTGTTATTAGTTTACTGTTGGATTTAATTACCTTCATTTCTTCTAGTTGTTATCATTATTGTTATTATTGTTAATATTCATATTTCACCATGTTTTACTAATTTTCTCTTACAATTTTATATTACCAATATTATTTTTCAACTACTGCTTATTTTTTAATTAAATATTGGTCCGTAATAAATAGATGAATAAATAAATAACAATCCAATTACATTTATTTAAACAACATTACACACACTGAGTATAATTTAGAGTTTCCAGTTACTAAAAATGTATCTATTGTACCGAGATAAAAAAAAGCAGTGAGTATGGTTTTTGGAAAAAAAGATAGCTTTTGGAAACTGTTTTCAGTATAATAGACGCTTTCACAATTTTCTAAGTGTATACTGAAATGTGGTTCATTTGCGTTTTTTTGTTGTTATAGCAGCAACAAAACTACAACTGCCCATTCGGGCCTTATCAAGTGTACTGATGCTTTCCTTTACTTTTTATGACGAAAAAAGGTAATATTTATTGTTCTCCGAAGTCTAATCTACCTCTGTACTCAATTTAATTACAATTGTCCAGCAGTTCTTGAGTTATAAATGGTTGAATTAACCCGACTTAATTTTATTTATATAGATTTTTTCGATCATTCCTTAGCTATGGTCACTAAATTAAATCTTTTCAAAATTTAAACCTGTTAATCCCAAGTCTACAAATTTTGCATAGCTTTTGCAGGTTTTCGAAATTTTATTAGCATACCACGAATTTGATCAAATATTGTTTTTTCATTGAAATACATCTGCGCATATGTAAGTGAAAAAAGAAAAAACTATTAAGCTGTTTGCAAACACTACGAAAATATTAGTCCTCAACTAACAACATTTTTTACGGATTACTTTTTATCCGAAGTTTTTAAAAATTGTCTTGTATTATAAAATTAATATATTACGTAATTACATTAAAACATTTTTTATCTTACACTAAATTAATAAATATAATATTTCTTAGAATATAAAGTACATTTAATCAAAACCTTTTTTAATAATGTTTTTGTTATCAATCTATCACGATAGTCAAATAATTGATACCTGTATATAATGATGACGAAAAAAAAAATGATTATTTTAATAGTTTAATAATTTTTAGTAATGATTATTGTTAATGTATAAAATGTGGAAATTTACGGCTCATGCACAGTTATTTATTTTTCATACACAAACATGGCACTAGATTTGTAATGTATATAATTGCCTACACACAAATCCTTAGAATTTGTAGAGCTGCAGCATCAGCTAATGGTTGTAGCGACAAGATTTGTTGCGATTATCACTATCGAAAACGTCTGTAATATAATACATGATAATAACTTATTTGGAAGTCCAGTGTACGAAGTACGTCCACTAATGTTTACTTTTTTTTTTGCTCTTCATGTACTACGTCTTCACGATTTAGATTTAAAAGGTACGTTAAAGTTTATTTAATATTTATTTCATCGATTTCCCGATATATTATTGCCATTGAGTATAGTAAAACGTATATATGCGTTGTGTTATATTATGGTAGGTTATATATATATTATATAATATATATTGTCACAATATCACGACATTGACAGCCGGTAAAAGAAACATTATAAGATTAGGATTTTATAACTTTTCGTTAAAAAATCATTCTAATTGAAAGGGTGGGGCACAAAGACATGTTATTGCTTAGAGAACTAATATTTGTAGCACCAACCCTGCGTGCGTGTACTCCGTTTCTGCACACAATGAGTACCTATCTATAAATGCTATATATGTATATACATTCGTATATTTTCGTAGATGTGTGTACGAATAACGAATATTCGTCAGCTACACGAGTCGTGGGTCTTAAATAATAAGGAAATATTGTTATTTTGTAATTATTCAATGTAATATTCTTTAATTTAATTTATTTTTATTTTTATTTTTTTTGTTGTGACAGCTTTGAAATTAAAATGATAGAAAGTCAAAACATTTTAATTTTATGATCGAGACACCGAGTGTTTGAAATTTGTGGATGAGCATCGCAAGACCATTACAACTCCGAAATCGTGGAATTTGTATAATCCATAGTATTTTCTGTATTTCACCACAAAATATAATGAACGATTTATAAACCGGTGCTCATGCATAGACATGTGCACGGGGGAGGAAAGTGGAGCAGGGTGGTCAGCTGCCCCTCCTGTGGGTTTAATTTTTCTTCCATAATTTATAAATAAAATATAATATAATTTTTATAATAATTGATATGCAATCATTGCGTATACCATACACGATGTTTATGTGTTGTCCAGTTTTGGGTTCATGCGCTCCACTATACACCGTAGTGATAACGAGTCTTCATAGATACGTGGTTAATATTATAATATAAACTTCCTTTCGGAGAAGAATAGTACTTATTGATAAAGAATAAATGATCAATTTTCGTTTATCAATTGAAAACAATGTGTTTTATACTCTTCTTTATGTAAGTATAATGTTATTAGAATACAAATATACTGTAAAATTGCAATTATTTTACTAAAATAGTATCTACTAAAACTAATGAAATACTTACATAAAATAAAAAAAAACTCTCATCATCAAAATTAAATGGAATGGCTAATAACCAAAATAATATTAATTTGTATAAACTAAAATATAATTGAATAACTAATATGGGGCAGAACTATGTATATATATATATATATATATATATATTCATATACCTAAATTAAAATTTCTTGGGTAGAAAAAGTTAAAAATGAGGAAGTATACCTATGAACAATATGGAAAACAAATAGAGAAAGAGAAAATTGAATCGGATATATTATGAGAAACAATGAATGGATAACGACAATAATAGAAGAAAAGATAGAAGGAAAAGCTGTAAGAGGTAGACCAAGAACACTATTTATCAAACAGATTATAGAAGACATAAAGAAAATCAATTATAAGGAACTAAAAGTAGCTGTAATGGATAGGGACAAGTAGAGAGTTTATAAAAGTCATTTAACCAATCTAAGGATTCAAAATAAAAATAAAATACTTAAATATATATTTCTCTCCACCGCCTACCGACAAGATCTGTGCAAGCCTATATAAGAGTACACACGAGATATTATTCGGTTCTTGAGTCTCTTGAAACATGAATTCTTCAATTCTGAATTGCTATGTGTTAAAATAAATGTTATGTTAATTGCGTCTAAAAGATATTTATTTTTCGAAAATTCAAATTGAAAACAAGTGTACAAAAAGTTACGGTTAGTGTCACTTTGCGTTGCGTTCCGTTCGTTGCTGAACATTGCGCGAATTCTCCTCAATACCGAATAAATTAAACTCATTTTAACTATTATACTTCTTACCTTCGTAAATAAATATATATATATATATATATATATATATATATATATATATATATATATATATATGTAAATTAACTCAAAACTTTCTTTGATAACTCTTAAAAAATTGTAGTAATTTACATTGTCGATACATAATAGCTTTTGCAGAAAGCTCTCGAAATGAAAACTCTTAAAAAATATATTACTATTGTTGTACTCCCGTCTTTTATAACTTACAAGATACTTTTATAGCTTAAAATACTAGTATCTAAATCAATAATATAAGTAATATTTTGTAATTTAAAGCGATTTGACTATTTATCAATATTTAAAAGTAATGATTTAGTTATGATTATGCATTTGAAGAGTCCAAGATTTATTGGAAAAACTTGTACCTTATAAATATTTACTGTCAACTTTTTATTTCTCTAATTATAGACAAAAGAAGGAGGAGGGTGTAAATATCTAAAAGCCTTCTGGCTACGCATTGCTTATACAGTCTAATAACACAGAAATCAAGATTTACCATCTTATAGATAAACCGTAAATTATTTCCATTTAATTTCGAAAACAATGATCTAATAGAAATGTTAATCTTCTATTATATCAGCGGTTTTCAACCTTTTTTTATTTTGTACTCCTAAGCTTAATATTTTGCTAGGTTGTACCCCTTTTTATTACTTTTAACTTTTTTTCACAAAACTACTCTAAAAATGCTTAAATAAAAAAAATACCGATAATATAATATAATGTATTAGTGTATATTTTGATATTTCATAATAAGACACATAAAAGAGAAATTATTTTTTATTTTTTAATTAATGAATAAAAAAATTGTAATATAAAAATGTAGAAAGACCCTCGGCGTTATTTAGAAATGTATAGTTGTTTATAATCAGGCTCAAATTGTAAATCTGAAACTGCATTCAGTTTATTTTTATACTTAACCGTTTTAAATAAAACAAATTAATCTTTTCCCACCATCACTCAATTTGTTTAGCTTGTGTAACCGTTTAATGGTATGATGGATACATGACTGTTATTTTCTACAGTTTTAATAATTTGAAAAAATCTAATGTGGTTTTAGTAGACTAAGGTAACACAATTACACTGATACGATTTTCTTTAATACCTCATTTCACGTACGACGTGATGCAATTAATCGAACAAATCGGAAATAGTACATACGTCACATAGTTAAAAATTTAATTAAAAACAAAATAAGTAAAGTTATCGTAAAATGTTTATAGAACAACTGATAATTAAAGACTGAACTTATGACACAATATGATACAAAATTTACAACGTTTCGTAAATTTTTCTATAATTATAAAATACATTTGTATTATTCTATACTATAGTATTTTTAAATGTTGATGGATATAATTAAAAGTCATTATTTTCAATGCATATTTTATTAATTTCGATATTCAATATTGGGATTGTATGAAATGTTGCTCGTAAAACTTTTATCGACGGTCGGTTGAGCACGGTTATTTTTTAACTAGCTCGATTGTATCTCCAGTGCTCTTTTAGGAACTGAATCAGTTATCAAAATAAATAACAATTACAACAGTGCACGTACATCGAGCGCCTTATCCGAATGTCTTATTGGATGTCTGAAAATACAGTGTTTTCTTACGATTTGTCGTTGAAGATAATAGAGGATAGTGAGCGAGAGAGTATGTGTGTGAGCTTGTGTGTGTGTGCGTGAGAGAGAGAGAGAGAGAGAGAGAACGAGAAAGATTGAAAACACAAGACCGTACAGGGATCAGACATAAAGATTGTTTGGGCGTATCTATTCAACGGGATTTAACGATTTAGGTTAACGTATATAAGCGTTTGAGAACTCATCAATCATTATTTAAATTCGACGAAAAATCAAAACACGCCGCTCTTAATCATAGTTTTAACAATAATAACACCGTTTCGGTTCAGACAGTATTGCGCGTCCGGTGAAAGGTCGCGCGTTTCGAATATTAAGCGCAGACCGAAGAAAACGAAATGGTATCGCATCGGCACGACGGTCAACGTTTGAGACTTATCGGCACGCCAATCCACTCGGATTTCCTTTGAACGGTGACGAAAACGTTGCACGGGTTTCATCCGAATACGGCGTGCTCGCCGTTCGGAGCGTACACGTGCACCGGAGCACTCGCGCACTGGACACGTCAACGCAGTAACGCACGAAAACGCGCACGCACTAAGAAGACACGCATCCAAGTAAACACGCACTGCGCAAACACGCACTCGCGCACTATCACGCAAAAGCACGCAAGCAAACGCGTGCTCGGAAAACAGAGTGCTCACGTTTCCAAGCCCTGACGCACGTACGTGCTGGGAAAACGTACGATGATTTCACTCGGTATCGTTTGAGAACAATCACGATACACACGATGACGTTTTTGAAAACAGCGTTCCGTATACGCGATTCAATTAAAACAATTATTGTCGCGTGAACGAATACGATAGTACGGGTTTGTGCACAGGGTGTGTTCCAGGACGATTCGAAAAATGCGTACAATAAGATAGTAAGACAATATAATAGCTACAGACGATGTACATAACACTTGGAATAAATTTAATTTCGAACAGTCTTTGGACAAATGGTGTTCCACAACAATATGTGTTATAATAATTATGTGGTACACAATAATAGTGTTGTTGTTTATTTCAAAACTTTTTTAAAAACGGAAACAACATAGAAAATCAACGGATCGACCCTTATTAAGATATAAACATTATTTTTTTCTCTCTCTAAAAATTCCGTTCACAAAATGGATATTTTGAATTTTTTTCCCACAGGTAGAATAAAATTTAAGATTTTTCAAATTTCTGTTATGGAAATCAAAAATATCTTTTAACGCAATTTTGTTGTAGCAAAGCGGTTAAGTATTACAACAAAAATAAATTTAAAATAATAAATAGAACAACAGTAATTGCATTTGTCGAATTATCTTTGAACACCCTGTGTATATATATATATATATTATATACAATGTATCCGGATGAAGTATAAATCCCGAAAAAAAATTAAACTCACACGCGCACTGTAAACTTCGTTAAAAACTGCCGCATAACACCGTTTAAAAAACATTAATTTGTATAAAATTCATAAATCAAAGCAATTTTCATTAGCTGTGCGAAGTTCGTCGAGTCGTAGACTTTTCGAATACAATGGATTCTATAGAACAATGTGAATATCAGACCTTTCATCGTGTGCGTACTCCCTAGCGCGCTTATGTACATAATATATATATATATATATATATATATATATATACACTCCCAACTTCCACGTCGTCGATTGAATATACATATATTAATATATAATTATATACGCGTACTAGTATTTACCGTTCATCAAATTTCGACACGTCGTTTACGGTCGAGTTTATCTGCTCGTAAACAAATCCCAGAGAAGATAAACGTGATTATAAAATACACACGCAATTAGGGCGTTGAATTTCATTAAATTTCCCTATTTCTCTTGGCAGATGAACAAATGGTTTTCTTTTAATTTAGTATTTTATTTAACTAATTCAACGTAAATATTGATCAACAATACATAAGATCAGTGTAAATCTAATTTTTTAGTATAAACTAAAAATATAATGAAGATGGGATTGAAATTAATACATACCTAACAGTTATTACTATTACCAATGTATTAAATTTATGCTTGAGAAGTTCTTATAAATTCTTAATTTATTATTTCTATCAATTAAATGAATTCAAATTTATATCTCAACTTTAGTATTGTAGGATAAAATATACAGTTATTGGCACCTTAAGAAAAAATTGGATTTCAAAACATGTTATCATTAACTTAATAGTGTTTGATATCTTTGTGACCTCTTTGATTATCATCAAAATATTGTAATCTTTCATAATCTGTAATCATATATATATATATATATATATATATATATATATATATATATATATATATTAGGGTGGTCCTTATTTTTTCAATGTGATTTTTTTAATACAGTACCCCTTTAATTTGTTAAGTTATATGAGTAAGTCATTTGGGTAAAATTTGGAAGATCTCACTCAACCCCCTCTGGTGCCGCATTAGGGTTGAATTTGGAAAAATAGGGTAGTTTTTTGTTTTTTTTTATTTAATTCAGAAGGTATTGTATTTATCGAAAACATGTAAAGAACTAAATTATAGATTTTAGCATTGTCTATAAAAAAGCCTATTACGTAAATTCTCGTAAGTCCATTTATTTTTAAGAAAACTTATTCATTTACAAAATATTATATATATTTAACGAAATTGCATATTTTTGGGTTTTTTTTAAATATATACAACGTACGGTTGCATATATGACAAATATGTTGAATAACAATTATACAGAATTAAATAATATAAAAAAAAGATTATAGCTAAAAAAGTCTTAATATTCTGTAATATACGTTTTGGTTTCTATTTACTTGATTTTCTTTAATTTTTACAACATAAAAAAATACGTATGATTTTTTTTCATCGAATTTTAGGTATAGTTAATTAATGCCACCCTAAAATGGTTTCTTCCGTGTTTGTCTGTCACTTTGCGGATATTTTTTCCGGTAGTCTTGAACAGTCTAGAAAATATAATAAAATTTTTAAGTTTAATTTATTTTTGAAATAGTAAAATAAATATTACCTGTAATACATGTTGTTTTTGTTCTTCATTTTTTTTGAATTTCTTGTTATATTCTTCTATAAGCTTGACTCCCCTCTCAGCTGTGTCATTCACGACTTTTAGTGAGTTTATAATGTGTTTTCCTATATGTAGTCCTCGTGATTATTCCAATTGGCCGGATCAATAGTTAAAAACTGTGTGGAAATTTGAAATCTCTTGAACATTCCAATCGATTTAGAGTTTATTAAGTCAATTAAAGATCTTTTTGTATAAAATGTGAAACATCTTCAAATTTAAGTCCTATTTTTTTTTTCAACTCGATTTCTTCCTCTTCATCGTTTATGCTTGAAGTACTCAATATTCTCTCAGCCATTTTGAGTTTCGTACTGTTATCTACACGATCGTCAAATATCGAAAATGTAACACACTCTGGATTTAAATACCACAAATGATTTATTATTTTTTTTAATGCCACGTCTGCAACTCTTTTATTATGCAATTTATATTCTTCTAATTTTTTTAAAAATAAAATGTCATTAAGTGGAGCTTTAATTGCATTGGGTGACGAAAACCAAGCCTGAACGTAACATTTAACTATAAAACAACAAATATCTTTTAATGCCTTTTCTTCTTTGCTATTTAATTTAATTTGATCTTTAAATATATATAGCTTTAAAAAATAAATGGCCTTAGCCATCCATCTGGCTAAATGGTATGGACCAGGCTGCCCTAAAAGCAATTCCTCGAGGTGGAACACCGCCTAAAATATAATAACGAGTTCTAAAAATTCTTGGTAATCATCTCGAGGAAGACTATTGGTAATTTTTTTTTTCGCATAATATATAATTTTATCAGCGTCATTTTTTATAATATTTTGAATATAGATATCAGAAACTGACGTGGAAAATTTGCTTTTATCAATATTTTCCCACGCATGTTGAAATCTTTTAAAAAGTTATATATCTGGTCCTGACATGGGAAATAATTTTTCTTCTAAAAATACACCTTGTAAAACAAGTTCAAAAATGTGATGTCGGCACGCCAAAAATAAAATTTCTCTTTCTAAACTTTGTTCTAATAGTACGCATGCTCCCATTCAACCTCCCTGTGTTAGAAGCTGTAGTATCAAATACGAATGCTTGGACTTTATCTAGTAATGACCATTTTTGTAAAGTATCAAACACAGCTGAAGATATTTCATATCCTGTTCCAGAAGGCATTTGTGGGACTTCAAGAAGTTGTTCAACATTCATGGCCGTTGCAATAATTGGTAAACGATCAACATTATTCTTTCCGGTAAGGGCCGGAAGTATTTTTGAATCCCAATGGATCACAACATAATTTAAATTTTTTTCGTGAAATTTGGAAGTAATATTTTCTGATATTTTTTTTCGATAGTCTTCACGGGACTTTTTGATTGATGTTCGGTTTATAACATAAATACTTGGATCTAATGACAGGGCTTCTACGCATGCAGTTAACAAATGAACAGCATCTCTATCACTTATTTTGCATCTATCAAGAGTGGCTGATAATCTGGGTGTTAAAAGTTCTATCCTACCTCTTTTATTTCTTGATGGACCTGGGACTGGAGATAACTGTTCAATTACTTCATCTTCATTTTCCGTTTCTTCCAAACTTGACGTAGACGAAGAAATTGAATACTGTTCTAAATTATGCATTAATTATTAATATATATTATCACATTTTTAAATATTATATTTTAATTATTTTACTGTTATAAATTACCTGTTACTGATGTTTCTGAAAAAGGCATAAGCTTTTTATTTTTCATTTCGTTTTTAATTAGTTTCTTTTTTTCAACTCCCGTTAACTTCAAATCCACACCCATCATACAACCTGGACGACCTGATTTTCGTTGGAGTTGTAAAAAATCTTTATCTTCTTGTATTTTCATTAGATCAATAGCATTAGCATGAGCAATATCGAATAAATTGTTTAATTCATCTTCAAAGTCTTGCTCTCTTTTTCTGCACAAATCGCTCTTCCGAGTTTTACTTTTTTCCAATGTTCTAAGTTCGTCATATAATTTTTTCAATTTTTTTTATAATATTGGATGGGTCTTGAGTAGGTATACGAGCTTTTTTCCAAAATATTAAACACTCGTCAACAACTAGTGCTGCACTTTCTTGCAAATTTAATTTTACAATTCGTAAATTAAAAAATAAAACACTCAAACAATTCTTTTTAGATGGCAATTTACTACCAGTAATTTGGTAGTCCATTGGTCCAACAAGAAAAACGCGGTTTCGTGGCATATTTAATTACAATTAATCAATTTTGAATAAGTACAACTTAGTCTACAAATTAAACGATAAACGACAAACAATTAGCTTAGACCACTTATCGTATATTAAAATGGTGTGTGTTGTACATTAAACTCTAAAGGCAATATCGAAATGTTTCGACAAAAATTAGTGCCAAAGAAAAAAATAAGATAAGGCTTAGCACGGGTAACAGAACAATTGAATTCTAATGATAATTATTTCCATAGCCACAGACAAATATTTACAGTATTTCTTCGACTGATTAACTATTACATATTAAATCAAAATTGTACTGTTAAAATTAAAGAAAATCAAGTAAATAAAACCAAAACGTATATTACAGAATATTAAGACTTTTTTAGCTATAATCTTTTTTTTATATTATTTAATTCTGTATAATTGTTATTCAACATATTTTGTCATATATCCAACCGTACGTTGTATATATTTAAAAAAAACCCAAAAATATGCAATTTCGTTAAATATATATAATATTTTGTAAATTAATAAGTTTTCTTAAAAATAAATGGACTTACGAGAATTTACGTAATATGCTTTTTTATAGACAATGCTAAAATCTATAATTTAGTTCTTTACATGTTTTCGATAAATACAATACCTTCTGAATTAAATAAAAAAAACAAAAAACTACCCTCTTTTTCCAAATTTCAACCCTAATGCGGCACCAGAGGGGGTTGAGTGAGATCTTCCAAATTTTACCCAAATGACTTACTCATATAACTTAACAAATTAAGGGGGTACTGTGTTAAATTTTCAAACAAAAATATTTAACCTATATAAATAAGGACCACCCTAATATATATATATATTTGTTTTTAATACCTTATTGTAAAATGTCCTAAAACTACAATTATTAGCACTACAATTCAGTTATTAATTTTTCAATTTCAGTTATTGGTACCCTCTTAAAATTATTTAACTAATTTTGCTAAGTTACGCTTATTAACTATTTAATTATGTAATAGGTAATAAAAATATATAAAAAAAGTTTTGCTTGGAAGGTACCTTTACCTATTATAATTTTAAGGTATCAATATCATTTAAATTGAATAATTGCCCAAAGTAAATATGTATAAATATTTTAAATTTTTAATTCATTAACAAGTGAATTAAATAATTTAACAAATTTTATAATTATAGGTAGATAGGTATCTTAATTCATTGCATTTAATAATTTACAACACATTACATTTAAATATTGTTTTGAAACATTTTTATTTAAGATAAAACTGTGATAAATAAAAAACAAATTTCAGAAACAGTAAGTAAACATTTACAGTTGTTTTTAACAGTGTAGGTATAATAATAAAACAGTAAAATAAATTCAATCACAATTTCTTTTTTGTAATAATAGGTTAGTTATAAAATATAAACAGTTAAAAATTAATACTTAAATATCATAGGTAAATGTAGTTAAAAAATAATAGGTAAACTAATCTTCAGTGTTTAAGTTTAATAATAATTACTAACCCAGTTATTTTTGGTACACATTACAAATAAACAAAACTTTTTTTTTTAAATCTAGATAATAGTATTCCGAAGAGTTTAAACATTTTAAATGGTATACGTGAGAGCAAAACTCACACTCAATACCAGTATAAGTACTAGTTATAATATCTTTACATTTTAAAAAATTGCCTTCAATCTTACCTACATAAAAAAAATCAGCTAAATTAAGAACTATACACGAGTCTTATGGGTGCGATATAACATTAGTCGTATACTTGCTGGCCCGGTAAACTTTGTACCGCCCAGCATTTAATGAATGTTGTTTAATTCAAAATGAAGATTTAATTAAACTATAAAAATCAATTATTTTGGGTCGACAAGACATTTGCTTTGATGAAGCTATGTACTTTGCTACACTTGGGTTGATTCTCTTCAGTCAAGTACCTGGTGATAATAAATCAATTTCGTTGCGATAGGAACGCGAACTCACTTCCGCGACGATTGTGACGATTATGTGTCGTTTTCGATCTTGTGGATGGGAAATGCAACGACCATTTACGGAAGTCCGTAACAATTATTTTTTTTCTTCAAATAATATTATTATTCCACGGAATTTCGGTAATGTACTCAGCGACGACGACGACGAAGACGACGTTCCCATGATTTAAAATAATTTTCGGATAAAGCCAACTGGGATTATTATTGGTCGCGATAATGTACATTCGTCGTTCTCATTCGTTTCCTGCTGGCAATCCCGTCGCCATCGCGTTTTTATTTAACGAAGAATAAACGGTAACCCGTTATTGAGTGCTGTTCGGTGAACGGGAAAAATAATATTATTACGTAATATTCAATAAAACAAAACCGTAAATGATTAATTTATTTTCACATATATATAATTTTGTCCAAAACTCTTCCGTTCTAGAATGAAAATAAGAACTGAATGCATACATAATAGGTATGAAAAAACAAAAAAAAAAAAAAAATGTTAAAAGAAAAACTAATAATGTATATGATTCTAAACAAGAATTTACGTTTATTTTACTTATATATTTATGAGCGCCACGAGAGAGGTTAACCCTCTAGGTTTAAAAAAAAAAGGAATATTTTTACGCGTATTAGAATATTATATTATAAGAATTATTATATAAGTTGTAGGGTGTATATGTAATTATTATATTAATTATTATTATAAAAATATTCTTACGTATTCAACTATAATAATATATGCATTATTTAGATATAAGCGTATATAATGTGCACCCCCAGTGACAGAATTTCTGACGGCGACTATGTTTATATAGTTTCCGATACATTGAATATCTTTCTTATAATATTACACTAATACGATGAGTGGTCACTCATCATATTAGTGTAATAACTAGCAGGTGTGCTAGTATATATAAGTGATTAATTATGTTCATGATTATATGTTTAAAAGGATAACTAAATTTGTTTTAGCTACGTTACATGAAGTTTTGACTTAACCATTATAAAACAATATGATATATTGAACATAATTAACAATTTGAGGAATTTAAACTAACATTCAATTATAATTTAAATAAAATTTCCCATTTGAAGTAATTGGTAATTGGTAATTGATATTTCAGTCAAGTACGATGAATCATACCGGCGATCGATTTGTAACTGCATTCGTTATTTCCATTTTATTAAAAATAAATACGATGAATATTTTCTATGGTATACGAGCGATAATCCATACTTAAATGCGCGTTTAATTAAAATATACACGTTGGAGGTGATAACGAATTGTTTTTACTTATAATTTTATTCAAAACAAATATATTTCTTCATCATATACTTGTAGTGTGTGTATAAATAAATTAATACAATTAGGTACCTTATTTGGTTGTCGATTGGGGTATTTATAGTTGTATTCCAATGATACATTTCCGTGTTTTTGAACGTCAGGTTGTGTATGTACGTGTGTGCATATATGGGTGTATATAATATACATAATAGTATAATACTACAGGTCTGTATTCAGAAGGGTACTACATACAGAGGGTGGTGAGAAGACGCATACGTCCGCAAAATTCAATGCGTATTATATCAAATAAATAAAAATATAACCCACAGAGGTGAATTTTATCGGTGAATAAATCCTAAAATACGATCGAATTATAAATATTGGTAAATTTTAATAATTTTCATAAAATAAAGAACTGTGTCAGCACTCTCCAATGTTCGATAAACATTTAGGTCAAAACATCTCGAGCAAAACAAAATTATCACGTGTTTGTCAGTTCAATAAACCTTGTATTTTTAAATACAATTTATAAATACATGATTCGTATTACTATTTTTTCCTTCGTATAATTACAATAATGTTTTGGTTTGCAGAAAGTCGAATTTTTACAAATCGCACTGAATAGGTCATTAGAGTATAATTTTCCGAATTCATATCAGTGGGAATCATCTGATTGAACTTAATACAATTATAAAATACCTTATGTATACGTATGTACGTTAGTTTTATTATAATTTAACACAATTTACGCTGTGAGGCCACTACTAGTGTTGGGTTATTAACGTAACGAAAATTACAAACTACTGTAACGCACTACTTTTTCAGGAACGCAACAGTAATTTCATTACATTTTACTTAAAGTAACGCAATTGTAACACAATTAATTTTAAAGAGTAATTTCTATGATGTAACGTTTTAACTAGAGGTCGTGGTTGTGAACAGGTATTAGAATACACGGGTACACAGAACGTACGTTACCCCGGCATCCCCCCGTACGACTTTCATATTTTTTTTTTCCTAATATTTAGTATGCATTTAGTATGAATTAGTATGACCATTTTTCAAATTTGTACGCGTTTAGTTTTCGCCCCACAAACAAAAAACTGGGGCGTTGCTGGAGAAACGTTTCCCCAGCACCCCCCCCCCCTACAAGAACCAGTGGCATCAAGAGGTTTTTTTCGGTCCCATCATTTAGTATGCAAGACGTACGAATTTGTATGACCCTTTTCGGAATTCGTACGACCTCCCGTCCAAGTACAAATTTTATAAAGGTATATTACAAAAACAAGCCGATAAGATATTCCAGAAAAGTAAAAATCAATTTTATTTATTTTTGATTTCGATAATAATTAACAACATTATTAAACATTCCAGAAATTAATGTTATTCTTCATTATTAGAAAGAAAATAGTTCGGCTTAAAAATTTAATTTAATTAAAATAAATTATGATTTACGGCTTATTAGTAAACCATCTACCTACCTATATAGTTATATATCTATATGGCTGTATAAGTACACATTTAAAACTGATATTCCTAATTACCTCGATCTTAATACTTTACCAGATTGCAGTCACCATTTATAATTAATACTTTATACTATATATAAATTATATTATCACTAAGTCTATGATTGCAAAATATATCATATGAATTGAATCTGGTTCAAAAAATGTATAACTGTTATCAGAGATAAAAAAAGTTAAGGTATTTTTGTAACGCATTAATTTATTAATGAAAAAGTAATGTAACGTGAAAAAAATTATTTTAGGTAACGCAAATGTAATTTGAATAAAAATATTTGAAGTAACGAGTAACGTAATTTCATTACATTTTAAAAGTAAATTACCTAATACTGGGGACTACAGTAAATATAAAATCTACAATACGTTAATAAAACGTTTATTTGTAGAAAACTGTAGATTTAATTGGCACATAATTAAAAATATGATGTCGAGATAACTATAATCGAAATACTACTAGAGTACTAGTATTACTGGTATTCAGATATCCGTGTTAATTTAACACTATACTACGGCTGCAGGATTTTAAACGATAACAAAAGGGATTTACATTAAATATTGTACAATTTTTCAATATTTTTATAGAAATTTCAATTGCGCTCGAGTACGAGAATACTTATTGATATTAGTTTAACTTGATTACATCATTCTGCGGTGCGGTGTGTGCCCCGTCTTGTGTCGAACGTGGGGTAATTACTCGGACCAAGGATCGGTCGTTTTGGTTCCGTCATCGTCGTAGTCTGGTGGTCAGTGTATTTTATGTAGGCATACAATTGAAACGTGACGAGGCGTGTCCGCAAAAATCGATGGAATAAATTGATAGGTGCCCGCAGTGTCACCGCATTCGTGCAACGATCGACGGCGGAAGGATATCAATTGAACGTATAAAGCACGTCGTTTCTTAATGTTGATTGGTGTTGCTAACGCAGGAAGGGGTAGGTGGTTACGATGAAAACTGCAAGACAAAACCGAATGGATGATGACATCATTGCATGCGCGTAATGCGTCGGTCGGATTCTCGGAGTGATCTTTTCGTATAAATAATCAGTGCTAACGTTTATTTTTCTTAACGTTCTTACCCGAAAAATATATAATCACTTATTTTTAGCATGTCATGTGGCAATAATCACATTTCACGCTTAAATTCGTATAGCTTCTTTGCTGCAGGTCACCTAGGTTAATTTCACTAGCTTGAGTTGCATCGTATCTCTTATGTTTCTGAAACGTGACGATATAATAATTCGAAAACGTATTATCTTTGGATTGGTATCGTTTCTTATATTTTTTTCTAATTTTAAAATTTTCTACGCACTTATAAATATTTCTCTGAATTTCGCAAGTCTTTTGACGTATTGGTAATCGTAACTATAAATATTACATATAAATATGTTTCAACATAAATAGATTTTTGTTAGAATAGTTTTTATAACTTTTCAAGAGCATAATTCAATTTTTCAACTTGTATATCAATATATATATATATATTTATAAATTTTGAAGTCTTATTACTATGTATATGTATAATTGACTAAAATCAAGTCATTTGTAAATTGAATAGATTTTTCATTATTTTAGTAAAAACCTCATTAGATGAGATTTTTCATCTTAAAAATTACGATACGAAACTTGGAGCAATTCTTTATTCTACTAAAAGATGGCGAGTAGTGGCGAAGAAAAAATAATACTCTGCAGTAAATCCAATAAACGATACTCCTACATTGTATTTCTCTCTTTGTTCAAATCTAAAATATTGCAACAGTTCTTCGATAATGTTGTATTTTACAGTAACACACTCACACACGAACTTACTTGCACTCACGCACACACACACACACGTGCACGCGCGTACGCACACATAGCACATCATAATCAAACGCTCAATACACCCACACATTTTTTATACACCTTTTCTTGGGTACTTTAGGTGGAGAACCTTATACAGAAAATAATTCACAGCATGCGATGATGATCACAACTCTATTATTGTGCGAGTGCGGGTTACGGAAACTTCTACTCAACGCCACATATTCTATTATTCAATATCGTCAATACTCAAACATCTCTTTTTTTACGTCTCTTTTAAAATTTAACGGACCGTCATACTACCTATCATACTCCAATATAATGTAGCTGTTGGTAGTTATATGAAATTTCGATTTTTCATAATGCTCGGTCGACGTGTTTACGAAAGTTTAAATTTTGATTAGTATCGTCCGAATACATATCACTGTTAATGTATTTTTTTATTTTTCTGCAAAATTTGAACCGTACTTAAATACACAAATTCAATTGTCAAAAAAAAATGTGCCAATTATTGTTACTCACTAATAATATAGTAGTGGAATTTAGTACCTAAATATTTTTGTAGCATTTGCTTATTTATCATTCTTTATTTTTATTTTATGCTTCTCGAGTATTTTGAATAAATTATAATTATAACTTTTATGAATATATGAGACTATTTTGAGATTTGAGATTTCCCTGTTTTTAATAAAAACTGTGCCATTCACAATACTTAACTCGTTAATAAATTTATAATTGTCCCACGTATTATAGTATATTTATAAAATACTACTGTCGTGCAATGGATATTAGGTAATAATTTTATACAGTTATTATTTAGTTATATATTTCAAGTATGAGAAATCAAAACGAACATATGAATGATCAAAGAGCATTTTGATTTCAAAACTGTTTGCATTACTTTAATATGTAAAACTATGTTAATGAATTCTATTTTTCTTTGTTGGTTCAATGCATCACGTTACAAATATATATACTGTTCGATTAAACACATTTCAGTTCGTTTGTAATAATGTGCATTATTTAAGTGCACCTGCGACAGTTGAATATTGCTATTTAGGCAAATAAATTTTGATCAAGGGCACATCAGTATAAAATATGGTTAGTGTAACAAAATAATATGTTACATGCAAAAAAAAAAGTGGGAAAACATAAAATAATCACTATTAATCTGAAATAAGGTTTGTTGTGTTATTTTTGTCATAAAAACACATAGTAAACCCTAAATACAGCTAGTATAGTTAAAACATTATTCCAATATGCTATAATAGATATTTAATTAATATATGGTTTACTTGAAATGGGAAACATATTCCTAGAAAAGAAGAGGTCGAAAGATAAATAAAACATGAAATATTTTATCTGTTTTTTTCTGAACTTTGTAATTTGTATAATGAACATATTATTAATAATATTACACCACCATACGTTAGTGATAAGATGGGTATAAACACGAGTAAAGCACTTAATATTAATCAGAAGATAGTCATGTTTCTAAACCGGCTATTCCATCCTATATTTAAGACTGTTGCTCATGACATATTTAATATAACCGCAAATATTTAACATAGTCACTCCCAGTTAGTGTTGGGCATATCCTGATTTCATGCATTATCCTGATTAATTCGATCCTGATCGAATTACTAACAATTTTGCTGATAAATGTCTCATTTTTCTACTTATATGAATTTAATTCTATAACATAATTTTCGAACATAGATATATGATTGTTTCGGTTTAAGCCGATGTGACATAAATGTCGACATATCTTATAAGACTGTACCAAATTATTACAGTGAACGCTCGCTAATAGTTCGATAGGATATATCCAGATAATAAAACTGTATAAAAAAGGAATACAAAATTATTATAGCAATAAGAATGATGAATATTATTACAACAAGTTCTGCAATGAATTGCAATAAAAAAATAATTAAAAAAATGGCCACCCTCGAATGCAATAAAAAGAGTACATCAAATTGCAGACCCACTACTCTTCAATATAATAATAATAATAATAAAAATAATTATAATAAAATTGCATGTTAACGCGGTATAAGTATGAATACAAATAGAAACAAATGACATATGATATGTTGACAATTATAATACAACACACTCTAACCAACGAGGGGCGAGAGCCTGTGCTGGACGCAGCCCTAGTCCGTGTGGTTTCATCCACTTGACCGTGATTAAAACATGTGTTACGGACAGAAAAATACCGAAAGTCTTCGTTTTATGTCACTTCTCCCACGTGAACGCGCTTGTTATGATCTTGACGTCGGCAACAGCGTTAAAAAAAAAAAAAAAATGGTGAGCGACAAGAAACATGCGTAACTCGCACCAATTTAACACACCTCAACGGACACGTAACGGAACTGACACATGACACATGATAGGATCTTCGTAAAAGCTCATAAAAACAAATTTTCCGACCGGATCACAAATCAGTCGGACAATGATGAGACAACCGCAGTGTAGATAAGTCACGCGTGTCTGGTTTTTATAGACGGAGCAGAGTGGTGGAAATTATGCGAAAGTTTGACTCCCGACGCGCCCTCTTAGAGACCGGTTGGTGATTATATTTCCGATCTGTTTTAACTAAAAGTATTGTGATTAGCACTAGAAAAAAAATTAAAGAAATATTTTAAATTTATCGAAATTGACTTTATTGTAAACTAACATAAAGTCACGATGAGTATACCGCAATCCACACAATATTAATTTGTTGTTAAATTTTATTTACAATAATATAAAATAATTTATTTAACTGGAAATTAAAAATATTTATAAGCCATATAAAAAGTAAATCCTGATACTTCAGCAAATCTGAGTACAAAATTTGATTAAAATCTGGATTTGATAGATTTAATTTAAATTGTTATAATTATTTACATATTTTCAACACGAGTATTCGATTTTTTAAATGCCTAACTACAGCGATCACTTCAAATATTTATTGTGTTATAATTAATTATTTGAGTATACGTTTTACTATATAAATATATAGTAAAATTAGTAATTACAATATTACCTAATGAAGATAATAAAAGTATATTAATACTAATAAAAGTTACAGCAATATGACAAGAGTTTACATTTTTGATTTTGTGATAAATGGAACAATGAAAGAGTGTAACAAATGTGTAACAAACTAAGATAAAACATTTGAAATAGGTTATAGATTGTTCGAGTTGTCTATAGTTATTTATTTTAGTTATTTTTTTGTTTTTTGATTTATTTTTTGCATAGGGTGTTTACAGACGCAGATTCAGTTATAGCTGTCAAGACATTTGTTGGCACAGTGATGATGGAAGTGACGCAATTTTATGGTAATCTTCCTTGTGTGAAGCATTGTAATTATTTTTCTTATATAGAAATACAGCATTTATAATTTGCAGTATGTGTACTAGTACGCATTGCGCACTTCGCTGGTAGTTTCGATAATTTGACGCAGTCCTCAGCGAGATGTTTATTAATATTTGTAAATGTTCCGTATAAACACTCTACCACCTTATTGCGTGAAACCTGTACTTTTTGGTGAAAAGTGCACTAAAATGGAACGAATTAACAATTCGGATAGAGAAGTAATTACAGAGACACTGGGACAAAATCGCAGGACGCGCGCACGTAATGGAATGTTTTATATGGACAATGTTTTTTCTGCTGTTATTGCGTTGTATTACAGGAATGCGGTAACAGTATTTGTCCAGTGAGAAGGTGCGCTCGAGAGGAAGACAAAATAGAAAATATAGGTAAAAAATAAATACGTGATATTTCCTAGTACAATATCGGATGATAACACATGCGTATAATGTGTAATTTTTTTTTTTTATTACATCACGCAGGTCGTCACCTCGACACGGGTACGGTGTCGTCCGTATTCGTTGACGCGTTCTTCGGTTTCGACGACGTGTCAAGACTTACCGACAGGCGTTTAAAATTTAATAACGTCGGATTCGAGTTTTCGATATGCCATCATCGTACAGCGTTCGCCGATATTAGTGTTGTATATTATTAATCGTCGCGCGTCTATTTGCAATATGATGTACGATGTATTTACATCATACCATTGTATCACGTCTCGTGCGGCTCCACGCATTATCACGTTTCGTGGGCGTGACTATCTCGAGACCAATTGCATTAAGTTAGCATGTCTGGTGTATACCGTGGACAAGACACACGTTATACCACCTGTATCATGTTAAAACGATAACGAAACGGTGGAGAACGGCTACGAAAGTAGAAAGACGCTGTGATCGTTGAGTTTAACCGAATAAAAGTTTTAGACGTT
This sequence comes from Sipha maydis, assembly GCA_034509805.1. Classification (NCBI taxonomy): domain Eukaryota; kingdom Metazoa; phylum Arthropoda; class Insecta; order Hemiptera; family Aphididae; genus Sipha; species Sipha maydis. Next base: position 115,822 of record JASXSY010000782.1, on the reverse strand, counting down.
TCTGCGGCCTATTGTTTCAAGCGAATGATTATAATAATATGAAAAACAATAATACGGATCAATGAACATTTTTTGGAGTTACAGCGTTAAAAAAACTGTCCTTTTGTGATATTTAAAAATTCCCCTTAATCTAGAGTTGATTGTGAGCTTATTGACCCTTAATATTTAATTAAAGGCCACGACGACGTTTTTCGATTCAAATGGCGGTTAAATATGATACATGATGTATTACAATCCACAAAATTCAAACAAAAATTAATTTTTTCGTTTTTATCATTTGTAATATGGTGGAAGAGGGTAAAATGCGGACATAATAATTTTGTCTGAGAAAATTCGTATTAAGCACAGTGATCTCGATTTTTGCAAGTTCCAGAGAAAAGAATGTTTCCTCAATATAAATCAAACTGTTCTGTATTGATCTTACATAAGAAAAATAAATAATATAAAGAAAAAAATATTGTTCAAATAAATGCCAGGATTTCATATCGAGTTTTTGTAGTATATTGACCTTTAAGATGTTTAATAATATTATACCAAGCTAAAGAAATATTTTATATTTTTTTACTATTTTATACAGAACATAATTGAATAAAGAAAAATTGTTGATCTTGTTTATGAGATACTTTGATATATATATATATATATATATATATATATATTAGTCATTTAATAATTTTAAAAGACCATATCATAAAATCTGTATTTTATATATTGTTCTGAGTACATAATCTCGCTACGACGACCAAATTATGACGTCACGAGCAGACTTCAAATGTCTGTGCTTAAGTAGCTTGGTATAATGAAAATTAATTTTAAATAAATTTAAATAGTATACTGTCTTTGACTTGCACTGGTTAATAATTTGATTTCAAAATAAATATAAATATATAATGGTTTTTACTCTTATACGGGTCATTAATTTTCAAAGAAATGGTAAAAAAGTTTGAAGTAAAAGCGACAAAAATAAATTATGGGCTGGAAGATTTCTGAATATTTTTCTAACTTAGTTTGATTATCCCATGAAAATAAAGTATATAAAAAATAAACCAAAATAATTATTTTTGGTCTAACCCTATTTTACATGTATCAGTTATTGAAGGTTATTATATCAGTTTGTAGATCCTCAGTATCAGAGTGTCATTTTATGACTAAAAAATTAGAGTAATTTAAAATAAGATATTAGAGTACTAAATAAAAAAATAATATCATTTATATATAAACTAGCTGAATTATCCGGCTCACCCGATTGTATTTTTTTCATATTTAAAATATTATGGGTATCATTGGCAAGTGCAAAATATTTTTTATTCTTAGTCTTTTTTACTTTTTTATATACCTCTTTGATAATATAAAATTGGTATTATGTATTTATATACATCTTAATCGGTGATTATTTAAATCAAAATGTTAGACAGATCAAGTATTTCCTAGGTAACCAAAAAAAAAAGCTTATAAGTAGCCCAAGAACTTTTTTGACCCTTAAAAAGTGTTCTATCAATAGCTGAATTTACTGTTTGACATTCCTGTTTCTCAAAATTCTTGATATGGTTAATCTGCTTTTTTACTATTTGAACAGGTAATAAAAAAATAATCAAAATAGAGATAATAATCATATGTCTATTTGAATTACCAATGTATTTGAATGCAATAGTAAAACTAGTTGTTATCATCATTAATTAAATGATGATTTACTATAGATATTTAAAAGTTATTCATGCTTAAATTTAAATTAGGTACAATCAAAATTTTAAATCTCATAAATTTCTAACTGTAAAGTAAGATTATGATTTTATTCCCATTGTTTGGTTTGAACAATAGACAAATTCGATTCCATAGTTTAGGAATTACTGATTTAAGTTTAGTCCCCGACATATTAAATATATACAATAAATTTAGATTTTTTATTAGACTGCTTTAGTTATCCTAACCTGTACACGTAATTTACCGGATCAATTTTTATTATGTTTCCTTCGTGGTTGTGTTACAGGTGAAATAATATATTGTTTACAACGCAACGTACTGTAGAGTGTATGCGTGTACATTTTTTTCAGGACATTACAGCTGTCTGTAAAGTATTTCAAACACGGAGTGTCTACAAAAAGGACTCGGTGTTGTACGAAAGCTGTGACCACAAAGTCCATGAAGGATCCAGTTTACGCATGTTTGAAATAACTTACTCGAAATGGATATTTAACAAGGTGAGTGTGGTCGACGGTGGAAAACCCTCGTTTATGCGGTATGGTCAATAAGAATATTTAAAATAACAAAAAACGTTAAACTAACATATAAACGTATTATTATAGCCGTATGATGTAAAAAAAAAAAAAAACAAAAGGCAATTCGCTCGTGAGATTTAGTTGTACGTGATTGAAATTCAATGCTGTTTTTATAGGTGCCCGATGAATATTATAATCAAAACCATTCCGGGGTGCTCCGAAGCGAAAATCACTACGCGCGTTATGTAATTTAGACTTTTTGTTTTTCGCGATGGTGAATAATTTTTAGCTCTATAGTATACGTCACATGTAGTGTGTGTGCGCGTAAGTGTTTGTGTATAGGGGTAAGTAGGAGTTTGGTAGGGGTTAAACACTCCGTTAAAACGATTGTGGAGCGGTTCGCACCCGAAAATTAAATTACTTTTCACGCATCGACAAAGTTATCAAAACAAACTTACCAGACGAACAAGCCGACGCGTTCGCCCGTTTCCCAATACATATATTATATATGTACACGCGCATTGCTACTACTACTATAATTATTGTACGTCATAATATATGTAATTTGCAGCCACCGCTTGCCTTGTGTGTAAATATTGTTTTATATATTTCACGAACTTTCATGTACAGCGTATACCCGGGAAAGGGTCCGTGGTGTTACGTTACATCTTGCACCTCCACCCCGCATCCCCACAAAATCCTCGAAATTGATTATCTCTTTGTCGAGGAGGGTATATTGCCGGACTTTCATCGTCTTTACTGATCCAAGGGCCCTGAACGGACGTGGCAAAACCCAGTTCACGAGGTGGTAATAAACCTACGTGATTGTAGGAAGACGTATATGTAATATGTAGGGAACACGTGTTAGTTAAAATCACTTCAAAACTTTGGAATATACTCGTATTCTTGGAACATGTATAATTATGTTCCTTAATTTCTAAGTGAATAGTATACACGAAACGACTCGATTATGAATAGGTCGGACGTTATATAATAGTTGTGCGTTACACAAAATCAGTATCACTATTGTGACTATAATTCTAGGAGATTTTTTGTTTGTCACGTTTGGTATTTACACCGATCAGTGGCGTATTTAGGATCATTTTTAGGGGGAGGAGCAAAATCTGTACATTTAATCTTGACATATTAAAATCATTAAGTTCACTATTCTAAATCATAAAATATTTTAATGAATACGAAACTTAAAGAACAGACTCAGCTTTAAACTATTAAGTATAATGAGAATTAACTATTAGTATAGAATATTGAATACTTTTTATAACTAAAGATAATAGATTTTATTTATAATCTATGATTGTATGTAAAAAATGTTAGAAATGGTTTCTATTTTAATTCCAAAATTAGATACCATATTTTGTAGGAACGCATGATAAGTGAGTAGTCATAATGATAGAATATAACATATAATCATAGATTCCGTTAAAACAATAAAAAAAGTTTTGGGAATGGGAGGGGGTTCAAGTGTCCATATTCTATCTTTGAAATAAGCCACTATTACCGATATATTTATATATATATATATATATATATATATATATATATATATATATATATATAAAATCATATGAATGTTAAGAAATTTTAAATTTTGATTAGTTGGAGAAAAAACATAATCGATGCAATTCGATATAAACTAAAACTAATTTATTTTATTTTTATTTTATTCATAACACTTTTCATCATAATGTATATATATGTTACCGGCAATATGGATAATTCAGGTATTTTTCAAATGACTAGGTATTATGCATGTTCTCAACATCCTGATTCGCTCGTTCTACACTACCTTAAAATTGGCTGTGCCTTGGTTTTTACCATTTTTACTGTGCCTCAAATTATTATTATAGTAGGATAAGAATCTTAATCATAATTTCGTTAAATCGTGCACACACAGCAAGCGCATTTACGATAAACGATAAGTAATATCGTAGGTAATAGATGGTACCCAATTTTGTTTATTTTTATCAAATTTCATAATTGACGTTTGACATTATACATAATGCCTAGGCAAGCTCGTATTATATATATTGCCGAGTGATTTTTGGAATTTTACATAAAGCCTAATCATTTTGCAAAAAACCGGATTATCAATATTGCCGATAACATATATATATATAAACAGTACAATAATTCATATTTTCATGCTTTCATGCAAGAGCACGTTGTGCGGTTGTGTCATGTTATGGACGCTTTATATATATTTTATTCGCGAGAAATCAATTCAAAACTCGTAGGGATCAAACAGTTGTGAGGCAATACAGTTTGGGTTCAGTCACGTATATATTGGTCATACAAGCATTCCATGTTCGTATGGCGCACACGATGATGTCACTGCAGTGGCCATTAATCGTTCCAATCTTAAATTCAATCATATATTCTGTATTGTGTCGTGATATAGTCAAGATTTAGGAGTCTAAAAAACATTCATTCGTGTGACATCCGAAGCTTATGATGGTAACTACATTGACTTGAGCCACAGAGATTATGCGAAAACAAATGCATTTTTGATGTGTTTTATACAAACTACGCACGATACACATATCACGGTTGCAATACAAGACACGCAACAATGACTGTGAAATAAAAATAAAAAAAATCGAGTGTTAAAAAATTAATGAATTTATATAAATTGAAAAATCGCACTTTACGGTGAATTGTTGAGGTTTTAGTTGTCAAAGAATTTACATGATAATAATATGGCGTGGTTCTATACGTGTTGAAGTATAGCGAAACATGAATGAAACTGATGATTAAATGAAATAATTTAATGACATATTTTTAGAGAAATTTAGCGGAAAATTTTTATTACTCATCACTTGTTGCATAATACATAGGATAAGCTAGAGTAAAGAAGGAAACTATTATTGATCAGGCTCACCTTCTTATACGGTTATTATAATACATATTATATACGAGGAGTGCATTGATGAATAGAGAAATAGAAATTGTATTTTTATTGAATATAAACACATTTTCAAAGTTTTTTAGATCATTTTTTGATGTTAAAGTATTTTTTAAGGCATTAAATCGTATTTTTTTAAGGCATTTTTCTTGTTTTTAGAGCATTTAAATCCGTTCTCTAATTATTATCATACAAAGTAATGGCGTAACGAAGATGTCTTGATCCTGGAGTATTAAATGTATATTCACCTACACTACGTCGTATGTAAATGTATGATTTCAAGCGCTACAAGCTGGATGAATTGTTAAGCACTCATTAGCTGTTGTCTATTCATCACGTCACCACATGCAATTAATATATTTTATTGTTTTTAATGCATTCATACTACGTAAAGATTTTAAATTATTGTTGTTATTATTCATTATAATATGTTATTTGTACATTAATAAAAACAGTGACTTATCAGTTTCAAACCTCCCTTAGGGATTTTAACAACTACATTTACACAATATAACAATGTAATACCCAACATTATATAACGTGATATATGGAAACGGTATATTTTTTTATAACATTTTATTTGTTTTGTATCTCATATCATGTTCCAACATGTTGGTTCGTTGTAAATACATTTTAACTTCTTCATAATGAATATTTAACTTTTTATTTTTATTATAATTGTTATATAATTATATATCTGTGAAGTAAAAATATTTCTCATTCTTATTTTGACTATGGAAAATAATTTAAAAGTTGTTTCACAAATCATCCGTAAAGAGTTTCATATAATACGAAAAACAAAGTTCAAGAAAAATAGTAAACTTATACCGATCTGTTAGATTCTAATACAATATAAATTATACTTGAATTGACTTTTATTTTTAACAAGACATTATGCTAAGTCTGAGATATATTATACTAACCCTTAGCTGAGCTTGGACACGATTGAGAATGATAAGAGGTCTGTTGGTGTATGCGTAGGGGATGTGGAAAATCGAGACAAGTGGAGGTTTAAGATAAAAGTTAGCCGATCTCAAATAGTTGGGAAAAAGGAGAAGGAAAAGAAGAAAAATAAGAAAAATAATGCTTAACTGACCTAATTCATTATTTATGCTTTCAAATGTCGATCTAGTCCTAGACGTAGTTTTCTTCTGGGCGTCTTGCGTGGTTATGAGATTTTCTTATTTAACAGAAATAAACATCATACAATAATTTGAAGCTAATACTGATTTGCATATTTATGACATAATTTCATTAATGTAGGTCAAAATGTGTGAAAATTTACATGTTTATACTCTGAACATACATTACTATTTTAACTCTTTAGTTATATTATTATATATTTCGATATATAATGTTTTAATACCAAATTATATTTTTATTATTGAACATAAATATTATTTGAAAGTTAACTAAAACAAACACCATAAAGTATATACAAACACAAATATTTTTATTATTAATTGTAAAACGAACCGTTCTATACATTTATGTCTTGATCAAAATCATGTATAAATACTTCTCTCTATTTTGATAATTCTGTTAAATTTTAGTTGGTGGGTAAGGACACCATTCAATCGGTATTAATACGAGTATGTTCATGGTTTACATAGAAAGGCTATGTTTTAGCTTATTTTATTTATTGCATATGTAAAAATACTTTGTAAACATTTAAAATTAATTTTTTCCAGTGATCCGTAGCTCTAAGAGCAAATAATATAGCTTAACTATTGTTAGTTTTTTCAAAACAACATCAATTTATTAATTTATCATTTGATGTCGCTTATTAATTTTATTAATGTAAACACATTCTATACTATAGTTGTTTTAAATACATTATGTATAAATCACCTTAGGTACGAATTATGATATTTATAAAAATAAATAGTTTTTTAGCTTTAAATTACCGCGGTAAAAAAATAAGTTGAAATATATACGAACAAATATAAGTAAAATTAGAAAAAAGAAAAATATTTCAAATATATCGGTTCGTTATTCTTAAGTTTCAAAAATGTATTTTAATTTCTTTGTTATTTTTTATTCAGCCAGTCCAACCCTGCGAAGGTAAACACTCAAATCAACTCAACATAATATTACCATATTTCAGCGCCTGTCACTTTCGTCTCTTTTCCCTTGACTACGAAAACACTACTTAGATACAAAACTACATTTATCACATTGTTTCATCTGTCTGTTTATAATGCACTCGTGCCAATAGGCTGTATGCGTAACATCATTACCATATAAGTTTCTAAGCGTCGAGTTGAACAAGTAAAACTTAACAAGTTTTTAAATTCTGCAAGACGATTTATGGAAAACTTTGTGTTCCACCCAGACAAGGTTTTGATTAACAAATGTTATAAATGATCGAAAGATGAATTTTAATTAAATTATTTTTCTTAGCGCTTTTTTTTTGCTTATGCTTCATGTTAAATTTCAAAACAAAAATGTCACCATAAAAAACTTTTGCTACAAATATAACGTCTATAAATATAAAACTGAATATACGTTGACCAAACACGTAATTCTTCGTTTTATTTTATTATGATAATTTAAAATAACAAATAAAAAACGATTCTGCTTTAAGACGCGTGTATAAAACTTTACACAATTTCGTGCCAAGGTCAGCCATGACTGATATTCAACCTCTATACCTTACTGGGATTAAAACTATTACTTGTGTTTGCTCCTTTTCTTGTGACAAATTTAATGAAAACTTGACCCAACTTAACACACACACATATATTTACAACGTATACGGACGTTTTGCGCTGTCAATTGTTTTACTTAGTTCTAAAGTTTGAAAGCTTATCTCAGGAAAATTGTGTTCACAAATTATGTAATAAAATCACTTTATATATTAGAAATTTTGTGATTCGACTAACGGATTTTTGTTAGTACAGTAATCTTATGAATCGAGTCGTATATCAGTAACTCAAAACAATAATTACAATTTTAAAGAAATAACTAAAATTACAAATAAATCGTGATTATTGACATTAAAATATTTAACATAATTTTAAAGTTATGATACAATACTGTGTGAGTGTATTTTTCGAACAATAGCATATTATGAAGAGAAACAATTTTAAAAACATTAAAATATTTAATAAAATGTCTTATAGCAGAGTTTTAATACCTGTAATAAGTTATAAGTAATAATGTAATATGTGAAATAAAAGTATGTGTATTTATGTCAGTATAAATTAAATTTTTTATTAAATTATGCTACAGTCATTAAAATATGTATTTAAATATTTATAAAAAAAATAATATTGTTTTTATAATAATATTTTTTTTTTATATAATATGTATTTCACAGATTAAATTATCAGTATTAATCAATAATTAACGCTATTAACCAATACTTATAGTCGTTCATGGAATTTACAAGTTATGAGTCCATAGTGTGAATATTTCCAGAAATTTGGTCTTAGAAATAACCCGTTTTGAATGTGGAATAAGGGTAGAATTCCGTTTCTTGCAAAACCCAAGACGGCATAAAGGATTATATCTTAATTCGATAAGAATATCTCACTCTTACACTTAAATACGGTCAGTGAGCTTTTCAAAAGCTCTACCGGAAATATTCTAAGTGAACCATTTTAAATACACTTACAATATGTATTATACAAACACATATATATATATATATATATATATATATATATATATATATATATATATATATATATATAAACAAACATATAGGATTATTGACTATATTGTGTTCCATGTCTAGTATGGAGTGTTTTTGGAACTTAAAGACAATATAGAGCACATAAAACGCAAACGAAACTGTAAAATATATATTGTGAATATTAAGGCTATTTGTTGTTAATGATATTTCATTGTGGAGTGTAAAATACATTGCTATCGCATTGCACATTTTTATCATTTCACATTGGATTTATTTTTTATGTTAACGGGTGTAATTAATTTTAATCGCCAATACAGAATATAAATGCATTATTTACTACCAAATAAAAACGAACGATTTTTTTTTTTTTTTATTTTTTCGTCTGTTCTCGATTTAAAATCGATGACCAATTAATAACTTAATAATATGTAATGTATACTATGTCCACGCGTTTCACATTACGATTCATCAAGTTGACCAGATTATAAATGTATTTTCTTTCCCCCTGATAACGTATTTACGAAAATGACACCAAAGCGTCATCCGTAGTATTATTTTTATCTTAATGTTGTTTTTGTTGTAATTGTAACTATTCACAAACGATTTATTCATCGATTTTCTCGTTATTGTTGACTGCAATTGTCAATTGCATCTCATCGATGACCCATGAGGAATATTCGAGTTCTCGTCCTTACTTCTGACTATTATGATATTTATAGTTTTTAAATTTAATGTAAATTAAACATTGTAATTGTTTGAAATTCATTCCTGGGAAATATCATAATACACTTCTATATGTGGCTATCTATATGATAACTTCCATAGGTTATGGTAATCTGTAACTAATATCACATTAAATTAATATTATTGTTATTATGACCATTATTATTATTCGTTTAAAGTCAATTATTCATATATCTACGGAAAGTTAAACATATGTTTGGCTAAAGGGTCTTAATTATTTTATCCGTGCTTTCGTTTACTACACAATTATTTTTAAAGTCTTAATTGTTATTATTCATAATAACAATTTTTACCTAACAGTTGATTTAAAATTTGATCATCGTAAGATGTGACGAAAAATTATTATATATACGTGATACGTTAATGCGTTAGTTACAACTAAAATCAATATCCGCCTGTTCGTAAAGTGAAAAGACCTATTTTTTACTTAAAATTTGTCATTTATATATAATAAAACAATACTTGATGAAATTAATTTACATAAGAGATATCACAATATTAGTAAATATTCGTGAAATACATGATATGGTTGTTATATAGCATTATACAATAAACTATGTTGGTTCGCATATTAAACATTTAATCCAAAATGTTTTTACCAAATTATCGAGTACTTATAATTTTTTGTCTTATACGTGTATCTGATTACGTGATTTACTTAAATACTAAAATTTAGTATAAAAAATGTATCTTTCGTATAACAAAGAAATATGTTCTTATTTATTTATAATGTTTAAACCGTAAATAATTGAATATTATGATTTTACATTGAATTTTTGTGAGTTTCGCTTCTTTAGATTTTAAAGATGCTCTCCAATAATTTTTTTGTGTGATCTTGCAAATTTAACTTTTGGTTGTTTCGGGAAAAGATTTATGAATGGAGGATCATATTGAAAAGGGCGATGAGTATCTCATGTGGTAACAGATTATACAAACTTTTGACTGATTTATGTGATCATAAATTATATGTATGACTTACGAAAAATGACGTTGATGTTGAACGATGAAAAATACGTCGCAAGATACGAAACTCGGTACGTTATCGGGAATTTTCCTTCGTTTTTAAATATTACTAAGCGTACGTCGAGTTTAATAACTGCAACTGGTAATAGCACTTAAAAATTGTTCGAGCAACAGCGATGTCAACGTAAAGACGGTCGCCAAACTTGCGATAATCGACTCTTCCGCCCTCCGGCCAACGCGTTATCGCGTTTTTTGTTCACACCCGGTGCCAACACAACCGTTAGCAACGCGGGATCCCGGTTTTTCGGTCTAAACTTCAGACCCTTGTTGCGTGCCGTCAATACGTTTTTACGAAGGATGTATGTTAGGATAATTCCAAATAATTACTCAATTTAAATTAAACTTATTGTTAATTTTTATTGTGAATATTCCATTCACAAATATTGATTTAATTAGAAAAGTAATAGTATAGTAAGACATAGTATTATATCTTTGATATGTATTATTATTTGATTTGTTATAATTTTGAAAGTTATTAAATGTTTTATTTTTATTTATTATTCCGAAAATTTATTTTTTGTTTTATATTCTAATTCCTCATTTTTTGCTATTTGATTTGCTAATTCTAACGTAATTGAATTTCTCGCTTTAACGAATGCTTTTATTAGTTTCATCAATCCTGTTATATGTATATGCTGAAAATGTTAATTCTTTTAAAATATCACGAATAGTTTGTTTTTTAGTTTTTTGTTTTCCTATTGTATTTGCGTCACACAATTTATATTATAAATGTTCTACTATATTATTGTAATCATTTACGCTTTCATTGTAACTCATTTTTACCGAATTTAATTATATTGATAGAGATGATGCTGTACATTGCGATTCAAATGAATCCGTTAAATTTTTTTTTATATTTTCCCATTAACTTGTATCTCTATAATTAATTAATTCTAAGGATTTCCTCCTTAATTTAGTTGTAATATGTTTTATTAATAATGGTAAGTGTTTGTCGTTCATCATATTTACTGCTAAATCACATGAATTAACGAATGTAAAAATAACTTCTTCCCCTTTACATTTAGGTATTAGTTTTAAGTCTTCATCTAACGATATGCATACTCTATTAATTATTTATTTTACGTCTGTCATTATTTCTCTGGGTTTACTTTTAAATTTTAACTCTATATGCTCCATGTTTGTTTGACTTCTAGTTTCTATTCTGTCTTTTGAGTCTAATTCTTTATTTATTTTCTCTAATGTTTCCTTTAATAACTTTTTATTCTCTTATGATTCTGCTTTAAATGGATTAGCTAGGGATATTTTACTATTTCACGATCTGTATTCATATAATTCAGCAACCTTATAAAATCTCAATATAATCTCAACAATTTCACAAGCAATTCTCTTTTTAATTCAATAATTCTCATGTAATTTTCTTTTACTTAAATTTTTCTCATATAATAATTCTTATTTATTTTAATATTCCCATATAATAACTCTTTTGATTCTCATAAATTCAATCATTTTTAATATATTTCAATAACTCATTAATTCACCATAATTTTTATACTTTCAAATAATTCTCAATTTTTATTATTTCAATAACTATTAAAACTTTCAATAATTCTAATTTATTCCAATTTAGCCCTCTTCAATTCTTTATTATAATAGATTAGCTATTTCCCAGGGAGATGGTTTTATTTTATGCCATAGTCTACTATAATACATATATTTTTTCTTTAATTAAAAAAAAAATGATATTATTATTTTTATTTCTATTATATATTTCAATTATTCATTTTTATTTTCAATATTTTAATTTCATAAATTTTCATAATATTTTTTAATATTAATCCCAGATAAATGTCTTATTTACTTTAACTTAATATAACACAATGTATGCTTACACAAAAGCGGTATAAGATGTTCCTCGTGACATACTGAGCTGTTGATTGATTGCAAAAATTGGTTCTTATTTTTCTGGTGTTGCCAAAGTCGAAATTTTGTGGCCGATTTCTTCTTCTTCGGCAATGATTAGCAATGAAATAATTGCCTCTGTGAATTAAATGTTGTGAACAATTATTTTCAAAAAGAACTACCGATTGCGCTAAATTGTGTAGCGTGCCGTCAATACAACAGTTTTTACAAAAGATTTGTAATAGGATAATTCCAAATAATTACTCAATTTAAGTTAAACTTATAATTCATTTTTATTAAGAATATTCTAAGTACAAATATTCAGTCAATTAAACAAGTAAACTTAGTGGCTCAGTAGTTGGCCTCATGATTTCTCTCTTTCGCAAGATTTATCTTTCATATTAAACGAGTACTCGTCACTTTTATGTGTTTCTTGTAAATTTATTATGAGTTATTACCAAGCATCCAATCCTGAATTATTAACTGAATGGTCTCACGATTTCTACATTTAAAAACCTTTCACATGTCTTATAAGAATCTGTTATTATTGATCAAAAATCATCCTGTGAATGTATTCGTATATCATCCAACATAATAATAATAGTAATAAGATTTACTTTATTACTTTATGCCAACCCCTTGTTTAGTGGTAATCATGGGAACCAAAATTTATGTATTTCTGTAACACCCTGAACGTTTTCGTTTTCACGGACTCCACGGGATACCCTTACTTTATCGGTGTGCGACATGACGTCGCACCACAACGCGATCTGAGGTTATTTTCGTGCCCGTGTGGGCTTCTCTGCGGTCCCGTTCAACTTGATACTTGCGCACGTGAATCAACCTTTTCTTATTCTTCGAAACCGTCACCATTGTTGGAGTTAAAATCGTCGTGTGCCACTTAAGGTATTGTTTCTACCCAGTGTAGTCGAAAAAAAAATGATTCGTCGAAAAATAAAATAAACATAAATAAAGTTAAAGTCTTCTATTACCGCCTTTGTGCTGCCGTCAACCACCGTTATCATGTATGTGTGTGTGTGTGTGTGAGTGCAGCCTACTTCTCTTCAATATGATGTTCAGGTCGTACATTGTTCAATATTCACTCTTTAGTATGTACCATTATTATTATTATTATTATTATTATTATTATTATATAAATATTATAAGGCCTCTTTAATTTTTACGAGCTGCAATGGAACAAGCATCTGCAATCCATATAAATATTATTTATTTTTTTATATATATTTTACGCTTTTCTGTTGCATTATCTATAAATTTGTCATCGGTACTCGGATCTTGCTGTGTGTACAAGTGGTTACCGGTAGTCACTGCAGCAAAATACAGTATTTCATATTTGACTGGACACGAATGATCTGGGCCAATGATTCATATTTTTTATCCAGTCATATTGAAGTCATTTATCTTTACTTTTTATTTTATTTTAAAATGTCATCTATCAGGAATAATTTCACATGCTCGTTTATTATTATATAGTTTAATGTGACCTTATAGTATCGTGTAAAGAAGCATAGTTTTTATATTTTTACTATGATAAAACACTTGTTTTCAATAGGAAGCAACAAGTCTTTAAACATGCAACTTGGTGTACCAAGAAAATTACTCTAGACTAACAAAGTCTACACGGCACAAATTTTTAATTTTTTGTTACATAATTATCTTTATATTTCTTAAAATTTAATTGTTTTCCAACCTACATACTCGTACGTTCATTTTCTTTGTTCATTTTCAATTATTATTAAATTCTGATTATATTATGTAACGCGTTTGAAATATTTATAAGAATGATGTAACTAAATAACATTATTCGAGTAATTCAATCAAAGTTTAATAACGATTTATATTTTATAACGGTAGAAGTGACTTTAAATCTTCTTGAAACTCATTTTTGACATAGAAATAAGGCTTATTATAATATTTATTACAAATTTCTTATAGATCAATTACTTTGATAAAATTTAAAAGATAATAAGAGGTGTGTATTTATATTAAAATGTATTGTAGTTATAAAAAAAATATATATATATATATATATATATATATATATATATATATATACGAGTATAGAAAAACTATTTAGCACATACAATTATATAATTTTAGGTAATTAAAGTAGCAATTGAAATCGAGGGAAATCAATGGAAAATTATAATAGTTCTGAGTACGGTCGTTTCATATTTTATATTTTTATCGGGTACTAACGTAATGGGGAGTCGGACGATAACTTTGTCCAATATCACGTAGAGTTAGAGAAGCTAACTTTGAACTGAAATATACAATATAATATTTACGATTAACCTTTGATTCGATGGTTGAGCCATAAGAGTTATAATTAAAACAAACCGTTTGTGCCTATACGTTATATACCGTTTTTACTGCGGTTGGTTTCCACTTCAGTACCATGTGCGTCGGTGATATTTAGAGGAGTTTGTATTATTAATTACGATAATTGGTTTGAGTGTGCGAATAATATATGACCAGCACAGATTGTGCCACACACACCACATAATAATCTTAATCGTAAACAACGATTCTGCCCGTATTCGATGTTATTATTTGTATATGGATTTAATGCAACAGACGAATGATGTACTTTGATGACGTATTGATTATTAACGTCGTCCCGAACATAAAAAGAGTTCATGATTAAAGTATAGATAAAGTTTAATGATTAATAATACAATTATTCAATCCTAATTGATAATTTAAATGTAATACTTCGTTCATGTATGATGATATTATATTTTATGTAGTTATAGTAATTTAGTCATAGCTACATATAAAAACTACGCCGTAACAACGTATAAAAATAATATTGAATTTTGTAGATTTGGACTTATCCGCAATATGTTTTTAGGAGATAATAACAATAATACATCTTTAGATGTCAATGATATGAGGTATAAAAATGCAATGCTTAAAAGTAAAATCGAGATAACTTTATTAAAAAAAAAAAAAAAAGAACATTTCTTTAATAATATAAAACATAAAATATGACTAGATTAGCGAATATTTTTTTATTCCTTTATGGTTGAGCTAGAAATATGAATTGTCAACAAAGTTATTCTACATCGATAACTGAACATATAACTGTACAAATGTTGTTGATTTTATATATAAATATTTTGCATTATACAGTGGCGAAACAAATGGAGGAAGACGGGAATTCATCCTCGAGCGAACAATTTTAGAGATCGTAATTTTCATAGTATTTAATATATTACTGACTTCTATTTTGATATATTTGACTTTGTTGCTAATAATATGTTTAAAACTCAGTAAGTGTGATTGTATGCTAAATATAAGAAAAACAAAAAAAAAAAAAAATTTATAGAATGGTATTTGATTCTTGATCTACCTATGATAATTTAAACATTTTTCTGAGCGTTAAGATGTCTAGTTACGCCACTGCAATTGTGTTTAATTTATAATAATTATAATTATACATAAAACATTCATTTTTAAATGTAAAATATGTAAACATGTATACATTTATCGAATAAATATTCATAACACTTAAGTTGTATTATATATTTTTTTACAAACATGTTAACAAACATATTTTTGTATAACACGTAATATAGTTAATATAAATGCAAATTTATTTATATGTATTCAATATTGGAAAATTATTAACAATAACATCACAAACGAACAAATTAATAATTTAAACAGATTATATATTATATAATGAAATCGCACGTAGCACATATCACTTAAACGAAGTTTAAGTAATTGTTTTGACTCGTCGGTTTATAAACAAAAAACACTTAACAACAGTATAAATCTATAACAACCAAGACATTGTTTTAATAAGGATATTGTATGCGTTTTACAATATTATATAAGTACAGTAGCGCATTTAACTAGTATTTATATTGTTTTATTTTTTTATTTTTTTGTTTCTAAACAATTGATTCGTAGTGGTTTTCGTGAACTTACACAATAGTAAATTATTATTCGTGGTGGATATCGTACAACGAATGCATTGTTGAAAAACGTATTGTATAATAGTAAGTGTAAAATGTACAACATTCCGTAGGAATCGAATTTGTTGAATAAATATTTATCTTAAACGTTCGAAAACCCTTGAAAAAAAATGTTCTACGTGTTGACCTAAATTCTTCACGTGCAATTGATGATATTACGCAAAAAATAGCAACGATACTTGTTACTATACCAAAACATTATGTATTTTTCATTTTATTTGTAAACGTAAAATAAACTTTGATGTAAACGTAAAACGGTTTTTTCTTCTACTGATCGTCGCTTACTTTATATATATATATATATATATATATATATATATTTGATTAAAAACAGATTGAGAATGATACAGTTATCGAAACCGAATTTAAAAGCATTAACAAAAAGCATATATACGAACTTCCTTCCGGGCACTCGATGGGTATCATCATTCCCTCCTCGTATAACCGCACCATATATTATTATTATTATTATTGTTAATATTATTTTTTGGAATTGAATGTTTTATACGTATACATTTCTATACATAAATGTAAAAAAAAAAAAACCAATTATATCGAATAATAATGGTGTATGGTCGCGGTGAATCGCGTTATCCGTATTTTTCTTCTCCCAAATACCTGCGCATCCCGTCTATACGAATATCACGCGTACGATTCGGTACAACACGTGTGCCCGCGGCTGTTTTCGTTTGCGAGTGTCGTAAACCGATCGTAGAAACGAAACGAATGGCGACCGACTATGTTACGGACGAACGCGACCGGCACCCGGAAGGAAAACGATCCCCGGTGCCGTTACACGCACGACTTGCGGACGAGCGACGGAAACGTAGCCGTGGACGGGCGCGTGATCGGGGACCGTGTGACTTCGCGTCGTTCAGACGTCCACCGACTCGGTGGCGCGGCCGCAGCTGACCGCTTTGGCCGACGCCGTGGCCGGACATCAGCGGTGCTGGTTGTTGTTGTCCATGTGCAGGATCTTCTTGAACGAGCGCCGGAAGTCCATGTTGCACCTGGTGTAGATGATCGGGTTGACGGTGGAGTTGAGGTAGCCGAGCCACGTGACCACGTTGACGAGCACCTTGGACGGCGGGCAGCACGACTTGCAGAACGGGAAGAACAGGTAGATGACGAAGAACGGCAGCCAGCTGACGACGAACACGCCCATGATGACGCCCAGCGTTTTGGCCGCCTTCCGCTCCTTGGACAGCGATATGCGCTGCTTGTGCTCCAGCAGCTGATTGACATGCTTGCCGACGGACGCGGCGCCCGATTGCTGCGGCGCCCGGTGCTTTCCCTGGCCCTGGGCGTGCATGGCGGCCGCACCGCCGCCGCCCGTGCTGGTCGCCGCTTCCACCTCGTCGCTGCTGCTGGCCGAGTCGCCCGTCGCCTCGGCCGCGGCCGTCGCCTTTCTCTTGCTGCCGGTCGCGGACGGCTTGGACGCGCCGTGCTGCTGCGCGTTACCGCCGCCGTGCGACATGGCCACCTGCTTGGCCCGGCGCCGCAGCCGTCGCCGCGTGGCTATGTAGATCCGCAGGTACGTGATGCTCATCACCAGCAACGGTATGTAGAACGAGCCCATGGACGAGTACACCACGTAGCCCGGGTGGGTGGTGAGCGCGCACGGCGTGCGCTCGTCGAACACGTCCGGCCAGTCGTTCCAGCCGATCAGCGGCGGCGAGCTGATCACCGCGCTGGCGATCCACACCAGCGCCACCGTCCACATGACGCGCGACACCGTGCGCTTTTGCGCGTACGCGATCGGCTGCGTGATGGCCCGGTACCGGTCGAGCGCGATCGCGCACAGGTTCAGTATTGACGCGGTGCAGCACAACACGTCGCACGTCAGCCACAGCTTGCACACCACGCCGCCGAACAGCCACACGCCGGTCACGTTGTATACCACGTTCAGCGGTAGCACGCCGATGGCCACCATCAGGTCGGCCACGGCCAGCGACACGATGAAAATGTTCGGCACGGACCGCAGCGGCGGGTACTGCACCACGCTCATGATCACCAGTATGTTGCCGAACACCGTGGCCACGATCAGCACCGTGGCCACCACGATCACCGTCACTAACGCGATGGCCGTGCTGCCGCCCGACGACAGCGTCACGTTCGCCGGCGTCCCGCAACTGTCCGCCGTCGTTCCGGCCACGCCACCGCCGTCCTTCACAGTCGTCATCATCATCACCAACGCCGTATCGTTTATCATCATTCTCCCGCCGCCGCACTGGTCCTGGAACACAACCGCAATTTCGATATTATTATTAACAGTAACGACCATTCGTAGTCCGTAATACATTTTTAGAACCATATATAATACGAATCCGATTCGTTTTATCCGGTTTTCGCGGTCAGTCCGTCGATCCGGATCTTTTTATCTATTTTATAGATGTTTATTTACAGATCTTTCAAAAATAGTAATGGTTTTTGGGTCTACTAATAATTCATTTTGATATGAATGGAATTCCAGAAAATTCGAATTGTATCCAAGTATCCAGAACAATTGGATTACGCGGTTACCGAAAGACCGTGCATTATATTAAAATGGCAAAGGACACCATGACGTTTTATTTTTTCAACATTTTTAATGAAACGACCTTCGAAAAAATGTGTTTATAGGTCGTTATCGCAGAACAAATAATATTTTAATAGCGTATAATACGAGTCAAAATAATATAATAAGGAATTATATAAGTAGGTGTGTAAAATGTGTATTCGATGGATAATAGTACGTTTTTGAATGGTCAATACATTCGATGAAATTAATTTAAATAAATATATTTTTAAGTTTTTTTAAATCCATAAAATACCAATTAATACTTAAACGGTCAATCCATTTAATATTAGAAATTACATTTTTTTTTTTTTTTATAAAAACGGCACAGAATTCACTACTAGAAAATTTATGAAATTTAAGTAAATTATGTTACTTATTTTAAATATGAACTAGCCGAATAGTGTGATTAAAAATTATTAATGGAAATATAAATGTTGTTGATTTGGTACTAAATTTCGTTCAGTAAATATCAACATCCATATTTAATGTTTCATTTTTTTTTTACTTAATTTTTTTAAAATATCAATACCTCTGTATTATTTGTATTCGCTTATTTTATGCAATGTAATATTGTAGATGTAATCTTTATGTATAATTTATTGTACAATGTAGCATTAAAAAATTTCTCACACCCGACTATAAATATAACTTTTTCAATTTATCTATAACTATAATTAAGAACGACAGTTAAATTACGATAGTGTTTACCATATTCATCTCTACAAATATAACATTAATTTAATGTTATTTTTTTTTCTTTAGAATTTATTGTATCGTGGACCTTGGAAATTTGAATTGATTGCCCGAGAAAATGGAAACCCTAAATGTTCATAAAAATTAATAAAAACATTTAAAACGTTGTCTTGTGCGACACGTGCTTCAGTTCACGTTTGAATTCATATTTACATGTCAACGCAAACAATGAATTATATATTTTTACCAAACAACGGTTGTAATTTATTCAAGCATATACTCGTATAATTATTGTGGTGAATAAATTTCTATAATTAGCTTTGCACAAATGTAGTATATAAATCATAAAATGATATTTTGTACACAAGCTCATTTTCTTTATACCCAACGTGGTTTGATGATAGCACTTTGGATTTAGATTTTGCCGTAGGCCAAATTGTGACTTGAGAAGCTTTGAAAACCATAGGATGATCATCGTCGTACTTAGGGAGGGGAAAAAAACAGTTTGGTGACACAAATATCTTTTGCCTTTCTTTAAATTTGTATCTGGTTTGGTTGAAGAGGAAGATGACAAACTCCTCTAAGAAGAATCATGCGATTTGACGAGAGACATGACACGCGCACCGTTATATCGTGCTAAAATGTAAAAATAATTAAATAATAATTAAACTGATATTAATTGCATGCACGGTTTGACGAACGAGCGTGTTCAACGGTTGAAGTCACAGAATTATACTAATAAGTATATTATAATGATTTGATGTAACACGCTCATTAATTGTCTGTTGTGTTTCATTCTACGCCCAATGTAAGTAACACTTCTATCGTTTATTTTGTATTTTTATCTTTTGTTATTATTATTATTATTATTGTTGTTATAATTATTTTTTATTTTTAAAAAAATTAATTTTATTATTTTAATTGTTACTATGAGTATTATGAATATTGATACATTTTCTCATTCTACGATAAGATGTATTACCTCAGTGTAAAGCTATTTAATTTAAATTAATTATCTATTCTATTTGGTGTTAATTTCTACGTTTCTATTTTACAGCAGTAAATTATTTTATTCATTGATTCATTCGTATAATGTTTTTTTTTTTTTTTTTTTTTTTTTTTTTATTAGCTTTTAGTTTAACTATTATAGCTCAAAAATTATTTTGAACAACAATATACTTAACGGTACAATACTAAAAACTACAAAAAGTTAACAACAGTTATTATTTTAAAAGTAATCATATGATAAAACCAGCCTCCAAAATAAAATTAATAATTAAATTTACTGAATTGAAATTGAGGATGGAGGAAAGAGTGAGGGGGGCATTGGTGGATTTAAGAGAATTAAACAGAATAACGCGTTTCATGTGCAGAGAAGGGCAATCAAAGAGAAGATGAGCGAGATTACAAACACTTTTGTTGGAATGCAGAGTACAGAGTGGGGAGTCATTTAGACCTAATTTGTACGCGTGAGCAGGTAGTAAAGTGTGACCAGAACGTAAGCGATTGAATTGTATAATACTAGATCTAAGTAAATCGAGGTTGTTAAACCATGTTTTGTTAAGAACATTTGGTACGATGTTTTTGTATCTGGTGGCAAACTCAGATGGGAGGTCTTACCAGTATGTAGATCAGAGGTTAGATATATGACGCGGTAAAATTGGAAATAAATCGGTACAGGGAAGTTGGATGAGAGCGGGACATATTAAATTGGACGTTGATTTCGCCAGATTGTCGGCGACTTCGTTCCCATGTATGCCGATATGGCTTGGAACCCAAATAAATCGGATGGTATAATAAGCTTGATGGAGTTTTAGGATGATAGATTTAATGATAAGGACTAGGGAAGACAGGCGAGAGTCAAAAGGGTTAGATATTAGTGCTTGTAAACAAGACATTAAATCAGAAGCAATTAAGTATTTATGTATAATGTTTTTGTAGTATATAGAAATAAAATACGAGATAAAATGTTAATGGTAATCGATA
Organism: Sipha maydis; assembly: GCA_034509805.1. Lineage (NCBI taxonomy): Eukaryota > Metazoa > Arthropoda > Insecta > Hemiptera > Aphididae > Sipha > Sipha maydis. Next base: position 94,170 of record JASXSY010000782.1, on the reverse strand, counting down.
TGAGACCTATTAATTACATTTTATTTTTTCAGAAATTAATTGATGAAAATATGTTTTCCTGTTTCAAAATATAATAAATCAGTTTTTGAAAGCAAAATTAAATAATTTAATTATTACACGTAATTTATGATAATAGTTATCTGAACAAGGATAACAGTGGGATTAATAGGACATTAATCGAAATTTTTATAGAAATAAATAGTATTCGCGCTACTGCAATTATGTTAAACTTGAAAGACGTTCGTATAAACAAATTCAACTATGTTTAACTGCAATTTGTAAAGGTGCATTAAATTTAACTGAAACCCAGGTAAATGTATTTATGTTATTTATGTAATACAATTAAACTTATTTTAGGACTGCGCTCTAAATAATTGTTTTTGTAATATGTTTTAAATGTCAACAAGAAATTATTCAACTTGAGTACATTTATATGTAATATTATTTACAAACAGATTTTATTATTCTAAATGTAGATAGAGCAATTAATTAAATACATTTATAATTTGTATAATAAATTTCACTACAAAAAAATATATTATTGTATACAGTATACATTTCATGATTAGTAGAATACATTTAAAACTAATTATAAAATATTGGTCATAATCAAAATACTTTATTTTTTTTAAAACTATACAGTTATATTTTACAATATTTTTTGTGAATTTTAAAATTGCAACTTAACCAAAATAGTTACAATTCCAATTTTTATTTTTTATATTAAACTATTTAAACCTTTAAAGACATTTGAGTTTATACATAAATAAAACATAAAACTTATAAAGTTCTTGATTAAAATATAAATAAGAATTTTTTTTTCCCCATAATGTTATGCATTGCAAAGCTAAACTAATTCTGAAGTGTTTTTCTTAATCTAAACATTTTTTTTTCACGTTAAAATGAAAACTAAAAATTCAATTCTAAAACGACTTAAAGTTTGTACACTTCTATATTATATAAAAATAAAAATAACAGTTAAGATAAAATCGTTAAGGCCAACTATGAATAAGTGAATGTTTCTCTTGTAACTATAAAGAATAACGAGTTAAAATATATAACTGATTGAAGTTTTTAATTATAAAAAATTAAAAATAACATGTATTTTAAGTAGATTACTTTTGGTTCGATATACTCGTAGGTATAGTTTGATATAAAAGTCGTGTTTCAAACGAAAATTAACTACACATTTGTGCGACATTCTTCTTTTAATATGTTGTATGGATATCAGAACCTAAAAGTTGTATATTAAAATTTCTATTGAATATAATAATTATATGATTAATTTTATTTCTAAAAGTGGCAATGTACGCGAAACTTATAATATGCACCTGATTTACTATGCAAGTATATGGTTGTCATGTAAAATCAATTTTTTTTTTAAACATTAATTTATTATACACAATCTGTAATTATTATTACAATAAGCATATGTGATGATGGTGGTAGATGTGTTGAGTGACGTGATATAAGGAGCCACTCATTTGAGGCACTTAAGGGTAGGAATTTATTTTAATTTAGTGTTAGTAAATTAATAAGAATGAGTACAAGAAAGAAGCGGGAAGAGATACAATAGTATTAGTTTTGTAGGTCACGAAATATATTGTTATTAAATAATTTATTTATAATTTATTATTAAATTACTAACTTTAATAACTATCAGTGCATTTGAACAATTGACAAAAGAACGACACGTTTATTGCTGTGAAAATAATAAAAAATTGTTCTTCGATCGAAGACTCTACCATGTAAGGTGTATCCTCATGGATAGTATAATTTACATAATACCTATGCACTAGTGCCAAATGTTTATTTTATAACTGTAGAATCACCTTTAAGATGTATTTTTTCGGTAATGCAAATCAAATACTTCTTAACATTTACATATTTTTAATGCTAAATTAAAGTTGAACGCGTTAATAAGATGCGAGTATTACCAACAGGTAATTTCATCCATCTTCAAGGGTCATATTATTTTATTGTATTATCAATATTACACCAGACTGTAAATAATTATGAATAAAAAAAAGAAAAATAAGAGATGAATATTATTTTAATAATATCGCTTTTAAAAATTTCAAGTTAATTATTGCTTTCAATTTAGTATTATTTTTTCTATTATTAAAATAATTTACATTTCGATTATTTAAAAAAAAAAATTGAAATTCATTTTTATAAAATTTAAATGTTGTATATAGTATTCTTATTTTATTCATCTGGTAAAGTTTAAAAAACAAAAATTGACAAATGCACTTATTACTTTGCGATAGTTCAACGAAATTTGGCGAAAACTTAATTTTACTATTGTTTATTTGTATATTTCTTAGATATATTTTAACATTTTATTAGACATTATATGCCAATAAATACGAATATAATTTTGCATTTATCTCTTAATTTAATTTTCAAAGTCAAAAAATTATAATATTACATAGTATAAGAAAACAAGAGAGAGAGAGAGAGAGAGAGAGAGAGAAAACGCATTTGAATAAGTTTGCTATTACAAAATTTTTTTTATTATTGGGTTATGAACGTTTCGCTGATAGGTAATTTAATTTTTTCTATACTTTTTATCACGCGCTTCCAAAAGTTGTTTCAATTATCCATGATACCGAGTATCGTTTCTTCAACAACCGTTTTTTTATGCAATTAATGTGTACATAAAACCTCACACCTATAAACTTTATTATTATAAAAGTTTTCGGACAAAGACTGAAACTGTTAATCAAATGTATACCATGCGTATGTACATCAAAAAGTATATTAGTTTTCTATGGTTATATTCTTTGATAATTGAAATCGAAATTTCCGTTTCTTTTTAATGTTATTATGTATTATTATTACATAAAATTAGCAACTTGTTAATGTTCTTTTTCTATATTATCCTTTATTTTATGCCTACAATCATTTAATTTGTTTATTCTATCAAGTAATAAAATTGTGCTGAAAGCAATATGGCTGTTTCTTCAATAGCACGTATTGTATCTAATTCGTTTTGGCACATCAATTTAACGTTTCTCTATATTAAAAATATTAAATTGTATCACGTCTTATCATACACAATCAGCTGCATTAACATTTTATTGGTAATTTCCAATAATATTAATAATATTATCCCTGTGATCAGAATATAGAAAAGTCATAATCTAGTTAGGTCACGAAAATAATACGTTAAACACGTGTGAAATAATTACTAGGACTTTATCAGTTCAACAACTTGCTTGATTGACTTTTGTGCATAATATTTATTAAATAAGCTAGATTCGTTGCGGATTCACTATGTATACTGTGTATATCTATGTAAATCCTCGGCTGATTGTTATGTTCAAACATAGAATAGTACAGCTTATTGACAACGCTTAATCAATTTCATAGGTTCGAAACAGCGGTATGGAACACACGAATATACCGTGTGTGTGCGCACTACTAATTAAAATATATTATTTACCGACAAAACCTTTTAAAACGATCGAGTCATGTCCGAAAAATCAATAGATATATTCCCACATGTCGTCGTCCAAAGTGTTGAACTTATGGCGACTTTAATTTTAACCTCATGGGTGGTCTGGTACTTGTCCTACTTTAATGATAACCAGTAGATGTACAGTTTTATTATTTATTTAACGTGTAAAACCCAAATTTTAAGAAAGCCTATCGTTATTTAATTTCGACCGAACGCAATTAGATTATAAATTTATATCAAATGCATAACAATGATAATATGTCTTACGAGTATCTACCTAGAGAAGTTTGTTATTCATTACAGGTATAATGTTACATGAAGTATCTGATACCTGTGTGAGTGTCTATACGCATTATATATACGTATTATACATATATCCATTACGATTAATACTAATGAATGCGGTGGGATGATTGTAGAATTGTGCAGTGAATCTTAATGGATTATTTTGGACATAAGGACCACCGGGACTCAAATACGAAAACTTATTTTCTTACTTTGAAAATACTAGTGCATATAGGTATTCTCAGTCTACCAATTGTAAAAATATAAAAGAAAAATAAGTTAGATGCGGTGAAATTACGAGTACTTAAAACCTACTAGATTGATCCACGTGAGTGCACATATGGAATTACACGATAAATTAGCTGAATAATAAAATTTAAATAATATTATAGACGCATATCTCGTGTTTGTACAGTATCCTATTACGGAGGATTAACTAAATATTTTTGACAGTTTTCGAAGTTTTAATTTAATATTTAACTGTGGATTAATCGATATCGTGTATACACATATAAAATAAAAAACAAAAACAATTATAACCGGATTAAAAAATCCTATTGAAATGTATTTAGGTAAGAGAAGAACTGCATTAGATTATGCGACGATGATGCTCGGAGACGTGAAATCGCTTTAATGTAACAATGAAATGGAAACAATGATTTTATGTATCAGACCAATTCCCGCTTTATAAACTCTCACGGCAATTCGGAATTGTCTTCGATGATATTTATACAGTTTATACTTGCGCAGAGTTTAATCTGGATAACCGAATAATGATAACATAATATGATGATCAATGTTATATTCTTGTGTTATATGTTATCAGGTCAATCGAGTGACGTTTAAAAATACCATCAATAAGATATTTCATTAGCGACGTGTATAATCGTAAGTACAAAAAAAGAAAACTCCGAAATCAATAAATAAGTTTTCATCGACGCATTTTGAGACAACGTACTTCAGATTTACTATAGATAAAATTAAAAATGAATATTTAACAGAAAACAGATCGGTTAAATCATGCAAGTAAGACGTGTGTTAAAGAATCGCATTTCGGTAAAAGTTTTTAAAATGGAAATAATGTGAACGATGAATGGATTTCGATAGTCTATTAACTTGTTTTACATATTTATCCGAGCGAACCGAAGAAATGTACATTTTTTGTGAATGAAATTTAATAATCGCATTACGCTAATATTGTTTGCCCTTGGGGGAAACAATCCAGTCGCTTTCCGACGGATAATTTGGCACTTTATTGTGCCAGATAACTATTCATTTTGCAGACGACTCAGCATAACCAAATATTCACACGTTTATTTCTACTCGTTGTTACCACAAAATTATTGTGAAATTAATTTCATTCGGTATTTGAATAAAAAAACATAATTTCAGAAGTAAGTACACGATATAATAGGTGTTGTTGTTTTAACAATTTAGAAAATTGGTCAGACGTCATTTTAGTTTATTTTAAAATGATGTACAAAACTTTTACAGTGAAAGTAATGCCTAACTATTATTTATTAATGGTTCATTGTAGAAATTACAATCACTTCATGACTTATAGTTGTGCATGTTACGCAGCAGCTACGTCAGCCATCAGAACTAATGAACGTGTATCTATATCGAAAAAAAATAATAGAAAATATTTTTAAACTCGATTTGTTTAACTATGGACGTGTACTGATAGCGAATTCCCTAGAATTATAAAATGCGTCGCAACCGACAAGATACATACCTATATTGTTTTCAGAAATTAAAGTCAATACGTCATTGAACATACTATTTATCACGAGTGTTTGATTATAGTTATATTTTTTGTAATTGTGGTTCGTTTTCAATCATACGGGTGAATAATGTTGCATTAGCATAAGAGAAAAAATACTGATACGCTTTATACTTGAATAAATAGATGAAGAAGAAGTAATTTTTATTGAATAAGTTACAACATAATGAGTAAACGATATGGTTTTTAGCAGAAAATACAGAGGATTTTGAAATATATTGATTGAGAAGCATTTGTTTAAAGATGAAAAAAGCAGAGAATTTTTAGACTGAATTGGGACCAATTCAATTATGTTTTATTTTAATTCAAGACGATTTAAAATTAAATATTCATAATATTCGAAAACATTTTAATATTTATTTGTAATAATAATACGATTTACATACATGCAGCCGCGTCTTGAATGCCTCAGGGACGGTCATCGCTACTCGATTGTAGACGTGCGTGGTGGTCCAGGCAATCGGTTGCATATAAAAATAGAAAATAGCAAAAGTAGTACTATTGTGTCAAAAATTAGAATCGGGCTTCGTTAGCCGCTGGTCATGCGTCTCTAGACGCGTTATAAGGAATGTTTTATGGCAGTGCAACCTTTTTTGATCCACGGACGAACCTTAAACGAATTTATTTCTACGATATGACCCCCCCCCCCATTCCAATCAACAATATATTGTACAATATATAAATTATAATTACTTAATGTGCAAAAACATAAAAATTAGATCGATAATTTTAGGCAATTTTAATATTTATTTAATTTAATTACTTCAAGATAAAAAAAGAAAAAAAAAATACAAAATTAAAATTTTTTAAAATCTGAAATCTAAGTATAAAGTAATATAATATAAAATATTTAATGTTTACATTTTTAATTTGATGTTAAATTATCGGCGACTATCTAAGGTGATCGTGACTTTCAAGTCGTGCACCACTGTTCCAAAGGATTACATTTTATATTAGAAAAAATATCAGTTGAGACTTTTGGATGGTTTTAAGTACATTTGAAACTAATTTAATGAAATGAAGACTCCACTATGACTCAATAAAATTATACAATGTGTTCAACGATTTACAAACTTTAAACGCCTGTAACATAATTATGCCTATGTTTCACGTATTTTCTTATAACAACAATTACATGATGTACAATACGTGACTATAATTTCGAATGAATTATGTCATATGTATACTATAGTAGATAAAACTTTGTGCCTAATTATATCAACATTTTTCTCGCAAACACCAAACATTGTAAGGCCAATGGTTGAAGGAAAGTTGGACTTCCGTCAGCAAGCATATTATTGCAAGCGAAATTATAATTTTGTACGGTGAAAGACGTCGAAGAACGACTACTGTATCTATATAATTGTTTTATTTTATGGGGGTTTATTAAAACTTATGAATCATAACTTTTTTGATTTGTATTGGTTCAACAAAAATATTTGTCAAAACAATTCTAAAGTATATATTGCTAAAATGTACTTCTTTTGATTTGTATTTCTATAAGATGATTTGGCATCATTACCACATTCATCTTGTTATAAGATAAGTTATTTTATACATCGAAAAAGTCAATACTAAATTTTACCTCAATTAATATTTTACCACAAAAGTCACTTTCAGTAACGGACTTACTTTAATCAAAATACTTATTATTTTTAAAATAAATTATGTAATATTATATGAATTATTTTCTATTTAAATGTACGTCTTAATACTAAAAAATAAATAAATAGTATATGTAACTAAAGCATTTTATTTCAGTTATAACTTCAATCAAACAAAATAAATAAAATAACTTTTGGATATATTTTCTATACATTTAGAACATTGTGGAAAATGTTTTAAAATAAATTTTCTGATCTTAGAATTAAAATGTTTATGTTAATATAATTAAATTTTAAATTTTTATTGTTTGGAAAAAACTTAAATTTATTTAGCTATTAAACTTACTATTCAAATATCATACTGAGATATATAGTATTCATTAATTTGAATACTAGTCGCATACATGTGTTGACTTTTTTATATATATATATTTTTTTTTATTTATTAAAAATAAAATATATTAGCATATCGCATACTATTACAAGTTTAATAAAATTAATTTTTGTTCTAATTACAATTCACAAATTATAATTAGTTTTGATATTGAGACTCATATTATGTATTTATATTTACGTGTTTTGAATATCGGAAAATATGATTCGTGTGTTATGGTATGTGAGTGATGAGGAGTGGAAATTTCTTTATAATGGATGTAATAGCAATTAGAAATGAGTTAAGTTTTGATTATAGTTCGTCGAGGAATTTGGTGATGATATGCAGTGATTGATCAAATAGTAGTGAGTTTGCTGTGATTTCGGCATAATATGACGGTTTATCTTTTGAGGTTGAATTGGAGGCTTCAATTCTGTTTTTTCGTGGGACAGGTGCGGTAGATGTTAGAATAGGACGATTTTCTTTATTTATTTTTTCAGTTTTAGGTTTGGTGAGGATTAATATATTTTTGAAGGATTTGCATCCTTTATAATTAGAAATGTGATCTACATCACGGTTTGCACATTTTACGGGTTCTGCCCGTTTTTTTAGTGCACATGTTAGTGATGTGTTCTGATCCGCGTTTCACGCAACAATAGTTACGTGTGTGTCCGTACATTTGTCAGTGTTGATATTGAGAAGGACCTAGTTGGCTTTTTGGGTATTCGAATTTGACGATCGAGTTTAATATTTTGTTGATATTGAATATTTCACGAGTATTGGTCTTACAAGCCAAGCTTATACTAAATAGAGATAGTGGCACTTTGTTCGCATGGTGTGGTATTTTTGAAATACTGACTACATTGTGACCAAAGTCACTTAGGCAATTTATAATGTCTACGGTAGGAGTGGTGTAGTGATGGTGGCGTAATAAGATTCGAAACGGTTGGGAGGGGCGGGGGAGATAAGAATGATACTCGTAATTAGCGTCTATCAGATAAGATTTGACGATCATGGAGTTGGTGCGTGTGTTTGACTACACGATTATACTAGATATATTTGTTTAACATGTGAAACCTTCTAAGCCCAATTTGCTACCTAAATCTTTTATTACATTTTTTTAAGACTAAATTTGGGAGCTTAACATAACTCGGTTTTGACGAGGTCTTGATAGTTGATGAGACTAGTTGAGCTTCTGTATGCACGAAAACATTGTCTTATTCCTCCATTACTAAAACTTAGAAACAACTTGGTACTACGAAAAATTTACTTTTCTTATCCTCGTGAATCGGATAATGTGGAAGTCGACAAAAAAGCTCTCTTTGTAGAATTTTTCATCGACATCTTTCTACGAACGGTTTTTTGTCTAGAATAACAATTTGTGAAACTGTAGCCATTTAACATTTTAATGCCTCATTACGATAGTTAAATTATAAGATATGATACGGGACGCATTATGAAACAGCGGCGGACAAGTTATCGCTTTGACTGTCTGAGCCTGACTAAAATTGAATTTTAAACACAGTCAACTCGCGACATAATGAATTTCAAGGGACCGAGGAAAAAGTTCGTTATATCGAAAATTCGTAATAACAAGAATTAAAAAAAAATTCAAAATTAATATTTTATTAGATTAAATATTATAATTACATACATACATATTAAATATGAATTATTGTTTATTAAATTTTGTTTTATTACATGTACACATATTTATTTTTTAAAAAATCAGTTATTTTTTTTGTGTATAGCCACTTTCGCTTACTTGGTAAATTGTGTTGTATAATTTTTAAATGTGACTAAATACACTATCGTCTATGTTATGATTTTTCAAATTTTTTTTTAGACGGCACGGAGACCTGCTTTAGCTTCCTTAGAGGTGACTGGAGGCTCTTCGGACCATTCTTCTTCATCATTAACTTCCTCGTAATCAGTTTTTTTTTTAAAATTTTATCGTCAGTGAAAGAACCACAAACAGCCAAATCATCGTCGATAGCAACAAATTCCTCAAACGTTGATAACTGCTCGACTGGAACAGTAAATAATCTATACCCTTCATTGTCAACTTCTAAAAGTGCAAGAATTTTGTCTTCTTCTTTGTCAATAGTTTTCAATTGTACATAGCCGAAACTCGTAAAATTCATAATATCAAGCTCCAAAATTGTGAAAATTCGTTACATAGCGAGAGCTTTGGTCAAAATAACTTCGTTATATCGAGGGGACTAAAATACATGTATTTTTTCGTTATATCACGAGATTTTCAAGAAACTGACCATTTTATTTGCTATATCGAAATTTTCGTTATAACGAGCTTCGTTATATCGCGAGTCACCTGTATTATTATCCAAACACAAATACCGATTGAAATATTTCTAAGGATTACAATAAAATAATTAGAATTTAATAATTTAAAATCTCAAGGAATATTATGCTCTGTGATTTAGTGCCTTTAAAAATATATGTAATATGTAATTAAATTAATTGAGAAAAGCTACTAACCTCTGTAATATATTTTTATAGTATTGCTATTTGGTAAAATTTTTATATTTTCAGAAAAGGAATACACATTTATTATTAAAGGACTTATTTTTTGTGCTCGAAAAAGGATTCGAATATACGCATATACTCGTGTATATGTATTTAAAACGGGGAAAAAAAAGGAAAAGAATTCAGAACCATTGTAAACGGATTTTTTCTTTGCTATATAATATTAAAATAAAATATATACTATAAAATTATGAGGTTATTGTTCAATAATTCTGAATTATTTCATCGCAGTCAAAGTTATTCTGTCGACTTATATTTGAATCAAAAGATATATTTACGTTAAAGTTTTTTTTAGCAGAACACTGAAATGTAAATAAATAGTGTTTATATGATAACTTACAAATTTTTAAAAAACAAAAAAAAGTTATAAATAAAGCTTATGATATTTTAATTTGATAAATTCAAAGCATTGGTAAATTAGACTTATAATTTTATTTCAAAGCCCTTCATTTAAAGTTAATGTTTATTTTGAAATATCTTAACCTAAATCGTATAAGTATAATTTATATATCTTAATAATAAAATAAATAAATATTCTATCAGTATATTCAGTAATAACTTTATAATTTTAAAACATTTAGTTTTCTGTAATTGTAGTATATTCACCATATTTTCAACAGAATAATGTGTAATACAAAAACATTAAAATATTTAATTATTAAAAAAAAAATGTCTAAATACAATATTTAAAGTGTGTAATTCTAAAAAATATTTATTAACATATTAAAAACTTCTTATTCCATTGATCTGTATGTCGGTTTAAAAATAAAAAAAAAATAAATATTCAACAAATAATAGTTACAAATAAAATTTATTTATTTTATTAATTGAATTACTTTTACATTTTATTATATTATTTATCAGTGTTAGGAAGTAACGCCGTTACTTTTATAGTGATTCATTAAAAATATTTACCATGTAACAAAAATGTATTGAAAACTATTTTATATAATTTCTTTGATATAAATAGAATTTTACAATCCAAAAAATGTATTCAACAAAAATATATTAGTTCCGTATTATTTTTAAGAATATATAGGTTAAATATTATACTGATAAATTTATGTTAACAAGTTTTTTTTCAATTTTAACTTGAAAGTAAATTAGATATTTTTTATTATTATTATTTCATTATAATTTTATTTGAATAATATCAAAATTAATTTCATTACATTTAAGAAATAAAGTAAATAGGACATTATAAGAGTCATGAATAAAGTAACTTATTATTTTTTAAAGTAATTATCCAAAAGAGCTATTTAAATATTTTGTCAAATTACTAATCGTTTATGAATTTTCTCACAACTAATATGACACTAAAATTTTTAAAAAATAATTTTTAATTGTAATATTAATTTAGTTTTTAAATTATCAAATACAAGGATTAAAGGAACACTATTCATGTATAGAGGTAGTAATATAAGAATTAGTGAAAATATTTGAGGAGGACTTTCGGAAGGTTTATATTAAATAGGGTAAATTGTTTCGAAATTAGATTTTTAGATATCAGACAATTATGTTTTTTGTACAGGAATCTAGAATACAGTATTACAAAGAATGTCATAATTAATTATTAAGAATTCAAATTTCGCTTATTAAAAATGCTTAAATTTTATTATAATTCTTTTATTTTCTTACAATACATTTTTTAAATTTGTTAATTTTTTTATTAAATATTATTAAATACATTGATATAGACATGATCAAAGGACAAAATAACCCAATAGTGTGTCTTGAACTTCAGGACATTCGTACCTTTCCCAGAAAATTGTTCCTCGTCACCATAAAAAATTGATTTTAATGTGTTATTTTTATTCAATATAATGTAGATAAAATAACAATTTATTTGTGAGCGTCATCTATTTTGGTCAAAAAATTCGATTTTCTTTTTCACAAAAAAAAAAAAAAAAAATGGTTAAATTTTAATTTTTGCCAAAGATATTTTTATATAATTATTTAGAATTTAAAAAAAAATTAAGAGTTATCCAGGATTCACCACAGATTAATAGTTGTCATTGATCCAAATTGTTTGAAATGATTTTCAGATAAAATTTGAAAAAATTGAATTTAAATTAAGTTGGTTAAAATGTATATACATGTATAATTAAATATTTCTGAAAATGCTGTACATCATTTATTATATTGAATAATTGTTGCATAACTTTTATAAAAATGCCAATCTTGAAATTGTTTTATTTTTATATTTATCTATTTCGTTTGTTTTATTAATTAATCGTATATCTATATTAGATCTTTAGGGTTTTTTCGTAACTAAGTTACAACTAATAATTTGAATGTGTACATTGTTTTAAACATTCAAGATATTCAAAATTAAAATGTTTCAAAATGTTACGTTATAATAATTTGATCAATGTATATTTATTTATAATAGATAGGAGATATTAACTCTTGAAATCAGTTATACATTTAATGATAAATGATTTATCTCAAATCCTGACATACATCGATGATCGATAGCACTGTAGATAAAACGAGGTTTTCAGACTCCATCTCAATAATATAGGTAGAAATAGATATGGTGGTAACGAAAATCGAACCTTTTTCGTTATGACGGAAACGGTACTGGGCAGAAACGAAAATCACATTTTTGGCGGAAATGATGACTGCCCTTATTCCAAACTGAAATAACAATATATTTTATTAAGCGTTGAAAATGTGACAATGATATTATAATATAAACATTATGTTTTATTCGTTTGAACGTGTATTATACAATACATTTTTTTTTTTTAACTTGAAATACAAACTTTGAAAACAATAAATGTATACAACATATGTATATATTATGTATTTTGCATATATCTGCATAATTTCATTAATTAAATCTAAAATGATTAAGTTAGTTCTGTTTCAAAATAAAATGTGATCTGTAACTTTTCACTAATTAATATAATTTAATTGTTTATACGCAACTTTGTTTAATGTTTACGGAGAACAAAAGCTGAAAATGTGCAAGATATAGTTTTTTAAATAAACCTTTACTAAAATCATTGTCTAATTATCTTTAGTCAAACGACAAAAATGAGTAATGATGTTTTTTTTCACAATACTTTTATAAATTGAATGACATAATATAAGGCGATCGTATTGTTTATTGTATGAGCATAATCTAATTTAACTTACACGAATAATTATATTTATTTTTAGTTATGAAAATTAATTATTTTATAATATAGGTCACTTTGTAATACGTATTTTCAATTAAATAGGTACCTATTGTCTTCATTAATTTCTACATTTCTTGTCATTGTTGTCAGTTCAATGTAAATAGATTATTATTGAGTATTACATGTACATTATTTATGGATATATTTTAATTTGCATTTCATTGTCTTTTTTTCTTTTTTTGCTATAAATTATTTTAGTATAATTATTGTATCTCAATGTGATTTTGTCGAAAGACTTATTTCATTATGAGAATTTGGTATGATCACTCACATTTTAGTTTATATTATTTAAAGTATTTATTTGTAGTCCATGGACTATGCATATTACAAGTGTATGTAAATTGTGTAGTTAGTTTGGATTTTATACATGCATACTGGTTCTTACCATTATAGTTTCACGTGTATTTAAGCACATGTGTGAATATTTCATTAATTATTAAATTTTTACTTATTTTTATATTATAAAGTATATAAATTTTAAAAATATAAACTATTTGAAATTCACGATTTAATTTTTAAAATTTTTTAATTTTATGTTTTCAAGACGTTAAATAATCGCATTATTCTAACGAAATCATTCGAAAATTAAAATAGTTCAAATAGATGACTTTTAATTTTGTTTTTCATGTTATTTTTCAACAGATGGTATCATTAGTTACCTAGAAATGTGAATTTATTTGTATTTTTGCAGTGATAATAAAAACCACAGAAAATAAATTATAAAGGTATTACTATTTATTTTAATCTCATTTATTCGAAATATCACCAATTACAACGTTAAAATCTAAATTTTATACATCTCAAAATGATTCATTTGAGATTTCTCTGCAAAACGAATACGCCGGAACGAGCAAGATAGTAATTCGAGTTGTATTACCTTTTTCAATATAATTTAAGTGTGAATCATAATTTTTGACATTATAAATAATAAAAAGCTAAAATTGGCCTACACTAAAAGATATTAAAAGTAAATTACGACATAGGCTTGTCAAGCATTCGGCCACAATTCGAAAATCTATTTTCAGTTCACCGATCACAAGTATCGCAATAATTTTTATATGAACTATTGTAGTTTTTTATGATACTAATATAAAACATTTTCTTTGTTAGTTTAAATAAAAATTTAGTAGATTTAAAGTTTATTTATTTAATTATTTATTTATTTTTAAAAATTCCAACAAATACTAGTATTCCCATATAACGGTGTTAAAATTTTTACCGTTTCGAAAATCTATTAATTGTTTTAAATGTGTTGCCATTTTCATGAATCTAAATTTAGGTGTCGTCCTACAAAAACGATTGAGAACCACTACTTTAAACGACATTTTTGTATAGTTAAGTTTATTTTATTTATAACCGATTAATTTTGATTTTGATACCTACATAATTAATTAAAATAAATAAAATTTGAAGTATTGCAGATTTATAAACATCAATTTGCGAATGAATACTTATTTATAGTGTATTTATAAGTTATTTCAATACTGACAATTCAAGAATAAAAACAAGAAAAATATTACTTATGAAATGTAATTCAAACTTAAGTCATAAAGATTAATGGTCAAACAAAATCGTAGTATGACACAGAGAGAATAATCTAGAAAATGAGATAGGTAATTCAAAGTTTGTTATTTTTAAATATCGATTGTTTTTAAAATGTGTTAATGTTTTTTTATTTCAAAACAAATATTATTGTTGGAGGCAATTTAGTTCGTTCATGTATTGAAGGTATATTTATTTTTTAAACATATTATTTCAAGTAATTTTTTCCCAAGTTACATTGATTTTTATAAGTATTTCACGATGGTATAATTAAATTATAATGATATGATTAAAAACTATGTGCGTTATCAAATAAAATAATTCAGTTAATTAAAAAAACGATGTTCGTAAAAAAATATCTCATTAAACAAGTACCTATTAAACACGATGAAGTACTTTTTTTTGTAGTATTATTGGTTATTAATCACCTGCGAGTTTAAAAATATATCAATTAGCATCACTAGACTCGTCCAAATGCAGCAACGAACAATAGCAATAACTACTGATGAAAATATAAGGTCAGCATACTATGATAACTAAAACTAACTTAGAAACTAAAACTAGGAATACATTTAATTGTCAGTAGTTACATATCGATAGGAACGACAGCCAATTGATATCCAATTATGAAGTTAACAAAGCTAAATGCTTTGTTTCGAAAATGTATGCTCGATGGTAAAGAATGTCGATTTTCATAGCAATCAGTGACCACCGGTTATGACTTATGTTGACAAATTATGTAAATCATATTTCATGTTGAATCTAGAATAATTTTTTCTTTTCTTTTTTCTCAAAGACGATTCATATTTTATTTCCGTTAAAAGAAGGATCATAATAAGAAAGAGTGTGTACTTATGTACTGTAACTGTATAGTTTGTCACTGACTTATGTGGTATTAACATTTTAGTAATTTGGTTTGCTTTTAACACATATATTGAAGATCATTAACGAAGTATAAATAATCAATACAATTAATTAAAATACCTCCAACCGAATGATAATTATTTACATTGACTTTGGTACTTCAGAATTTTGTGCCTTTGACCATTGAATATTATTGAACATCAACTGATTACATTGATATTGATCTAACTTATGTAATACCACAGAATATAATAATAACGGACACTGATAACAAATCTGATGGTAATATGAAGATAAAAAAAAAAAAAAATCAGTCGCCATTTTAATTAAGGTGGTTTTATAAATTTTAGTTGGTGATTAGAAAATATAGGTTAGGTTAGGCTATATAACAAAAATATATTTGATTTAAGATCATTTTTATTCTATTATAATAGAATAATAATCAATATATGGTTTGTTCTATCAAATGTTTTTTACTTTGCATTAACTTATTACGTTTTGTGTTATACGTTAATTATTCTATTATGTTAAGATTAGGAATATAAAATAGAATATAGAAAAATATTTTTTCTTGATAGTTGATTATAAATAAAAGTAAATGGTACATACAATGTGGAACCATTGATACCTCACTGTATATGTATGACGCCTAATTAAAATAACTATTAACGTATGAAAATATTGACAGTTCAAACCGCAATAATAACACGTGATTGAAACCTGAGATAATATTTATGTTAAGCACATAAAAATTTCCTTAGATAAATAAAATATAGTTTGTGGTTGTTATGCTGAGGTGAATTATGTCTGGAATAAATTCCACAGTAACGTTTCTAAAATAGATCACGGCATATTATTCAACCCTAAGATGACCGGAGAAAACATTAAACGACCTGAGCTCCGTTGAACTGGCGATTAAGCTACCTTTGCGTCCAAACAACGTTGACAACAATGTATCACATAGAATTATATTAAATTCCAGTCGGTTTGCGTGTAACTCGGCAAAAGTGGTTTCTAAATTAAGAACAAACCGTTGCGAAATTTCGTTTTACCGTCTTAAACTTTGGTGGCCTTAATAAATGGCCTTGGTCAACAATTATAGTGATTTCGGCGGATTTTTTTTCCTTTCTCCGATTACACAATGTATTGTGTGGACTTGAAACATACCCGAGTGACAATATGGTATTCAGTTGACAATCGTCGCTAAGCTTATTAAACGTTTCGCACGTGTTTACTACTCATTCTTGCTTTAGTAAATAGTAAAAAACCATCGTAATTTAAACACTAAAGGTACAAAAACACGTTTTAGCACATAGATGCATACTATGCGCGATTCTATACTCGTAAAACCATATATTTGATGAATATATGTTCATACGATGGACGCATAAACTGTGACTGAACAGTGACTGACGGTATAATTTTTCTGAATCCTGGTAAATAAACTTTTCCGAAATCGCTGGAATACACACCGTGCCGAATTCGACGTATTTCTTCCGGGCAATTTCATCGGTCATGTTCAATAATTTCCTAATTAAATTAGCCAACGGTTTTCTATGAAGTTGTGCGTGGACTACCGGTATTAGGAATAAAATGTCTATGCGAATGATTTCATTTCCGTAACGATATTCCGACCTAGGATACAACCCTAATGCGTTTTGTTATTTTACCTGTTTGTAGTGATTTATGCGGCCGTTTGGTCAGGGACCTAAACAGTAATTTTCACAGGGATATGGATGGTGAGTTACTATAGAAATGAAATGGGTACGTGAAAAAAAGCGGTGATAAAAACAAAGTGACTAAGTATAAACCGATGTGGTTTCAATTGTACACTGCGCGTACGTGCACATGTAAGTTTGCATCGATAGCACCGCAGGACCCGAGTATGAATATGTAGAGGTGACCCTCTTCGGGAGGGAAGGGCAGAGTTAAAAATCCACTGTTGTTTAGACCCGCGATTCCCAATTTTTTTCTTCCGTATTTTTATATCTTAATATTTTGCTAAGTGTAACCCTCAATATTACTTTAAAATTGTTTTCACATAACTACTCTAAAAATATATAAATAAAAAAATTATAATAAAATAATATAATGTACTATTGTATGTGTATTTATATTTTGTAGTAAGACACATAAAAAATAAAAAATAAAAATAAATAAATTATTTTACTTTTTTTTTTTTTTTTATTTTAGAACTTTTAGCAATAACTATTACAGTTCAACAGTTAATTAATAATATAGGATGCATAGGTTAAAATTTAAGATAAGATACAATAATCTAACCGATGGACTGTACAATACATGATAACATGATACATGATACAAGATAACAAAAGGCAATTAAATTAAAATATTAGATAGTTAATTAAATATAAAATGGTGAGACATTTATATAAGAATATTCTTACAAAATGAAAATAGATCGATAGCTGTTTAGTAGTTACCTATAGGGTTGCCAACCTTTAAACTGTGTAATGTAGGACAATTTTTTTCATATCCATGTTAAAACATAATACAGTTTAATATGCATATAACCAACAGAATATAATATAATTATTGCTAACAACAAAATCTTAAACACTGTATTTATATCACCTTTATTATTATTAATACTTCTAACTTAGAGAATTCAACGTACAGTATATCATACATCATGTAAATTAATAGAAAATACACATTTTAATATTTAAAATAACAAAGTAATAAAAAATTAATATAAGAATTAACAATATTATAAATAAAATAAATTATAGCATTTCAATGTTTACCACCTTAATTAAATTTTAAATATACATTATAAAACAGAATTAGGAAATTTCATAAATGTTACATATGTAAATTAACTAAATAATAGTAACAATATTATTCTTATGAGTGACTTACAAATTTCATCACAGAAAATTAAGTATTTTAACATGATATATAAATATATAATCATAACAATTAACAACATATTTTATAAAATGCAAATGCATAATGCAACAAATGAGAACTAACAAAATAAAAAATAAAAAACATGACTTTAAATAAACAACAATAAACAAAAATAATCATTTAAATGAGTATTTATTTTGGTTCTCCGCTAATTTAATTAAATCTTTATCATTTTTAACAAAGTTTGAAAATCCAAGACAGTCTTTTTTATAATTGAAATAAATCAATAATTCGGCTCTTATCCTTTTCAGACCTGATGTCCCCCATAGGGGACATACTTTAAAAACAATGATTTAAGGCAAACGAAAAGAGTTTAATGAATTATAAATATGTTAGTAATATATTACACGTACGCTGATAACAACAAAAATAATTTCAATAAATTGCTGTCAATTAATTATGCGTGATAAGAATAATAAAAAAAAAAAATGCAATATGCGTTATTGTGCAAAATATAATTTTGGTTATTGATAAAAAATGTTGATATAGTTTTAAAAATCTGTTATTTTTTTTCTTCCATGACAATATAATAACTTAGATATGTGAATAGTTGTTTTTATCATTTATGTTTTCGGAGTGATAATAAAGCAGCTGTTATGTATGTACCCTATGAGGGACATCAGGCGCGTACGACGTCAATAATAATTGATAGGTATTGTTGATAACAATAAATTTTCCGTTTTACATTTATGTTTTGTGCCTGGAAGAGAGTGTTTCCGTTTGAAACATACGCAATTAGTTTTTAAGCTATTGCATAGCTTTTATCGCAGGCCTGGTGTAGTGACTGAAAAAAAACTGTATAATAATATTATGTATTTTCCATTATTAGTTGTAATTGTTGACTCCTTGTACGCCTGATGTCCCTCATAGGGGACATATCATTTATTCATAAGAAAATGAAGTAAAAAAAAAAAAAATTGTTTTCATCTTATTAACTCCCTAAATACCAAATATTGATAAACCAAAAAATTACAACTCCCTAAAATTAATTCCAGGTCTGTTGAACACCTATTCCTCTCATCTCTCCATTTAATATTCATTACAGAAAATAATCTTTCAGTAAATGCACTACTTGCGGGTAATGTTAATAAAAATGAAATGAATATACACATATTGGGTAATATATTTGTGGTAAAATAAATATAAAAATAATAATAATAATGAAATATAAATAGGCATTTATATGAAATGTAGGGTTGTCCTGCAAAAAGTTAAAAGCAAAATCGTACGTAGGACAAAACAAACAGATGTAGGACGGTCCTCGCTAATGTAGGACAGTTGGCAACCCTAGTTACCTACGTTAGATCATATATACCATAAATACGGAGTTATGTTGATTTAGCAAGGAAAGAATTAAGAGTAGTTGTGAGAAGAGAGATAAGAGGGCTGATAATGGAATTAAGATGTTTTCTTAACTTAAAAGTTTTTCTTCGTTTTTCGTTGATTCAGCATATGATATGTTTTTGGGCGGAGGTTGAATGATCGGGACCTTGACTGTCGGGGCAACCGGAAAAACTTTGATTTTTGAATCGTCGTTGTTGATTGTTTTGAAAATGGGTCGTTTCAGTTATTTGGCAACAGGGCAGCCCTTATAGTTTGCCGTATGGTCTCCGGAGCATAAGGCGCATTTTGCGGGCAGTTCACGGGACTTTGTGCAATCCACAGTGGGATGGATCTTGTAACGAGTACGAAATATCACCACGGAAAAAAATCTCACGACGCGACCTCCGACGTACCATAATAATGCGGAACACTATGCACATAGTGTCCCGCAAACGAATATAGAGCGCGCTGGCTCGGGACTACAATTGACACCCCTATACCATATGCCGTACACTGTAGCGCTATACGAATATCTATACACATGACCAAGAGAGATATCATGCATATAACGGGCCGCGACCGGCCACGAAAAGTGAGGAGAAAACCATTCGCTCTTGCGAGTCAGTTCTACGGTAACTGGTTAGTGTTGTAAGATTCTCGGCCACCTACGAGCAGGTTAGAATCTGAAGACATTCGGCCTATACCGTACGAACTGATATATCAAGTGCCTGTGGTCACCGTACATTACGGGTCAGAGCAGTGAAATTCTTCACTGCCGCCGTCGCACTGTGTCGCCGTGACCACTACCGCGTACCGCTTCACGTTCTCGGCTACCCTCCGTGGGCAAGCTAGAACGTGTGTCGACCGCCGCCGCCGTATCAAGTCGTGTAATACGGGTCAGAGCAGTGAAATTCTTCACTGTCGCCGTCACATTATACCGCGTCAACTCCACCGCGTACCGCTCCTCCACGTTCTCGGCTACCCTACGTGGGTAAGATAGCACGTGGCTACAATCAGCAGTCACCGCTACACGTCTTCGGTCACCTAGCCGCAGAGTATTGTTCCACGTGTACCGTAAGTCAATTTAAAAAATCGTAATTGTGAATGGGAAATATTTACTGTCTATCTCGCGAGTCATATTGTAAGCGTCTTACTATCGGAAAAGTAGACGTATAAATCTTATGTATTTTATTATATGTTATATATTACGTATTGTAAATAAAAAATAAACCTGGTTACTATGCAAATCGAAATATTGTTATAAATATCTTTGTTAACGATTAAGGCTTATAAACCTAATCGTCACAACTGGCGCCCAACAAGTAGGACTCGAATTCCACGACTCCGAAAATAAGAATTCGTGCTCTGTACATCAAAAATCTACATCGATTTTAGATATCTTACATAATTACTACATCGTTTGAATATTATAAAAATGCCACGAAAAAAGAAGAACGAAGACATAAATGAAGAGTGGGAAAGAAGACTTATCGAAATCGAAACACAAATAAAAGAGCAAACGAAGAAAATAGAAAAACAGAAGAAGGAAATACAAAATATCAAAGAAGTACATAGTGAAGAAATACAAAACTTAAAATTACAGTGGGAAGAAGTACATAAAAAAGAAAGTCAAAACTTAAAGTTACAATGGGAAGAGATACATAGTAAAAAAATACAAGAAACAGAAGAAAAATACAAGTCAATAATCGAAGAAATGGAGAACCGGTATATCACTACATTCAGAAATCTGGGAGAGAGCTACCAGCAAAATACTCAGAATAAAAAGGAGGAAATCTGTAGGGGACCGATGGCGGACATTACGAAACCATTGTTTTTCGGCAATCGAAGAGACATGCATCCTATAGATTTTCTAAATAGACTTAATGAATATTTTACATTAAAACAAGTTACATATGCGGATGAAAAACTAATTATTGCAGGAGACTGTTTGAAAGCTACGGCAAGCAACTGGTTCTCAACAATAAGATTTCAAGTAACAAACTTTCAAGAGTTCCAAGATACATTTAAGGACGAATATTGGTCACGAGACATTCAGATGCAAACATGGAGCCAATGTCTTAGCGTAAAACAAATACCAAATGAAACTAGCTATAGAGAGCATTTTTCATATTGGGCAACAAAACTAAGACACCTTGAAGTACCGAAATTAGCCGAACAAGAAATTGTAAGTAATATTGCTGGACATTACCCGGGATACCTACGAGCGATCCTAATCTCATTGCCGGAATGTACCATATTAAACGCGATGAAGATATTGGGGACGGAGGAACACCGGAGAACAACAGCTCGAGAGAACAATAATAGTAACTATGCCAACCGACAAACACAAAACAGGGAGAATAACAATAGGACCAGAGAAGATCCCCCACGGAGAGAGGGTAATTGGCGACAAACAAATCGGAACGACCCACCAAGGGAATACCAGGTTCCTAGGAGCAACCAAGAAACAAGCAGAGACACCAACCAACAATGGAGGGACAGACAGGCAATTAATCAGATTAGCGCCACTAGAGATGAGCAAGGAGACACCGACAAGGAGGACCAGGTCAGTCATGCCATTAATAGTATACAAACAAGCCATGAATCGAGGAGCCCATACATGAAATGTGTCATCGAAGGGGAACCAATCGAAGCATTAGTTGATACAGGGGCCACCATTAGTGTCATCAGTAAGGAATTGGCGGACCAACTATTAAAAACTAATGTTGAAATACCAATATTACCAATCAGCAGTGTACAGATCAGCAATGCAGTGGGAAGAAAAATTTGTAAGGTATCAAAACAGCTATTTTGTGATTGCACCATAGGAGACAAACAACTTTTTATTAACTTCATACAAGTGGAAAATCTCAATGAACGGGCTATCATTGGTGCAGATGTATTGAACCAATACAATGCACACATTAATTTTACAAACAAAACTATCAAATGGTCAATTAGAGGGGAACAAAGAACAACGCCATTCTCAGAAAATCCATTAGTAAAACAAAATCAGATTACAACGATAGAAATGGTTGAAGAACCAATAACAAACGTAATACTGAGTCCACAAGAAGATGAAACATTTAAACAATTGTTACAAGAGTATCAACACATATTTTCGGACAATCCGGGATTAATACAAAAATACGAATGCCAAATCAAAGTGAGTCCAGGGGAGCCAATATACCAACGGCCATATCCGATACCCATATCACGATTGAGCAAGATGGACAAAGAAGTGCAGAGGATGCTAGATCTCGGTATTATCGAGAAATCCGACTCACCATGGTCATCACCTATCATAGGTATAGAAAAAAAGAATGGTGATATCAGACTTTGTCTTGACGCGAGACAGATAAATAAGAGAATAATACCAGACAGAGAATGTCCGATGAATATGGAAGAAATCCTATTGAAGTTCCAAGGAGCCAAGTATCTCAGCACAATTGATTTGACCGCGGGATACTGGCAATGTCAACTCAAAAAAGAGAGTAGAGCAATCACCGCTTTCTTGCATAGGGGACGAAATTACCAGTTCAAAGTACTCCCATTTGGACTGGTAAATTCCGTTGCAGAATTCCAAAAAATATTGGATCAGGTCTTGGGACCAGAAATCTTGGAGTTCACGGCGACATATGTAGACGACATACATATTACCTCTACAACCTTCGAAGAACATATGTATCACCTGAGGGCCATATTTAGCCAGTTCGAAAAACACAACGTAACGGTAAATATCCACAAGTCGCAATTCTTACAAAAAAAAAATCACTTTTCTGGGGCACGTCATATCCGAAGAAGGGATCAGCATGGACCCAGAAAAAATAAAGACGATACAAGAATTTCCCGCACCAAGGAACCAGAAACACATACGCGCTTTTCTAGGCTTTATTAACTTTTACCGGAAGTATATTCGTGACTTATCAGCACTTACAGAAAAGTTTAGTCAACTGACTAAAAAGGATCAGGTGTGGACGTGGGGTCCGGAACAACAGTTCATATTTGACCAGATTAAGCAATGCTTTCTCGAAGATATTATTATTAAATACCCAAATTTCAACGAACCATTTTATATGGCAACCGATGCATCCAACACCCATATTGGAGCCGAGTTATACCAAATAGATAGAGACGGACAACACCGGACCATAGGATTCACCAGTAGAACTTTACAAGAAGTTGAGCGAAGATATTATACAACCGAGAAAGAGCTTTTAGCCATCGTATTTGGATGTAAAAAATATAGAAATTACATCCTAGGGCATACTACGTACTTATTAACCGATCATCAAGCCTTAACATTCCTTCATACATGTCGACTACTAAACGCTAGGTTAATGCGATGGTCGGTACAAATACAAGAATTCAACCTCAATATACAGTATGTAGCCGGGAAAAACAATGTCGGGGCCGACACATTGACGAGGTATATTCAAGCGGTAGAGAATCAGGTACCAACTCATCAACAAATATTTATCAACCAGTTGATAATAGATGAGTACAGCAAAGACTTCGTTCAGATGCTACGACAGTTGCCGAAATTACAACAAGAAGACAAGAAAATACAGAAAATAGTCTCACTTCTCCAAAGAAAACCACAATTGCCATATAAGATGCACCACCAATTACTATTCTACATCGATAAACAAGGGAAAAGTCGGTTGATGATACCAGACCAACTAGCTGTAACAATGGTCAAGGAAGCACATGAGCGATATGGACATAGCGGCGCAACTAAGACATATCATATACTTAAGTTGGACTGTCAGCTCAGCCACATGTACAAAACGATTAAACGAATAACGCAATCATGTGATATATGCCAGAAAAGCAAAATCTTCAATCAATTGGCTAGGGGACCGATGAAAACAAATCACCCCACAGAACCACGAGAAATGGTATCACTAGACCTTATTGGGCCATTACCCACAGGACAGCTTGGAGCAAAGTATATATTGGTTATGATGGACGTTTTTTCAAAGTATATCCAAGTATACCCACTGCGAAAGGCAAAAACGGAGACAATAATAAACAAGATTAAGAAACAATACATACCACAATGTGGAATGTTTCAAAAAATTCTAACAGATAACGGAACACAGTTTCATAGCCGAAACTGGATGAAGGATCTGTCCAGGTTAGGAATAAAAATCATTAGAACCACGACCTACAACCCAGAGGGCAATCCAGTCGAAAGGGCCAATAGGGAAATCGGAAGAATATTGCGAACATACTGCCACCAAAAACATAGTAACTGGGTGAAATACCTAAAGAAAATTGAATTTTGGATTAATAACACGACACACACCCTCACCGGATATACACCTAGAGAACTAATGGGACTGCCCAAACAAACATTAACGCTGGAAACATTAATCAATTTCCCAACAAGCACCCCGGAGATCGAGACAAAAATCATGATCAAAGCAGCCAGGGATCGGATGAGGAAAATGTCACAGCAACGAAATAAAAACATAGATCGAGGAAAAAAATTTATAAAATATCAAGTGAACCAACAGGTACTGGTACGGGAACACAGACTATCTTCAGCTGATGATAAAGAAATTAAGAAACTGTTCCTTCTATATCGAGGACCATACCATATCAAAGAGGTGAGAGAGAATAACACAATAGTGATCCAGGAAGGACAAAAGATGGTGACATACAATGTCAGAAATGTCAGACCATATATCAGCATAAGTGAATAAAAAAATAAAAAATTAAAAAATAAAAAAATAATAAATAATATATGTGTAAATAATGTAAATAGTTTTTTTTTTCTTCTACTTTTTCCTCTTCAAGGGAAAAGTACACATAAAAAAAAAGGGGACAATGTAACGAGTACGAAATATCACCACGGAAAAAAATCTCACGACGCGACCTCCGACGTACCATAATAATGCGGAACACTATGCACATAGTGTCCCGCAAACGAATATAGAGCGCGCTGGCTCGGGACTACAATTGACACCCCTATACCATATGCCGTACACTGTAGCGCTATACGAATATCTATACACATGACCAAGAGAGATATCATGCATATAACGGGCCGCGACCGGCCACGAAAAGTGAGGAGAAAACCATTCGCTCTTGCGAGTCAGTTCTACGGTAACTGGTTAGTGTTGTAAGATTCTCGGCCACCTACGAGCAGGTTAGAATCTGAAGACATTCGGCCTATACCGTACGAACTGATATCAAGTGCCTGTGGTCACCGTACATTACGGGTCAGAGCAGTGAAATTCTTCACTGCCGCCGTCGCACTGTGTCGCCGTGACCATTACCGCGTACCGCTTCACGTTCTCGGCTACCCTCCGTGGGCAAGCTAGAACGTGTGTCGACCGCCGCCGCCGTATCAAGTCGTGTAATACGGATGTGTTATTATGATACATGATTGGATTTTATTTAATAAGCGACATAACGATAAAATATCACTCGTGACTACGAAAAAATGCGATAATGCAGGTACGCGAGTACCGCACGTGCACACACTATGATGGTTATCGCGGAACTGAATTATTTTACTTATTTAATGAATAAAAAAAATATTAAAATAAAAATTTACTGAGATCCTTAACCTTGTTTAGAATTACATAGTTTTTATAAAATCAGATTCAAATAGTGATAGAAATAGTTCTTGAAGTTAGTTTATCCAAGTATTGCTTTTTTTTTTTTAAATCTATTATTTTACAAGATATTTTAAGTATTTGCAACTAAATTTTTAGAATTTGCAATTTCTAACTTTTGCGGTGAAACAAAAAAATTTTAAGTTGAGCCAACTTCACGTTGCTTAAGAACTTTGAAATCAGTACCAAACGAAAGCTATTGGTTAGCAAAAATTTGCAAGTCCATTATTGTTACGACGGGAATTGTTCATACTCACTCGTATTGTGAAAAAATATAGGGAAAAATATTACTCCAATTATATATTTTTTTTTATAAAATTATAAAATACATCAACAAACAAATTTTCTAGATCACTAGAGACTTCAAATTTCGAGTACAGCTCACATGCATGAAAAAGTTGGTGACCTCTGTTATATAGTTACGGTGAATGAAATATAAGCAACAGTATTTTTAAAAGCAGAACAATGTTATGAATAATTATACTAATAATAGTAAAGTCAAGGGATTTTTAAAAATATATCACTTGTTTTTTTAATATATTCACGTAAATGTGTATACGTGGACTTAAACATTTATAAAGGTAATTGATTCATTGAGTATTGATGACAATATGACTATTTGCACTCGAATTAAAATAATATTTTTATTTATTATTTTTTTTTTATTGTTAAAAGAAAAAATATATTTAGCGTTTATAGCCATTGAATAAACATTACAAATTTAAGTGAAATGTGTTATGTACATGTTATTTAACGAACATATGTTGAGGAGATTTCTTCTCGTTCAGGTTGGTATTTGTGGCATTCGGTTAGTTGGTGTCTGGTAGATAAGTGTACATGACAGGTGGTGTAGGAAGTAGGTTCGTCATGTGACATCCGTGAGTTAATGTTGAGTGGTCTATTTTGAGTATGTTAAGTATTGTTTTGTATTTTCTGTAGTACTATTTAGGAAGGTAGGGGTATGAAAGTATTGATCTTTAGATTTCGTTGAGTATTGTATGTTATGTTTGCCACTACTTTTGTCATATTGCATAACTGTGGTTTTTTTATGTCTCTATAGGAAAAGTATAGTATTGAAATAGCTTGAGAGAAATTGTGGGAAATTTTTTAAGATTTTTCCGCTTTAACGTTGACAGCGATAATATATTGAACTGAGATCCACACGTAAGATACGTGCTGTTTATTTACTGTATACTGAAAAGTGATGTGTCTGTATCTAACTTTCGGCGCTAAATTTGTTTTTATTTGGTTTTAAAATTAGAATTATATGTCTGTGTCTCTAAATTTTTTGAAAATCTGTTATTTTTCCATATGGTACAGTAGATATTTAATATGTAATTGATAGATTGTATATAAAGTAGTACGGGATTCCATCTGATCCTGGACTTTTAATCTTGCTGTATTTTATCGCTACTATTAATTATTTTTATGTAATTTGTAAATTTATTTGATTTTGGGTTGATTCATTTAGGTTAGTAATTAGTAGGCTGGTAGGGTGTTTTGTATAATAGTTTGCATCCAACATAGGAAATATGTTCATGATTGGAAGTGATGGAATTATTAAATGTATTGAGTTACTACATTCATAGGTATGCATTGAGTAGAGAAACCTATTTCATGTGTTCATGTGAAATAACATTTTCATTTATACGACCCGTTGCTTAAAGTTGCACGTGTATTCATAATTTTACTCTCGTGAATCTTTTAATTTAAATAATCACGTGAATCCGTGAATCCTGTTGACGATTGTATATAATTTGTTTATTGTAACGTTCAGTCAAAATTATGCTATTAGTGTGTGAACATTGATCATTAGTATATTTGTGTATGTATGTGTGTGTGTGTGTGTGTGTACTATTTACTTAATGTTTTTTCACGTGAGTATAATAATTCACACATTATATACTAATTCCTGTAATCACGTGAATATACTAATTCACGTGTTTAAGTGAATATGATTAAGATACGTGTTTACCTGATTAATAAGATGTTAATTCACATTGTGTCTACAATATATGATTTATTTTGTTACATTAACGTGATCACGGTGTACGAGAATAACTAAATTTATATAAACCTACAAAAATGGGACTCATATTATTGGATAGTGAACTGTTTCTTTCGATGAATGTTTGTGGGAAATTGTTTTCTCTTACTTGCACAAACAATATACCTACTCATTATTCTAGATAGCAGATTGTAAATAACTTATTTAAATAAAAAATAATTATATTTATAAAATCAATTGTGAGATGTACTAAAAGTGAAGAATTTTTCTCACCAGTATATGAGAAAATTTTATCCCGCCATGCATGCACATCATGTATAACATTATACGTTATACATCAAAAATAATTTTTAGCATGAACGTACCTCAACTGAAACATTTGCGTAACTTTTCACTGTAATTTTGTTTGCATGTATTTTTATCATCATCTTACAATTGTTTAGGAACATCTCACTGTCTTTGAAAAGTTTTAAAAGTTAACTCACCAAATAATTTACAACACAAGAAATCATATCACTAATTTTACTCCTCTATTTCTCTGTAAATTTGTAAGTACAATATACCATTGTCGAGATTTTATATAAACCGTTAAATAAAACGTGTTATTCAATAAAGTCGAATTAATTCCGTCTCAGCTATTCTTACCACACCATGTAAATACGTTTTATGATAACTTATAAACAATTTTGTGGTTTCATTTGGTATCAATAAATAATCTTCAATTAAATCGCAATTATATTATTTGCATAAACGCTTAGTTTATAATTGATTGTCTTACAATGTATAATATTTAATATGTGTGGGATGTTAACACATTTCAACGTAATTGGTGAAGTAATGAATCATCGGTATTTGCTCGTGTGGATCGGAAATAATAATTAATGATTCAATTTTGTGTTAATATTTTACGAATGATTATAGTTATCTCATTTAAAATCCAATAAATAAATAGCTTATATTTGCTCATATTATTACGCAAATGTAAATATTTGTTTTAACATGTTTGTTAGAATATATATGATAATAATTAAAAAATATAAAAATACACGGTATACACTCATTATGCAATAAATATTATATTTTATGTACTCGTAGTTGAATTGCTCGATCCAATTAAATATTTAACTAATGTATTATAGAGTTAATTAGCCATGTATTAAAAAACAATTTATATTATTAACTGTTATTAAATAGTTAATTAAAATGTGGTTGTTCTGTTAGATTTTCTATAAAATATGTAAATAATAGCGAAAATACTTTATTATGAAACATTAATTTTGTCAATGTATTAAATTATATGAACCCCCATATTGGGTATAACAATAATTTGAATTCGTGGTTTCTCTATGTTTTACACTCGCATACCAGTGAAATTGATTCCTAACAAAATGTTTACGCTTGAATGCTGTGCAAGTTATACACTTTATCCGACAACAGAACCTATATATATTACGCAAAAGACCCCTATATAAGGACAATTTGTTTTTATGTCGATAAAAAATATCCGGCTATCTATATTAAGAAGAATTGTTTAAATTTTCTGATATTATTTAAACTTTGAGTCTTATATTATGTAATTTTGGGGCTAAAAGCACCAACAAACACCAACAAGCACCTCTGAATTGCTTTTATGCTTCAAGACCAAGAACTGATAAAAGCTTATGCTGTTATCACAGGGATGGTGAGGAATGCACAGATTCGTACCAGTTTTGGTCGGAACGTCGTGGATGTTCATGTAGCTACACATATAGTTAATTTTTATTTTGCAACAATAAGTTTATTTTTGAGATGTGCTATGGTTTTTAAACTACAATTAAATATTATTGTTATGTCAAAGCGTCATAATATAACAGTACATAACGTTTTAATCTTATTTAAAATCTCTAGAAAATAAACAGTATTAAAGTTTGCAAACTCGACCTTCTTTTTGAATTAAAATCATTCTTACCCTCATCATATTATCTTTTCTTTAAATCATATCTATACGAACGTCACTTTTATGTCAGTTCAGGAATAGAATAATCCAGTGTCTTCACAATCTCGGCCGGCATTCCTCAGGGTACAGTTAGTTGCATCCCCATCTTTATTTAATCTATACTCAGCAGATCAACATACTGATCCGAGTACTTAAATAACCGAATACACTGATAAAAAAAGTAATATAACTACACCCACAACGAAATTTCTTCAAACTTTCTAAATTAAAAATATAAAAAATAAATTTAGTATATACTCCTATAACATTTAATTTTTTTCAATTGGATCCAAATCATCAATCTGCTTATCAACAACAAATATATTCCCAAGATACTTTGGTATTCATTTTGTGCGTTCAAAATAAAAATTTAGGCATTAGTATAGTTTATAAAAATATGCATCACGACCAGTGTCGCTATTATATATTATAATACGGGTATATGTATAATCATTACTATTGACAAATAACTAAATAATATTTAAGTATTTCGATTAACAAGTGAAAATTATACGAGTAACAATGTTTGTGTTAACGCGCTGTTAATCATTAGTAATTATAAGTACCTACAAAAGACGGTTAAAATCCTGTTCAGAGCACAGCATTTTTTCGATTTGGACAACAGATTTTTTTACATGGGTAACACAAAGTATTGTCATTATATTAACATTGGTTTTATAGCCGTGTTGTGGTGGATAAATACTCTTCATTGAACAGTGTTCTGTAGGTGTCACAACGATAATGTGTTGAGATTTGGATAGTGTCAACATGGTGTCGTAACTGTTCTATGTTCGGCTTTACTACTATTTCTATTTGGTGTACTCAATAGTGTTATAACAGTTCAATGTTTGATCAACCGTGTATTAGGGCTGAGAACAATCAGAAAAAATACCATCTTTCTCTCAAAGACAGTACGTTTGTTTTAAGAGTTCTTGTAAGATTTATGATATCATAAACCTACTATATAAATACTATATAAAATCATTTAAATAATGTACAAATTAACTATAAGTGGCAAAAAATTATTGATACTCTTATAGGTATCCCTTAATTTTGAATTTTTGTTCTATATACAAATTAGATTGTACATTAATTTAGTGTCAACTATTTCATAATAGAACTACCCATAACATAAATTACTGCAACAAATACCTAACTCATTATTTTATTGATAATAAAAGTAACCAAATTAACTTACTGTAAAAATTAAAATGTATTTCTAGGCAAAATTAATTTATTCTCTCTCGTTTTATTTGTTTGTTTAGGATGTTTAATGTTGTTCTACACAATATGATTGAATTTTTCTTCATTCTTTAATTGATATTTACATATCCAAATTAATAAATAATAATTAAAAAAAAAAAAAATATTATTTTTTTTTTTACTTATATTTACAATCTTCATGGAAACAAATAGATTTAACGAAAAATCACAGTAATGAATAGTTAAAAAAAATATAAATTATTAAGAAAAAATTATCATTTGGTGCTTAAAATCTCAGTTTTTAATATTTTTAATTAATTTCAAGTAGTGGTTTGCGAAATAACATTTTAAATTTTAAATTTTTACGAAGAAAATAGTTATATTGAACATTGACGGTAAATCGAAGAAGTTTTATGTATTTTATTTTGCAGCATTAAAATTTTTAATTTTATTATTGCAATTATATTTTCTTGTGTTCAGTGAAAGGTGGTAATACTATATTGTTTAAAATCGATTTCGATTTTAATATTTGTATGCGTGCGTATGTGTGTGAGTTCGATATCGCATAAATAGCAGTCATAAATAGGCGTTTTTATTATAACGGACTTAAATCACCGATGGGGATTAGACTACGTCGGGTACTTTCTGTTCTGCCGTCGCTATCGTCATTATAATTATATAATGAGTGTTGGCAAAAAATATTAAAAGGAAAAATAACGTAATACGTTCAGTAATAATAAATAATAACTATCCAAGTTCATCACAATTTTCGTGGGAGGAGATCAATTATCGGCATACACTGGTTTAAGGTTGCACGGTGACATCATGGGTAACCACCGTCGCCGCAGCCACCGCCCATCAATTTCACGTAGAATATAATGCATAATATCGAATGACACTTTTGAACATCCGATCACATGCACGCGTGGCGGCCTCTCCAGTATCTCAAGCACGATAAGTTCAAAATGTTTACGGTAATATTAGGTCTGTTCGGTAAACAATTAAATAGCCTGCACTACTTTGTTGCGTTGTTGCGGGATGAATGATGGATAAATAGAAAATTATCAATACTTATTTACATAAAAACCTCTGAGCCCGTGTTGACGTGGTAATTATGTAACTATACATTTTGATTTAAGGAAAATAATTTGTAAATAGATTATCGAAATCGCATGGACTTTTGTTACCTCTACTGCGTATCTTACTAAGTTTAATGATATTAAGCGAAGTAACAAAAGCCAATTACAATATATTAACGTAACATGCAATTCATATAAAGATGGTTCAAATCTGTAAAAGTAGTTACAAAGTTTTTTCAAATTTACCGGTTTTTTTTAAATTTTTTTTTTTCGCTATTTCACACGTAGTTTTAAATTTTATGAAATCCGAAAGTACTAGTGTAAATATTATGTTACATTAAAAAATTCTAAAAAAATTAATTTAATAATTATTTTCTATATTATATATATATATATATATATAATGTTCCCATTGAAAATTAAAGTAGATATTTCCACAGAGTACAATACATCTATATGTAAATTAAAATTTTCTGGGAATCTGAGTTTGAAATAATGCATAATTTAATTATTAAGTTAAGGTTATTGTGCATAAAAAAATATCTCTAAGGATATACAGAGAAAGAAATAATTTTAGCAGAAAATTAAATAAATTGAACATTATATAAATATAAATTCGATTAATTGCTCTTGCAAAGTTACGTTTGAGAACGTTTTCTGGCATAGGGGTTTATATTTATTAACTAAAGGTCGAAAAAGTAGTAAGCAAAAAAGCGGTTTGAATAAATTCACAGTAACTCGATTCCGACCCGTTCCAAATCGCTATCGTTATTTGTGTCGTAATACCTATAAACATCGAATTCAATAATTATTTCAGAGACGTAATAAGCGGTAAGGTACTTCATCGACGATCCGGTAAATGGCCCATTTATATGAGGTGTAATTTCTTATATGCGCACAGTATAGATTCGTACATCTACGTGGTGCGCATATATTATTTTACGTCACCATCAATTTGTATGAGTGCGTAACATTCACACAGGTGCAATTTTCTTCGGTAACATTTCATCTTGGAAGTTTAATTATGCGCCCTTCTGAGCTTATTCGACGTCAGTATGGAATTTAAATTTAAATCGATCGCGAGACACACCTGTCTCAATGAGAATATTACACTATTATCAGTGGCGGATTTAGCGTTTTGTCGTCCATAGGCATAATCATTCTAGCGCCCACCCTCCACCTATTCACATTTCACAAAGGAACTTTTTTTTTTTTTTTTCTGTTTGAATCGACGACGCCACGGGAACTGCTTTCGCATTGCTTCCGTGGTCCCAAAGGAACTTAGACTATTTGATATAAACCCTTCTCCTCAAGTTGTATACATTAAAAAAAAAAAAAAAAAATAAGTATATAAATAAGAAATGATGCGTGTTTAGCTTGGTTACTATCTACAATACTACACCCCTAAACTTGTATAATGTATGCCATGAAATTAAAATTAAAATTTCAACAAAAGAAGGAAAATAATAAAGCTGAAAAAAGTACAATAATATTGTACTATCTTTAAAAGTGTGTCCACTTGAAGATTAAATACAATTTTTAATAAGTAAACAAGTAATTAAATTACTTTAATACATTTTAAACTACTATCCAGTCCAGGCGCATAAATTGCAGGCAACTCCTGCCTTCATTCTTAAAGTGCCAAATTTTTATAACAATTATAATATTCTTACTAGATGCATCGTACTTATTATTATACATTTTTAAAATGATTTTTTATTTGTGTTTAAATTATAAATATAAAAATAATATATTTAAATGAATTGACCTATTAACTCTTAATTCTTAAAATAACCTTCCCCCTGAAAAACCACCCTAGCTATAGCCTGCTTAGCCTGCCCTTAAATACACCACTGACTATTACTATTGTAACGAGTGTGCACATTGTATCGTAATTAGTTTCATAACAATGAACATACGGTCTTGCGTAGTATTTTTAATATACAAAAAAAAAAAAAAAAAAAATGAAAAAAATATTATTTTATAACTTAACCAAAATCTAATTATTTAATTATGAATAAAAAGTACATGATTTGTGATAAAACGCAAGCAGATTTTGAATTTTTTTTATTTTGAATTATTTCATACACTCGATGATTATTATTATTAATTATCTATTTTATTTATTTATTATAAATGTATTTATTAATTTATTTATTGATAAAAACGTTAAATGAAATGAAATGTTAATTAGATCAAATATTTTGTTTATTAAGCTTTTTTTTCACTATGTGACACTGCTTGATAATGTCTCAATTGCTATTCATAAATAAAGATCAGATAAAGAAAAATTCTGTAACTGGATAAAAATAAAATAATTTTATTCATATGATATCTTATAATTAGGCTTGGGGATTTATAGCTCTAAGAAATACACAAATATGCATGCAAATATATTTCTTAAATCATTACAATATGCATTTATATGCATTAAAAAAAAATTACCACTAAATCTTGGTTAATCAACTTTTAACATTAAAAAGTTATTAGTTTAAATTTATATCTAATAATTAATAAATAACAAACAATAACTAAAAATACATAAATATTTGCCTTAGAATTTGGACAAATTAAACCGAGAATTAAAAAATAATTAAAAAATAAATAAATAAAAATAAAATAAATAAAATACAATCAAATACATAAATTACAATATTTTTAAATGGCATAAATTTGCTACTTATAAAATAACTGTTTATGAAAAAAAATGTATTCTCTTTGTAAAAATTACATCATGAATTCTGCATCATTTCGAGTTTCTTGAAAATTGAATTGTACGATTAAATACTTTTTTATGTTTTCGAATGTAAATCTCTGACGATTATTGGACAATAAAGTTTTGTAAATTGAGAAACTCCGTTCAACGTCTACAGAAGTAATTGGAGCATAATTAAAATATGCCAAATCATCATATGTATCTATATGTATCTATATGCAAAATAAGCATAACAATTTTAAAATATGCACTCTCCTGCCAAAGGTATCAAATATGCAAAAATATGCACATTCAAATTCTAGATCTGAGATCATGGCACCGAGAAACGAATTTATTTCGCACTCTGCTATATTTAACAATAATTAAAAAAAAATATGCAAATGCTAATAGTCCCTAAGCCTACTAATAATATATAATGACATATGAACACCTGTGGTAAAACCATTATCATCGCAGTTATATTGATAATGCAGTCCCTGTTGTACGATGTATCGACTAATTTTGTACTAACGCATATAAATTACGTTAAAGACGATTCGGTTGATTTTATCGTTAATTATTTTAGAATTTCAATAAATTTGGTAAACTTTAAAGTATGGATTCTGCAGTAGGAACATGTAAATTACTTTTTAATATATATATATATATATATATATTTATTTATATTTAATTGCATAGTTATTTTTTTTGGATGTTCGTGAGGCTCTATCAATATAAAGTTTAAGTTAAAGATAATTTTAGTTTACTTCCGACTGTTTTCTGACTCAATGTTTTATTTTTATTTATACATAATATTGTTAGTTTCAATAGTTATTTTCGAACAACTACGAAAGTTTGCGTTATTTTTAGTTATTCCAATTTTAATGCCGAAAAACTTTTGGAGTCCTCATAATTGTTTTCAACGGTTTTTTTTTTTTTTTATCGTTACAGTACTATATGTTATTTTACTTTGAATACTTTAATTATTGATATTTGTTTTTCCTTTGTAGGATCTCAAGATAGCCATGATGTAGGACAATTTGAATCCACTTGTCATATTATCTGATCCTTTGTTATGAACTTATCCAGTGGCGTACCCAGGATTTTTCAATGGTGGGGGGGGGGGCTAAACAAAATAAATCAACATTTGACATCTTAAAAAACTAGTTTCAATAGTTATAGTAGTTAATAGTAATATTTTATTATTATATAATTTTTATAACACATACATAATATATTATTGATATATTTATATAGTAGGAAATAGAAACTGTTTTATAATACAAAATATGTTAAACAATAAATTATAAATAATTTTTTTTATTTAACTTATAAATACATTTATTTTTTTTTACATTATTTGCTCCAGTCTTCTAACTGCATCCTTCTGGGTGCCTTTTTGGAAAATAATTTGATAATTTCAACCTCACTGAATAGTTCTTTTTTATTGATAATGGTCAAAGCCAATCCATTTAGTCGTTCCTCCGACATAGTTGACTGTAGATACGTTTTTAATCGTTTAAGTGTTGAAAACGTACGTTTAGGTGTAGCTGAACTAACTGGCAATGTTGCAAACAATTGTAAAAGTATTTTTATATTTGGAATGATATCTGTGCAGTGAGGTAACGTATCAATAGCTGAATCTAGTTTAAGTTCTATATTTCTCCATTGATGTCTCCAAATGCGCAACTCTGCTTTAAGAATAGAATTATCATTAGTTGAAAGATCTTGAGCATAGATAGAAGCCGCCTTCAAAATAGTTTCATCGTCATACATACTAAATTTTGATGGAATAAGTCCCTGTAAAGGTATTATATCATTTAGCCGTTGA
Source organism: Sipha maydis (assembly GCA_034509805.1). Classification (NCBI taxonomy): domain Eukaryota; kingdom Metazoa; phylum Arthropoda; class Insecta; order Hemiptera; family Aphididae; genus Sipha; species Sipha maydis. The sequence continues at coordinate 56,844 of JASXSY010000782.1, read as the reverse complement.
TTAAATCGTGCATGTAGTTCTTGAAGGATGAAATCGAGAAAAGGAAGAAATACTGATATTTTGAAGTATGACTCTGGATCTTTTGAATTTATATTTATTCTTTGTGTTTACCTACCACATATCCGAGGCTATACACTACATGAACATACAACTGTTTAAATGTAATCAATGTATCATGACGCTCAATCTAACGTGTCTCACACAGTGTTTTCAATTTTTTCTTTTTTTTTTTAATTATTACTATCACCTAAAATAACGGATTTCAATTTATCAGCTCTTTTAGCTGAAGCAGAAAAAAAAGCAGCAATACTTGATACAATACCCATCATATTTTTAGTCGAGGAAACATTACAGGCCTTGGATAAGCAAAGGTTCAAAGAGTGGTTAAAACAATGCGTATAAAATGCTAGTGGTTGCTCATTTAAAATCAGACTTTGGACACCATTATGTTTACCAGACATATTGGCTCCCCCATCATATCCTTTCCTCTGAGGTTATCTAAGCTAAGACCAACTTCTTTAAGTTTTAGTAATATTGCATCTTTTATTGCTAAACCAGCTGTTGAAGTAATTTTTACAAATCCTACAAAATCTTCCCTAATTATCCAAGATGAGGTATCTATATACGGTATACATACTGTCATCTGCTCAATAGTGCTAATATCAGTAGTTTCATCGCATAGTAAGGAAAAAAATCGAAATTGTTTGACTCGGTCAACTATTTTTCCTACAATTACACTACCAATTACATAAATTATTTCATTCTGGACTTTGGGGCTGATCATTGTACAGTTCTTAGGGGAAGTTTCAAAATGCCTTTGAAGTTCTGCATCACTACTGTCAACCCGAAAAGCCAGAAGTGCACAAAGAATACCTTGTTTACAACCTATACAAGAACTTCTCACACTATCTAAAGATAAAGAACCAGTTTCTCGATGACCACGCAATGGTAAATTATTTCTAGCACGGAATAATATAGTCTTAATAATTGGTATCAGCCTTTTTTTATTGCTCTCAATTGTTTGTTGTATTTGTTTATCAAAGAGTACATCAACCGTATTTTCACACCCATATTCTAAATTGATTAGAATATCATTTGCTCTTTGAACAGATAGAATATGATATTCTGTTTTTGAATGTTTATTGAAGTCGTTCTTAGCATCTTTAAACTTTAACATAGGTGCAGTTACTAATTTTCCCAAATTCTGAAATTATGTATCAAATTTAATTAATATATTATATTCTCACAAGTAAAGTAAAAATCATTAGGTATATCGTATATAGGTTTATGTTTGTAAGTATAAATTTACCTGTCTGCCTACTCCACCACCAGAAAAAGCAAACAAAACGCAAAATTTACAATAGGCTCCTTTATGTATATTACTATAAGCTAGCCAAGAATATTGTGTTAAATACTTATGCTGAAATTTTCTTTTTTGTTTGCCTTCTATATTCTCTAGAAAATTAAAATCAAGTGGAGGTTTCCAAATGTGTTTTAAACAATCAACAATTTCAGACTTTTTCAGCGTTCGATCCGTTATGAAGTAAGCAATATCATTCTTGTACATTTTATTTTCAGTCAAAACAGGCATTGATAAGGATTAAGAATACAAATATACAATGTTTATGATCCAAAACTTAAAAAAACAGCAAAGCAAATAATAGATGATTTTGATTTTATCAATAATTAATATTTAATAACAATTTGCACATAATAATGCTTGCGCCAATGCTACACTATGCAATCATAAGCATTATACATCTATTATTATGCTCTATTACTCTATAATTATTAAATAATGTAAAATGACTTACTGTACTTTTCACAGTCTCATTTTTCAATAAATTAGGATTGTCAACTTCAATAACATCAGGCAAAGGGATGTCTTTTGTTATTGCAATACTATTGCAACCATCCTAAAATAAATATGATTATACTAATCTATATTTTGCTTATTTTCTACCATATACAAAGTTATTACTTGTTATAATATATACTTACGTCAGACTCATTTTTTTTTTCTTAAAATTAAATACAGAAAATAAGTTTGGCTTTTTCTCAGACATTATTTACAAGTCACAACAAATTATTATTAATAAATTTGTTCAACATACTACCTATAAATAATGTCATTCGTGATTTTAAGAACTGTAATTACAATAAAATTATTAAATGTATAGCCAATTCAATACCAGATATTTTGTCAGAAAAGTCTAACGTAAACAATTTGGTCGATAATTTATATTCAATCGTTTATGAAGCAATACATTTATTTGTGCCATCTAATATTGTCAATTACAATTCTTTTCCTACTTGGTATTCCAATAATTTAAAATCTTTATTAATTAAAAAAAAAAAATCTACATCTAATTTATAAGAAATATAATAATGTTTCGGATTATATCAATTTTTCTAAGTTAAGAGCAATTTGTAAAAGGACCGCTAAAAATGATTATAAAAATTACATACATAATGTTCAATTATTAGTTAAAAAAAACCCTAAGTATTTTTATAGATTTATAAAAAATAGAAAAGGAAATAATGCAATACCAAAAATAATGTCCAACGGTACATCTTCAGCTGACAGTGGTCAAGAAATAGTCAATCTTTTTGCTGACTACTTTATTGATTCATATTCTAAGCTTAATGCACCACACACTACCCCTCCAAACTCAATAAACAATACTCTGTTACTTAATTCTTTAATTATAACTAATTCGGAAGTTTTCAATATGATTTCCAGTTTAAATTTATTCTCCAGTATTGGACCAGACCGTGTTCCAGCTCTATTCCTATTTAATTGTAGATTTATATTAACCCCAATTTTAACCAAAATATTTAATGAATCAATCCAATCTGGTCAATATCCTTCCCCCTGAAAAATTTCCTTTACCTCCCCAATATTAAAAAGTGGTGATCCATCCTTAGTTTCAAACTATCGTCCAATTTCCAAACTCTCAATTCTGCCTAAACTCTTCTCCAAAATAATATCATTAAAATTAAATAACTACTGTTCCTCATTTTTAAATAATAATCAACACGGCTTCATTCCTAAACGTCCAAAATGCACCAATTTGGTTTTAGTGAACAATTTAATTTTAAACTCCTTTAATTGTAACGCACAGACTGATATTATATATATTTTTCCAAAGCCTTTGATAAAATCAATCATGAAATTTTGTTTAAGAAACTTGAACTATTTGGCTTTTCTGGTTCACTGTTGTTATGGCTTTAATCATTTTTATCCAATCGCCTTATTGTAGTAATACTCCAACAATTTGAATCTGTCCCATTCAATATTTCTTCAGGTGTCCCCCAAGGCGATCACTTGTCCACCATATAATTCAACATTTTTATAAAATATCTACCAGATGTAATACAATATTCTCAAGTGTTCTTATTCGCGGACGATGCAAAACTCGTTCATAATATAAGTTCATTACAAGATGCAATAAATTTACAAAGTGACATTATAAACCTTGAAAAATGGTCTATTAATAACTGCTTAAGATTAAACACTAAAAAATGTCAATTTATAAGGTACAATTTGATAAAAAAACCCAATTATTTAAAATTACTCCATTTTGGTTTACCTCTCTCATTAGTAACTAATTTTATAGATCTTGGAGTAAATTTTGATCCAAAATTGAACTTTTCCCTTCACACTCAAATGTTAAAAAATAAAGCTATGCGTAACCTAAGATTTATAAAAAGAACCTGTCATTCATTCAATGATCCAACTGCTCTGAAAACGCTCTTTTGTTCCCTAGTTCGCTCAAATTTAGAATATTGCTCTTTAATCTGATTGAATAACACTATAAATCAAAATGAAACCATCGAATCCGTGCAAAACAATTTCCTACGTTTTATTGCTTTTAAATTTAATATATTAAAACCCGTTCATGAGACATATAATAATGTCTATAATTTTCTTAATTTATCCTCACTTAATGAAAGACGTTCTCTCCTTATATCAAAATGTTTACACAACTTAATTTTAGGTAATACTATTTGTCTGGATCTTCTCTCACTCATTAATTTTAATATAAATTCCCAAAACACAAGTGATCATAAACCTTTTTTACCCAGTTTATTCCACTAAAAATTATATTATCAATTGTCCTGCTAATCTGTTAATGGCGACAGGCAATCGATTTAAGTTTGATTATATTTAGTGGTCCTTAGTCTCATGCGTTTTACTTTTATAATCCAAGTTCTCTATGTATTTTAAATGTATGTATATGAATATATATTTATATATATGTGTATTTGTATAATCTCATATTTAAGATTTATATGCTTCTAATATTTTGTAATAGGACTTACGTCCGTATATTTGTAATAAATAAAAAAAAAAAAAAATAGATAATGACAGATTTCTGTTTCACAATTTTAAATATAAATGATTTAAAAAACACAGAAACAGTACAAAAAAAGGAATAAATAGCAATAGGTAGTTTTGTACTGTTGTTGATCGCAATGGTCGATATGATCACATGGCGCGTCAGGCCGTACATCTCAGATAATAGTCGTTGTCGTGCACATATTATAAATAATAATTTATTATCTAAATCAGTGTTACGTATCATAATGTTCGTTACTGCGTTCATATCGATCAAAAAATATTATCCGATACCTTATATTATGTAACGTATTATATACTAACAATACCGTTTTCATAAAAAAATATCATGATGTGTATTGTGTACTTGATATTTTATTATATATTATTTATATATTATTATATATATATATTATATATTATTTATATACATATATATATATTGTTAAAAATATATTTTGATTTTAATAAAATATTCTTATTATAATATTATATTTTGACCATAAAGTATTAAAAATACCCCACCGTGTATCCCGAGAAGAAGTAATCCAAGTAAGTAATAAAATAATATGATAATAATAAAAAAAACTTTTTAATTATATTAAGTTTGATATTTTAATATTTCAAAGACATGCACGGAATACAAAATAAAAAAATCACAACATTACGATTTTTCATTGTATTATCATATTTGAATTATTAAATAATATTTATGAGATTTGAATTTTTAATAACGACAACATAAGACGTATAATAAGCAGCTGTTAAACATTACAATGTTGTGATGGAGATAAAAAAAATATGTTTTTTAAGTTGTTTTTTAAATTTAATTTTAGATTTAGATGAGACGATAAGTAATTTATTTTTTATATTTATTGTTTCGTCTTAAAAATTATTATTTTAATAATAATTAAAATAAATATGAAACTATTGTACGTTCAACTGAAGTAAAAATAATGTGCGAAAATAATATCAACGATTTCGTATTGAAATCGTTTTTTTATAAATTAATTATCAATTAAACTAAAGATTATCTTCTATGACTTGAATGTAATATTGACTATTAAAAAGTTCAGTTTGCTCAGCATTGCGCTAATTCAAACTTGAATTATTATCGATAATTTACTAATAAAAATAAAATCAAGTCATGAATCTAAACCAACTTACTGCAGCACAGTTTTTTTCAAGATGAATTAAACTAATAATAATATGTATAATATATATTTTTTTTTTAATGAATATTATTTTTGGATATGCTTATTTTGCATCAAATGTGTTTTGTCTTATAACAAATACACACAAGTATTTATTTGTATTGATTTGCATTAAAATATACCTAAAAAACAATTATTAATTTAGGAAATAATAGGTTTAATTTGTTTTCACTTGGTTTAAACATTTGCAAAATTATTAAAAAGTATTCTTATTTATTTTATTGTGGAAAAATAATTTCGAAGAATTTACCGTTTGATATAAATTATTAATATTTTTTGTGACTCTTCTATAATTTTACTTTTACTTCAATAGGTATGTTATTATTGCAAAATTATAAGAATCAAATATAATAAATTATTTATTTTTTTATTTCAATACGAGTATGTGATATACATATACACACATATATATATATATATATATATATATATATATATATATATATATATATATATATACATCATAAATATTATCTGTTTAATAATATATCCATACATTATTTATCATTCTATTATTAAAATGAGTTTTTTAAAAAAATAGTAAAAGGAGAAAATATAAATTTTAGAAAAAGATAGTTGGAGAATGTTTGTAAACTAAATATGCCAAATATTGAAAAAATAAATAAATAAATTATAAAATGGTATTTTTCGATTTTATGGTAACAAATAATATCGTGAAGATCCTTCAACTCACCTTCAAAGCAGTAATGTAGTATCAGATAGTCAAAAAACTGTTCTGGACGACGAAGAAAAGGAAACACAACCACCTAAATTATGTGTTTCCACCTCGGTGTTTATGATGAAACAAAAAATAAAAAATAAAAAAATGAAAATACATTCCTCGCTACACTTAAAATCTAACATAGCATTACATTATAAGAATTTACTAGTGGCAAAATATTTTTCCTTAGCCAACTCGTATCATCAAGTATTCTTTAATGCAGGTCCATTTTTCTGCACGATAGTCTTCTGTGGGTTACAGTTGGAGAATAAAAATAATATATCGTTATAGCTTTAAATAAATTATTTGCAACTATGTACCAGTTTAACGATTTATACCTACGCGTGACCATAAGTGTGCGCACGGGTAGTCCGAGTAAGCGGTTGAGCAACCTGCAATCTATTATTTTTTTGGTATATTATTCATACCGTATGTTTACATTTTTATAATATTAAAAAAGTTTTAATAAAAATATTTCAACTATAATCTGCTGACCGTTGAAGAGTTATGACGGTCGTAAAATTATAACTAAATATTAAATTTTATTGTTTATGCTGTTAGTTGATTAATTAACAACTATACAAATAGATCTACACAATATTTAGATCCAGATGATCAGTTATAGTTGTTGAATACCATCATGTTCTAGGGTTTCTGTCTCGAATATATTTTCATAAATACTGAATTAACTGGTTAGTATATATATATATATATATATATATATATATATATATGTGTATATGTACATGTATATGTTACGGGGAATATGAAATACCGGGAAATGTACACATTGTTCTGGCATTTTTGTCCTGCCTGAACGATTTGAACCTTGAATATAAATAAATAATTAAATAATTATAAAGTATTAAGTTTTTTGGAAAGCAAGAACACTTCATTGCTGAATCGTAAATATCAATTATTTTTCATATATTATTGTCTGATTGTATCGACATAATTATATTATTATTATAAATATATTATAAGAAAACAACAGATATAAGACAGAAGAATATAAAAGTATGATAAGGTATTGTAAAATATTGAACCGTTATAATAATAAGTATTTATACTTCTATTCGAGGTTCGAATTGCCTGGGTAAAACAAAATTTCCAGTGGATCAATGTTTACTATTTGCCTAGTATTCCATATTTCTCATAATATATACACTATGCAGTATATTTTTAACGATTTCACAGGGGTTTGAACGAAGTTGAAATTGTATGAAAATGATTTTCGAAATAGAACAAAAGTATGTGAGTACTCTATCTGCAATGTCTGTGCACAACTATGTGCTAATATATAAAGCTTATAGTTTAAACATTTTGCAGTCTTATACTTCAATATTTTAGCCGATTTCAATAAGATTTTTACGTGGTACTTTGTGTGCTAGATGCTATAGTGAACTGCCGGCGGCAAATAAATGTCTTTAACATATATAAATATGTTATATAGGTTGTTAGAACATATACATATATTATTCCCCAAGGGAGTGAACGAATCTATTTCGAATCGAAAATCCGTACAACTAACGTTGAAATTTTGGCTTGATAGTGTATCGTATTTGGTGTTTCGTTTTAAAACATGCAAATGATTGGTAACTATTTGATGAAAATGACGAATTCTGATTACAAATATCTATTAGTTATTGTTAAGTTTTACAAAGAAAAGTAATTTTTCCATACAAATAATTAAATCAAAAGATAATTTTCCTTTATGCTCTCCGCGATTAAACTTCTGTGAAGAAAATGTACGGATTTTGTTATATTCGTTATATTTATTGTCACTATGCGCGCGAGTTGTTGAACAATTACTACAGTTATTCAAGTCGATAAAAATATTCTAATGAAGGAACGATGAATTGTTCATCTCTGCATAGTTACTGTAATATTCACAGTTTTGGTGATAAATAATTAATTAGAAACTAATTTATATACATTATGTCATCATTATTCAGATGTTTATACTATAATAATAATTCAAAATATGATTGTAATATTTTATTTATTTTTCAAGAGATGAAAAAAAAAATATTAAAAAGTGACATTAGACGTATATCACCACGTATATTAATATTAATTATAATAATTAAAAATCGTTATGGATAACTTATATTGGATCGACACAAATATTAAGAAAAAACAAAGAGTTATACTTTTTTCAGATTATGCTAGACTAACATGTTTATATTTTGTTGTGGTTTCGTATTGCATTTTATAAAACTTATTAAATACGAAATGAACAGAATACAGCTCATTTCAATATAACAGTCGTTTTTAATACGAGCATACCGTAGTCCGCTAGACTCGATACGCCTGTTTATTGTTAAAACATTAACATTAATTTACACAAGCTATTAAAACTATACCACCGTTTAGTTAATTAAGAACAACCGTTAGAACCGATTTCATAGTGTCAGATTTAAAACCGATAGTCTTTGATCAACAATTATACACAATTAAATACTAATAGGCTGGTCACTTTTTATAATAATAAATATGCTTGTAATCTTGGAACTAGTCAACTATCTCTTAGGTAGTATCGTCAGTAAATGTTTATATACGACTCATTAGTAACTAGCTTATTTTTAAAAGGTTAATATAGCATAACACTTGAATTTTGACCCTGTTTTTTATTCTATGCTACCAAAAACCCACTATATCCTGTAATTAGCGATTATTTACTTATTTTATGTCACATTTACAGAAACCATTACCCCATTTCAAAACAATACGCTTTAAAACCGACGCAATCCTGTTGGGTCGCTTTAGCAATCAAGGGTATTGTCAACCCTTCCCTCTTCACCAACATTAGAAATACTGAATATTTAATTTAAAAATTGTTGGACTTAACGGGCACTATACATGAATGGTTATCTATGGTTGATAAATCAACATGAAGAATTACGTTTCCACTTCTACATTACATAATTCTTGGTGTAAAGTACACCTAAGGAATATGAAAATTGAAAGAGTACAGAAGATTTCAACTTGTAGTATATTAAAAGTATAAAACACGATATATATGATGAAACGATACTTGTCGGTTAGTCCTTGGTTTAAATTAGAGCCAAAATTTTAATTTAAAAATAACCGAATGTGTCAAAATCAAATCATTTATAATACTAAGCTTACAGAAGTTCATTTCAAAATAACATATTAATTATTTTAAGAAATATTATGGGTACCTACATGTACTTTCTTATTTCACCTTTTTAAATGTTGGCAATCTATTGATTGTGATGTATATAAGATTTTTTTAAAACGGATGATGCGTTTTTGGCTCATACATTTTAAAAACAAATATTATAGGAAAATTAATAACTTAGATACTTGTTTTTAATATGAACATATACTTAATACATAAACATATTTTTGAAATTCGTAAATTTATATTTGTTTTTAAAATTAAAAGAAAAACCTAAATTAAATATGTATCATGAATATCATATATTTAATAGAACTCGGTTAATTAATGTAAATCATTGTCATTTTAAAAATAAATTTCTAAAACCAGCAATAAACATTTTATCTATCAAATACAGCTTATTAAAAATAATACAATACAGATAAATTGTATTAGTTGTATTAAAAAAAAATTAAGTATTCATGTATTATTAATTTAGTGATTTTTAATATTAAAATGTACGGAAAAAGTTCAAAAATATTTCTATTTAAGGTAGAAAGTTATTTTAATTTAAAATAGCTTGTAGATATTGTGACAAACTTTTTATTTTTTTTTTTTTTAAATAAAATATATATTTATCAGGTAATATTACATTATTCAACATTTTTATAATATAAGAACTATTAATGAAATTATAAGCTAGAAAATGGTGTGCATTTATTATTCCTAATTCATCTTGAAAAATTACTAAGTTACATTATTTCATTAAATATATTTTAGTTTTTATTTCATGTTTTTAACACCAAATAAATCAATGTATGTTGACAGATAACTGATAGAAAATTAAGATTTAACTAGATTACTATAAGTCTTTTATGACTGATAAAATAAAATAAAAACTCATTTGGTGTATTATTTAACATTTCGTGTACCAAAAATATCAATCATAAGATTGTGAAACATTACTATTTATAATATGATTATTAAAGACATCTAAATCATGCAAAATAAAAAAAATAAAATGTAAAATTATGAAAAAATATTTTTCTTCAATATTCTCGCAAGATGAGTATTTACATGAACCCTTTAATACAGTCTTACTATCCAAAAAGGTATTTATGGAAAACTATTTTTATCTACTTTTAAAAAATGTCCACGTTAAAATTCTGCAAAAAATTTTACCTTCGGTCGCAGTAATTTTAACCACGTACACTAATAGGCATAACAAGGATTTTCAAGTTGCAGTATGCTCAACCTATAGTATAAAATTACCGGTTGGTTCAAAATGAAATTTGATTTAAATTCAAAAAATTACTAAAAACTTCAATAATATTGAGGAAAAATGTCGTACAGATGTAGGCAAATGTTACACCACTTTGATAATTTATTTACATAAGTGTTTTCATAAGATTTGGTTAATACTTCACATAAACTTAGCTAAAGCGTACGCCGACTGCAATGAGAAAATTTAATATTGTACTCCACTGCACATTAAGTAATGACAATATCACACGGTTTGAATATAACACAATCATAATGTATACACCAGATACTACCTGGTATTCTAGCTACCGAGTGGATAACTCGGAATTGTGGATAGCATTTGTGGCGAATCAAACGTGAATTGTTATTTGTCAGTGGTACATATGTAATCATTTTCTCGGTAGAAACTAATTAGTAGTGCGCTTGCGCTGACAGGGGGCTCGGATGAAATGAATCCGTAATACACAATATAAACGGAAGAGATAGAAAGAGGGGGGGGGGAAGAGAAACATATAATATTCAAATTAGGCACTTTATACTTTTTATTATAATATCCATCGCCAACATAGGGTAGAATGCGCACACCGATGCAATGTATCCCGTTATTTGCTGTCAAATTGATAGTTCCTGAGGGATGATGCCTTATATTGCGGTCGCGTTCTTGTTATATACGAATTCAACGAATGTGCACACGCATGCACGATTCAAAGATACGTGTTTAAATATTTTTAATATCGTTTTCTCCGGGTAAAGCTAATAACCGTCGTGGGAGGTATATTATACGTATACAATATGACAACCAAGTTATAGTGGATTTATTAAATTTAGTTTTTTTGCTCGGCAATACCATTGCACGCGATCTGGATATATTTTTCGCTTGATATTATAATTTCGAAGATTTTCTCCACTGTCTACGTTTAACACTATCTATTTTGCGCTATTGGGTTTCCTAAACAAGACCTTCCATGTTTCGGTTGCATACACGGAAAACTATAATAATGAAGATTCGATACAACTAACTAATACAATGTATCGTATCGAAATTATTATTGTTATTATTATATAATGTATGTTCCTTATGAGCATGACCAGAAGCGTGCCATGGAGGTGATTTAAGTGGTTCCAACCTCACCAAAATGGTGTGGATTTTTTTTTCTTTTTCTTTTTAATTTATAATTATAGTTAAGTACAATATCCTGGGCAAGCATTTGGTTCAATGTTTAGAAAACAATGAACTGACGAAGAACAAAAATCATCACGATAACGTCAGCTCATTCGTAATGGTTTTATTTCGTCAACATTTTATACCACGGAAATGTCATACTTAGTATATTTCATGTTCTGTATACTATCTGAGTTTGTAGTAGATAGCAATGCGTTTTCGCTCAAAACGATGATAAAACAGCGAAGAATGTCCTTCATAACCTTTGTACTGTAAATGTAATTATTTTTATGGGTGAAAAACTTGTACAACGAAAGTGTTGATGGTTTTATCTACTATATAGAATAAAAATCATTTAAAATTATAATTTCCATAATTTCAATTCCTTATGATTTTCTGACTTAGAACAGTTACCAAAGTCATTTTTTTCAAAAAAATAATAAATAAAATACTCGCAATACGATTGCCGAGATGATTTTTATTTCTACGTTTATTTTCTGTGATTTTAACATTAATAGGGTCGAAAATTCATGTATATAAATTTAGTATAACGTATATGTTTATTAAAATGATTTTTTTTCCATTCAAAACATCTTGTTTAAATACCTACTTACAATAATTATTCACAGTTGGATTTTTCCATCCAGCTTATAATTATTACTGCTTCCACAATAATTATAACTAAGGGCTGACTTAAAAGTAAAAATACATTTTTTGGACCAGAAAACACGTCTCAAGTTTATTTATAATCCAAGGTTAGTCTTGACTGGCATACGTCATTATAATAATAATAATAATAATAATAATAATAACACTATTAAGACGGACTAAAGTGGTTAAACGTTTGTTGACCTGGTTGGTAAAAATGTTTGAAAATTATATAAAATTAATTTATCAAGACTTGTTATATCAAGGTTTCACATATATTCTACATGTGTATAATAACGTCAGTAAAATTAAACGAATATTGTGGAGCATTTATGTGGACATATAAGGTTATTTCGTTTTGTATAACTTTTTCGTTTCGGGATAAAACGTTGATGGTAATTAGACGGTGGCACTATTATACTAGTATTAATTTTAATTCGTATACGCATATTGCTTTTTAAATCAAATAACAAGTCACGTACCGTTCGTATAATTTGAAATACGAGTAAAAATTTGTTATGGTGGTCATTAATTTAATTCGACGGGTAAGATAATTCTTATTTTAGTATATTTATAATATAATTGTATATTTTATACTTAAAGTATGATTTATCTGTGCCGCTATAGAACTACATTTTTAATAAATATAATATTACATGAACGTTAGCGTCTATTGGCCCTGATACACTGGCTGACATAAGCAAAACGTTGTATACAAATAATTAATAAAACACCAACCTAATTCAAGTTATTCGGTACACGCTTGATGAAAGTACAACGCATTGGACTGATACTAAAGTTCATTTTTCAAACAGCACGTCTTGAATTTCAGTAATATCTGCAATGAGAGAAAAAACAAAATAAGTGAATAAACAAATTAACGAAGAACAGTAATAATATTTTATAATCAAGTTCGAGTTCATCATGACTATTCAAGGAGTACGCGTGATCGGTATAAATTTAACTGTTATTTCAGTAGAATAATTTTTTAGCGTACCGCGATGATCAACGTTATGAACACAATACATAGCGCCATTAATGCGAGATACAAATAATGCAACAGTCAACTATAGTACGCGACATCATTGCGATTCAATACTATTCAAATACTATTGGAGGTCAAAAATAAATATAAAATAAATAAATAAATAAATAAATAAATAAATATTATGCAAATATATCTTGAAGTATCAATTAATATTTGCTTTAAGCTTACAGTTTGTGGCATAAGAACTCGGTGACTATACGCCTGACGGTATTAGCGCGTCCATAGCCATTCGTTTTACTTTAGATTAAGCATATTATAGGCACTAAAAATATTAAACGAAAAACAATTTATTAATTTTAATACATCGAATGGTGTATTACATTTAACGAAAATAATAATAATAATAATAAATTATAATATAATAAAATACATATAAAACTATCAATAAAAATCATTCGATTACAGTTTATTTGAAGATAATACAAAATAATGTATACCAAATATATAATTGTTTATTTTGTCCATCAACATCGATAGCCGCATGTTTGACATGCATGCTCTATAAAAAAATTGATTAAAACATTAAAAGGTGCCTAATAATCTTTAGTATTCAATATCGGCGAGTGCGCGGTGTCACGTTGAAGCGATTTCATATATTTGATGAGTTTTAATTTTTGTAACGTAAAAGTTTCAGTATTTGTTCCACAAATAATTAAGAGCAATTAAATTCTTCGGGCGTACATGTCTAATATATCAGTCATAATTTCTAAAAGAACCAATATTTATTACCTATTGCAGTTTTCTTCACAATACTCGTATATTATACAATACCCTCATAATATATACTTTAAAGATGTACGCGGTCTTTAAATGTAAATTTGTCATGTTTTTCTCTTTCCTAATAAATATTTCAATCAAATTCAAACGATTTCACAATTTTATTTAGATTGAAAATAGTATAATTATGTCATTTTTTGGCGTACCTAAGAAAAAAAAGTATTTATATTTTTGTAGCACGTTTAACTAAAACTTGTTAAAATTTATAATTTCAAGCATCGATTTTTTTGTTCAAAAACTGATTTAGTAAAAAGCTCAAAATCGTATAGAAGAAAAATGGCTTCTATAAATCGAATACTGAACTTATGCCGTAATAAATAGGTCATCTCAAATTCGGAACAAAGTGAACATTAAATCTGTAAAATAATGTTTTGATTTTCGAGCACATGAAAATCTTCTGTTATAACAGTTATTTACGATACTATGTCCGTTGGTTTTAACCGGAAAGTTCAAATCCAGTAATATCCAGTAGTGGTTTTATTATTATGTAAAAAGGATATATATTTCAATTGAGCATATAAATAATGAGTATGCAATAAAATTACACTTAAATTACTAGCGTGTGACAAATCACGATGATAAACGGTTATACTAACAATACACTAAAATAATAAATGGAGAAAAATGCACTTAAGTTATTTATTTATGACGTATCACAGCGTTCAGGAAGTAACATTATATCTGATTTCAGCAACGGGAAAAATAACAATACAATTAGTGAATGGATCTTAATGGGATAGATGATCTCGAATGTGATATACTGTACTGTGCATATACTGTATTGTAAATATCTGGAAGATTTGTTAACGTATGTCTTAGTGTCAACGTCAAATTCGACCTATTTCGATACTCAGACTTGGTTACAGTGACTGCTGAGATTCCATTTAAGTACGTTGAAAGAAATGGAATTAGGACTCTTAATGCCTTTTCGCGTAACACCTCATAGTACACTGTACGGTTCCATGACACTCGAATACAAAACGCTCAGTGTTTCAAGCACAGAAAGGGTATATTCGAAAACCACTATCGGTTTGAAAACAAACCATCATGACGCGTCATTTCATCTGTTATAGTTACGTGAACATGTGCCACATACTAAATTTTCGTTGTTGACGATAGTTTTTCGATCTTTCTTGCATTGTATAAGTAAAAAACACTAATTTTGATCATATACTATTATATATAGCACGTTACATAATGCATTTGACTATTATGTAATATACAAATATAGTAACACTTGAGAGATGTGCACACCTAAAATGCATTTTCATTTCTAACCACCTCTGATATTTAGTTTAATTATTCGCATTAATTTATTTCGAATGTTTTAAGAAAATCACTTGAATTTCACGCGGAACCCTGGGGTTCCGTGGAAAATGGTTTAAAAAACACTGTCCTAGACGTTTAATTATATTAACTGTATTAATTGTGTGTTACACTCTAAAAAAATATTTAAAATATTTTTTCATTATTTTTAACACCATTTGGTCTAACTATTTATTTTATAATCAGGCAATACTTATTTTTCATAAGGCTGATATTATATTTCTAAATATATATTATTTAAATTAAATAATATTTGAATTAAATGAATTTATTGGCTGATCAAATTCTACATTTATGTTTTTACATTTTTCTCCGTTCATATATATTTTTAAGTTTTCTAGATTTCTAATTGCTTGAAATCATTGAAATTTATAAATGTTAATTCCTTAAATAACTACCAGGTAAGAATTATTACAATATTTAGAGGGTATACTATTATATAACTGTCATGTTTATACTTATCATTTCAAAAAATAATATAATCCGTATTCATATTGTTGTAAATCTTCAAGTGTTAGGGATTTTTGCTTTTTTATGTACTTCGTCTATTTTCTCGTCAATTAGTAGATGAATTCATATTAATGATTAAAATTCACATCAAAATAACTATATCTATATAAATATCTATATTATAGTACTATTAATAAATCTTCTAATTAAAAAAAATTATTTATATATCAAATCATTATTTATTTTCAATGATTGTAGTAAAAATGCACTTGATAGCTTAATACTCATTGGGTAAAGACTTAAGGGTATGTCTAGATTCATTAATGTAATAACATCTAATTAATCAAAGAATGAAAATCTAGTGTAAAAAAAAAGTGATGTAAAAAGGTACAAACAATTCTTTACAAATGCTAGTATATTGACTGAAATTATTGTTTTTTTTTTTTTTCTTTTTTAATTATTAGTAGAGTATTACAGTTCCTAGCGCCAGTATGATTCAACATCTAAGCAAAAAAGGTTAAAGCTATGGTACCATCTATATTTATCACTAAATAATGAAATAAAATGGATTATTGTGTACTTCTGTAGTTGGTACATATATCTAAAAAAATTATAATATTAACACTTTTAGTATGTATTATGGTTCGACAAGTTCACCTATGTAAAGCGATAGAATAGAAATCACTTATTATTTTCCAAATTTTTTTTCTAAGAAAAATAATTTCATGTCACTACACGCAAAACTATACTTGCAATGAACTCATTAAATCAATGGAAATTTTGAGACGTCGCGACGCGTTGTAGAAATGTACACGGTTCTTTAATAAATCGTAAATAGGAATAAATTTGCATTAAATCGTGTACAAACAACACTATTACTTGACACCTATTTGTTTGATTCATATTTAAAATAATGTATTGGAAGCGACGGAACGTTTAATATCAGACGTTAGGCGTTTTAACTCAATACCATGACCGATCACAAGCACGCATGCATATGGTCGACGGTTCATTTAGTGCAAATAAATCGTCAACATAAATCTACATTCATGTACGCCGATCGGTATGAAGAAATAATATCGTCGTAAATCATCATCGAATTATCGAAGTGATGTGTATTATAATCACATATTATAATAATATTTCTGCGCATATCTAATATCAACCTTCGCGGTTATCGGGTCAAACTGCGCAGTAACAACACGGCGACTATGTTTAACGGATTCCGTGTCGCGGTCAACTGAAGTTTCAATTTAACAGCCAAAAAATTATGTCACAACCCTTTAGTAGGACCAAAATGGACGTCTGCTTCAGGAGATAAACGAAACAGTTTTCATTATAACTAATGTTATTATTATTATTTTAAAATAATTAATATTATTATTATTGGGTTAACTGGTAGGTTAAAATAATGATAATTACTAGTTCTACTTTAGAGGATTAAATTATTATTGAAAAGAATATATTAATAATGCGTTTATACATATTTTTTAATTTAGTAATTTCTAGATCGTGATAGTTATAACTGATTACTGTTAAAGTTTAATTTTTTAATTTTAATTTATTATTATTTTTAAATTTATTTTTAAGTATCCAGTTTATATTTTGTAAACTAGAATGTTTGTTTACCACTCAGATATCCTATATATTAGCCGTGTTTAAGTGTTGTCAGGCTACACTTGTCACCGAGTTCTGGGATTTATTTTATAAAACAATCACGAATAATGTGTTTAATCACGGCAGTTTTTGTTGTCTTTTTCAAAATAAACAAAAGTAAAACAAATTCAAGTCATGAAATAATTTATTTTACAAAACATATATAAATATAAAGACAATCAACTATAAGGTGGCGTTTTCGCAAAAAATATTTCCATTCCATTAATAATTTTTGCGTCAACCAAAACAATCCTTACAAATCATTTTCTATGTTTATTATTGTTTGTCCAATTATATTTGTTTTTAATGCAAAAAACTTTGTTTTCCCTTTATATGTCGTAATAATACGAATTATAAATGCTTATCGAATTATTACATTATATTTTAAAGTATTCGGTTAACATAAATAATGTTTGGTTAAAAAAAAATAATAAATATTTATATATATATTTCGATAAAGTATTTATTTTAATTTTTTTTGTTTATAAAGAATTAATTTTATTTATTCGATTTGAAATTTATAGTTGTTCTAAACGTAAAAAATACTAACAAAATATATAGGAAAAACTTATATGGTTATATAGTATGATACTTTTAAATTTATTTTAATCAGTGTAAATAATCTAGAACGTGCACTTTATTTTAATACTAATTTAATGTTAATTTTAATAACTTACAACAATTCAAACTATACATTAATTAAAAATTATAATATTATGTTTAGTCAATTTTAAATTTTAAGATGAGATTCTAGTATGTGACTTTAATGTTAATTTAATGTTAATTTTAATAACTTACAACAATTCAAACTATACATTAATTAAAAATTATAATATTATGTTTAGTCAATTTTAAATTTTAAGATGAGATTCTAGTATGTGACTGATGACTTGTCTACATATGAGTTTTGTGTGATGAGATTGTATATGTTTATCTTCTGTCGAGTATTGCATCTAAGTAACTCGTTGAAGGTTTAATTGATACAAAGTAATTACTTAGTTTAAGAAGCGTAGACAATTATACCATCTGAAAGTGGATGTAATAATTAAAAAGATCTTTAAATTTGTTTTAAAAATGAAAATATAAGCTGATATTGAATTGCTCAAATAATAAGCAAAAGAACCATTTCACTTAATAACAAAAGAAAATACTCTTAAATACTTAAATAATTAAATTAATTTGTAATAAACCCATTTCCTGTAGATTAAACGGTTTTATTCATAAAGAAAAAGGTAAGTGTTAATAAAATGAATATGAAAATAATACTTATTTTTCAATAAAACAATTTTACGTTATTTTAAATATATTAAATTTAAAGACAACGTTTGTGTATGTGATTCGATGTTAAATAAATTATAAAAATTTTCATAAAATCAATAAAAATGGAAAGTTTTTTTTTTTATTAAATTCAATATTAGAATAGTTGATAAATTATAAATTGTTTACACACTCTATATTTTCAACATATAATTCATCTTCAAAACTAATCGTTGAAAACTATTCCATGCATGAAATTGGTTCGACTTGAACTTATTTTGAAACATTATTTTTAATAAATTATTAGAAGAGATGATATACAGCTTATAGATACATCGTAAATTTTTGTACGTTTTATTGTCTATTCACTGAATTAATCAGGTACTATTACTTGCCAGGTTGTAAATAAATAATACCGTATACCAAGCACTCACACGTTTAACAATATCAGCGTAATTGTACGGTTATAATCGAATGAGTAAGTGATATAATCTAAAATAATTTTTGTCCATTTTCGTCAACAGATTTGAAAAAAACAATGTATGCGTTGTATAAGTATAGTTCAAAGTTTGTATGAGCCAACATAAGATATCTCCGGATATAGGTAATTGATTTTACCCAGAACTTATTTTGAACGCCAAAATCTAGGAAACGATTATAAATACATACATGCATATTTATATAACTTATACTTACTCATGGCTTTAAACAGTTATACACATACGTTAGACAAAAAGTGAATTCTACTCAACTATTATTTACAAACGGAAAGTATTTATTATAATTATTTTTTATATCTTTAATGATTATTATGGAACCTGAACTTACGCAGTACCAATAAACTTTTGATGTTAAATGTTTTTTCTCTCTTTAATATAATCTTATGTATGCTCCATAAAAATTAATTGTACATAAACGAAAAAAAGATACATACATAAATATACATACATGATTATGAAATATGTATTATGAAAAATGCATAGGTAAATCTTATATGACTTTTACAGTAATGTGTAGATTTTAATGTTTGTTACTATGCAACACTTAATTAAAAATAATGGTATTTAAATCAAAAAATCGTTTAAATATACTGACGTATATGTATTTATAGTTAAAAACAATAATATATCACGGTGGTAGAAATTTCAAGGGACATGGGGATACTACAGTGTCGAAAGTGTGTCACTAAGAAGTGATTAACTTTATGAAACGGTTGTCGGCCTTACTGGAAAATACTTGCGACTGACACTTACTAATCCTTATAGACGGTATTACATTATATCAAAGAAGGTTGGTTTTAGATAAGCAGTCAACTTCAATCCCTGTTGAAATAGTATTCAATACAGACAAAATGCGTGTAATAGCATAATAGCTAGATAGAATGGTGTGCACCAATAAAATTATGAAAAATTCTCATAATATACACGTATACACGTATAATAATTTATAAATATAAGCCTAATAATCAATTATTATTTAAAAAAAAAAAAAAAGAAATCAATACAAACAATGATTCATGAAATTATTAAAATTATTTAGGAAATATGGTTTTTATTGAAACTTGTTTAATAAATAAGCAACGAATCGAAATACTACAAATAATCGGGTTTTTATTAAAATTTTAAATATTTGCTCAACCATATTTCGTTCCGAATTACAATAAAGTGATGTATATTATGGCATATGTTTATGAATTATAATTTTCTGAATACATATTTGTAAATATCACATTAACTATTAACTATTTTATTATAGTTGAAATAAATCTTAGAAAAAAATGTATACATATGTATGATATCTATGTGTAATATAATGTAATGCATAAATAATATATATGTAAATATTTTATTCTTTAAGTATAAAAATACAAAAATTTCGAAATTTATTTATGTCTTGAATGATCTGTTAGAAGTTATCATTGTACTCGTAAACGGTGGAATCTGTTGTATATTTATCAAATGTACTATTAATAGAACATACATCCTTTCGGTTAAAGAAAAATATTAACAACTTTTTTACTTTTATATTGAATGCCCATTCCAAACTTTCTGGAAACTGAAATATTAAATACCAAGTTAGAATTTTGTAATATTTACGAAAAGAGAAGTACATCGAATAATATTATTATGTTATACACCTCGATCTATGATAAAATGTCAATTTACAGTCCGTTCAGAACTCGGTATAATTGAACTTATCATATATGGGATACATATAATACATATAATATGCATACATACGTAATATTGAAGATATAGAACTAACGCTAAACCACTCTAGATACGTAATACAATAAAGATTTTCTATCTATAACTGTCTGTTTTATTTCATCATTGATTTGGTATTTTATCATTGTTATATGTATCAATATTACATTTTACGATAGTTAAAAATTCAAATTTTTGCATTCCGTTTGGAACCATACGTTTTAGAACAGGTATTCATGCCCATAGTTATAATTATCATGAAACCTTTAGCTTACTTATATAAATTAAGTAATTCTGGTTGGCAACTTAAAGATGTCACACATAATTTGATTAACAATTTCGGAGCTAGTTTTTTTTTTAAAAGTTTGGCAGAGAAAAAATTTCCTACTTTCAATCGTATATTAACTTATGTATTATTAAATTTTAATTCTATTACAATTTTAAGTAATATTTTCTAAACAATTTCAAAACTTGAATTAATAAAATCAAAAGAGATCAAAATAAATCTCATAAATACCAAGTATCGTTAATATGTTTTGAACATTTATCACCTCTATATGAAACATTAAAATTAATTATAATCCAAAAACATTATAAATTAGAGTATTCAGAAACCCAAAATTAATGAAAGAAGTTGTCTTGGAACTCTGTTCGGTCCTCCATATATAACCATATATAATAAACAATAAAATAAACTGTTTACTCTTATCATTTTATTAAAAATATCTTAGTCATAAAAAAAAAAAAATAGCTTTATACAATTTAAAAAAACGCCTTTTAAATATTATTATTTAGATACAAAATTTTATCCAAAATACATAAATATTCCGTACTTTCAGTAAAATCTTAAAAAACTCATACTATGACTGATTATAAAAAAATGTAAACATATGATTAAAATACAATTCGTTTTGATAGCATTAAGTCTACAAGTCACAATAATCATTTAAACAAACTAAAATTACCTATAGTAAAACATTGAAAATTAAATGAAATAATAAATAGTGAAATATTGATATTTGTTAGAATATTCAATTTATTTTTCTTCGATGTTTAATTTTTTTTTTTTATTAACCGTTAAAGTCCCAATGAAGATTAATGAAAAAAGTATCATGTTTTGAGGATATTGTTACAGATAATCTATCAAATGTTAATATTAATGAAATTAAAAATACTTTATGGATGAGTTACACGTATACATCACTACTAAGCGGCGCATTTTCGTAATTAAAGTACGTGGCACATGTGAGGCGTGACCGATTAGGCATGAACTCATGAATCAAAATATGTGATTTATATTATTAATATCTGAAATTCTCGAAAATTATGCATTCGTATACTATACGTATAATTACAGAATAATATGTTTTTTAATTGCTTTCCTAATATAATACGTAGTGGAAGATATGTTTTCCATATAAATTATAAACTTTCCACTCGGGTTATCGTTCTTCTTTTCCTAAGTTTAATAATATCACAAGTACCGTATCACAAAATTCAATTTTTCGTTTCAGTGTTACATAAAATATTTAACAACATATATGTTTTACTGTCTGCAGTTTATTATTTAAATTAGTTAAGTTTTCATCGCAATAAAACGAATCTTCTTAAATCTTTAACAAATATATACTACTTTAGTCTACTTTTCAATGTGAAGTTTTGACTGGTTCATAAACTTGAGTAATATCGATCGATACACGTATTTTTCTTATGAATACGATACAGTTTATAGAAAATAATAGACGTTAAATTAACATTAAAATAAATGAATTAGAATAAAAAAAATTTTAACGATGATCAAAGTTGTAAATTTAATTAAAAAATCTTTTGATCACAATTATATATTTTAACAATACTTCCTTTTTGTAAATAAATATCAATCCAACTGCAGAAAGCGTTTTCCTGCCAATTTGAAATGATAAAAGGTGTGCAGAAAATCACGAACTTATATCGAGTTATATTTATTTTTTTATATTTATAATACTCATTGAAAACGAATAACTAAAATTTAAATTGACTCGAGCTGTTTGCACTGTTCGCGTCGAGTTATTTCTGAAAATCAAATTAATTCGTGAAGTGATTTAACGAATGCATTGAGTATTTTCTTATGCATTTTTAGCATTGGATTAGCGTTTTTTCTATTCGTATAGGTGATTGTAATGTATTGTGTGTTTCATATTTTCCATTCAAAATGTGTTTGTCCTTTTCTCTTTTATCCGTACATTTCATATAATAATAGTTTATCATAATTCATTTTTCGACTACGTTTTACGGTACCAGTCGTCGGTATTTAGTAAAACGTCACACTCAACTCTTGGATAAACCTGAAGATTTATTTTCCTATAGGAAATTATTCGTATAGGAAATTGTTTAAACATTCGGAAAAAAATAATTTCGTGTTATGTTTTATGCCACCTAGAGGGAAAGAATACAAAATATAATAGTAAAAATTATGGTTTCATAAATCCTAGTTTAATTAATGTCTAAAAACATGAGTTACATTTGAACATGAAAAGAAAAAAATATATAATATTACTAGTATAATATATTATATTGCGCATATAATATATAATATATATATATGTATAATATAATATATTATATTGTATCATTAGTGATTTCTGCGCCATGCTAACAGTATGATTCATTCTTAACCACGTTAGAATCTTATTGGAAAGAAAACGATTAAGGTATTTTTATTTTAAAATATCTTGGATTTTATTGTAATACTAACTAATTTAATGGAGTAATTTTGTTCTTTGTTAAATGATTTTTATTATATTTATTTGTTATTTTTTTTATACATCTTTTGTCATTTATTGCATTCGTGGTTTATAGCCAAAGCAGCGAAATTACGTAGATGCACGCATTAAGGACGATTAATTTTGAAAATCTTTTGGGATAGTCGTGTTTATAAAAGATTAATTTATTCGTAAACAATATAACCTTAAACTAAATCAACCGAAACCATGTGATGAAATTTATCACACCGACGAATATTTACCGTGATTTACAATGTTACTTCTTCAAAGCTATTTACTGCGATAAATTATTACTTTATCAGTATTTGTTTCGCTGATGGTTGAAATTTAACAAAATAGACTAAAGTGTTTTAAAAATCTTGGTATAAACTCAAATTTTTCTTTAATATTAAGTAATATGGGTTACTATTTTCTTTTTGATTGTTCTACACTCAAAACGATTATTTTCTATTTAATTGTGTTTAAGGTATCTGATAATGAGTTTAAGTATTTAATAAAAATATATTTGTTAAATTAAAAATAGTTTTACTTTTAAACTCCAAAAAAGTGCGTTTCTGTGAAAATAAATGTAAACTCTATAGAAAAAAAAAAAGAACGTTTTGATAACCCGTTGATAATTTTGACTGTCGTGTAAAAAAAAGAACAATTATTAAAAAAGCTATTGAAGTATGATTTATAATATTGTTCTCTTAAAAAATACGTCTATACATTTTTATTGAATAAATAAATATTTATTGCAACCAATTTATAAATTTTTCTTTTTTGAATTCCAATTATTTATATTAAATTTAGTTTCAAAATATGTTTCGTCGTTCAGTATTAAATTATTCGTTTGCGAGTATCCAAGTTGTAAAAATAGTTGGACCGAAATAAGGAACATAAAATCATATATTATATATATTATATATTATCATATATTATACGCACTAGTTTCAACAGAAATATTACTATCGACGAAAAAGCGTGTAATCAAATGCACACTAATGTACAATCATTCAAATATTCTGAATATGTTCAAAAGATTATAATGCTAGCTTATAACAAAGCTCATAGCTTTGAGCCCGTATCAAGCAACAAGGCTGGTCCGACTAAGGTAGGTTTACACTAGACGCGAACTTTAGATCGTGGTCTTTTGAAGAGTCGCCTACGGTTTGTGTAACATACGATTCGTACTTCATGATTGTATGTAACCTATGGTCATTCACGAACCTGTCATAACAGGCTCGTAAAATATTGAACCATGTGAGATAATTAAGTCGTTAATGTTCAAACGTAGTATACTGGTGTAATGCGTTACTGCGTATATTTGTTTAAGTTTTAATTAATTATACTGTTATACTTAATTGAAAGTTATTTAACTATGATATATTTTTTATTACATCATACTCATAATAACAATAGAAATAATAATTATATTTATACAACATGAGTGTAAATAAGAACGTTATGAAAACGAACGATGAACAAACAATGCATTTCATTGACTATTATGAAAAGGAAGAAGGTCTGTAAAATAGCACACCGCTACTCCATCTTACTTAACTAAGATCATGTTAACGTGTAAACATCTTCACGATTAGTGTGACGCTTTTTGAAACCACCCTCGTAAGTCACAACTAACTCGATCGTGAAATATGACCGTGGCTCACGTTTCGTGTAAACCTACCTTTATGGACATGACCACGACTCACACGCTTCCGAGCACAATATTTAATCTTCCGTTTCCATAACTCAGGTAGTAATGGGTGATTCCTCGAGTTGTTTACCGAGAGCTACCCATCTACTGTGAATGGAAATACAATTTCGTTTGCGATGCACGTACTAACTTTGGGGTAAAATTTAATTTCGAGTTTGCATCAAACAAAAATCAGTAAAATGATACGCTTCGTAGTGCGATAGCGTGGTGGTCATTATAGGTTCTCGGATATTACTACAATACCGATGGAAACCAAAATCCATAATATCGTAATAAATTCAAATGACTGGAGTGATTGTTCAATTTATTTCAAAATAGTTCGTTTATTATATTTGCTATGATTGTTTAAGTTATATATATACATAGATAAAGATAGATAGATATTTGTACCGTTGATTTAACTAAAAAATAAGAAAAATCTTAAACAAAACCATATAAGCAAATATTTATCTGAAAATATTCTATGTTACGACTAAGGTAACGCCAAACATACTTTATTGAATTGTATTCATCAACCTTACTTTTCTTCTCTTCAAACGAATTCTGATTTTCTTTTGAAAATATATTTTAACGGAATGTCGTTTACTTATTTGTATTTGATGAAAAAGTGTACGGTATTCAGTGGCGTATTTCTGGAGAAGGTTCACAGGCTTCAATCCCCTCCCCCCATAGTATAAAAAAAGGTTCTAAAGTCATAAACGACATGATTGGAAAATACAAAAAAATATAAATTTATTTCATGTGGTTGTATATAACTCTTTATTTTTACTTCTAACAATTATAGAATGATTCAATTATTAACTTATACATTAGATATATTTTTTATAATATTATAAAATCGCTTATTTTTTAAGAAAATTTTGAATCTCCTTCATAAAGAAATTGAAAATACGCCACTGACGGTAATATGATTTATTTTTAAATAGGTATTAGGAACAGTAGAAATAAGTAAAATTCAGCAAGAAACTAAACATACGCAAACAATGCATATTTATCGGTTGATGATAATCACGGATAAGACGTGATAAGCGATGGAAATTAAAACATGTTATTAAATACAGAAAAAAAATTAAATGTCTACAATGGAAAACGAGACACGAGCATTCTCGTCCTTACTAGTGGTATATTATATTGTCGGAGGAAATAAAGTATTTGTGAAAAACACGGAGCTTAACTGTCGAGAAAAATGAGAATCTTTGAATTGGGTTATTTCCCTCGGCGCGCCTCGTGCACCTCCCATGTCCATCGGTTTGTCGTTTACTTTACGAGAACGTTCTTAAGAGCTTTTACTCCCGGCGTTTGTGTGCAATTTACGATGGGACAACAGCGTTTGACGATTTTCTTAAATAGTTGTG
Source organism: Sipha maydis (assembly GCA_034509805.1). NCBI lineage: Eukaryota > Metazoa > Arthropoda > Insecta > Hemiptera > Aphididae > Sipha > Sipha maydis. The sequence goes on along the minus strand of JASXSY010000782.1, from coordinate 29,836 downwards.
CGTCAGACGCGTGTTAAACGCCGTTCTAGACAGGTCATGCGCTTGACAAATATTTCATGGAACGTTTTCAAAAGATCCCGGGATCGAGCGCGGTTATATTTCCTTTTCGATTCGTCGCATTACAACCAGAAAAGTTGTCGGAGGTGTCGCGGGCAATATTGTGACGAACAGTACGGTGTAGCGGTTGCCGAGCTGTGCGTGGCACTCCTCTCCTGGGAGTCGTTAAGTGATCACTGAACGAGAGAGGCGTGAAGTTAGAATTGCATATACGTATTTATTTTTATACCGCTTTGTCGTACGAACAGAAGAAATATTTTAACGTTCTAACATCAGAGAATCAAAAATAACCATTGTAGTCTGTAAGAGTTTTGTTCGATTTATTTCTGAAGCAGACGTGGCCGTTTATTTTTTATTTTTGGAAAGTCTGAACGTAAATATTGTGGAAACCACTGGTGCATTGTATTATTACTGTCTGATTCCAGAAATTATTGAAACTATGGTTTGCGTAATTGATTGAATATTGTCTGTTGATCGACGAAAAACCGTACTTTTATGCTGTTATTTATTGCCATATTGCGACACGTTTTATTGCGACACGTTTTCGTAATATTACTGTAATTGACAAGTCAAGAAACGTTTTCGTGAAAAGAGTGTACGTACAGACATATAGTCAAACAATGCATAAATTATATTTGATAGATGACGTCTGCAACAGCCATAATTCCAGAAAAAGATACGTTTCTAAATTTTGCTCAAATTCTACAGCTATTGATATTCTGTTGAATATACAAAAGATTCAACATAATTTTAAGATTAATTGAACTCAATATTATAGACCTACAATGGTCGCAAAACAAAGATTTTTTTCCCCTGTTCAGTTGATTGTTTCTTATCGTAGTATAGTTGTTAATAATAATGATTCATGAGTTATGATTTATACGTCAACCGTTTTACTAACAATATAAGATCAGCAAAAATAAGATTATAACTATGATTAGAATAGAAATTACTCATTATATATATATATATTATGTTGAATTCTGTAAAATAACAGGCCCCTGGAAAGTAATTATATGCTTAATCGCTTTAATATTATTATTACTACTATTTATAAATATTTAAATTTTATTGAGTTTATAATAATTATATTATTAAACTCTTCTGTAATTTACAATATCAATTATACTTTGCATTCGTTTGCTTTTTTTTATGATTTGTTTAAATCTGTTCCTTGGTTCATTTGCAATTTTGATAATATCATTAAAAGTATAAGTATTTCGTTTATTTACAATAATAAAAACGAATGTTGATTTTAAAGATAATTTCATTTCATATAGGAGTAAAATCACAAGTGCAATGAAATTATTACACGTTATTTACTTTTTTGGCTCATAGTTAAATATCGTTTGCTATTTTAATAATATTATATGCTCAGTATTCACTAATGTTGTTCTACTATTTAGTTCCTTACTTAACAATAACGCTTATACATATTCGTACGATAAATTATTTATAATTCAAACATATTCATAGGTTACAAAATTAACTTTTCTTTTACACCGACGTATGGGACCGCCCCTCCTATAACTATCTAACACTCTGTACGTTATTGTAACATCAAGAAATAAGGATTCCTCTGTTTTCCGTTATACAGTTATTTTTTGATGTACCATCTCTGACATACCAATGCTTATAAGTCCATAATTTTTTTATGAGTAAGACGAACATTTTATATACGTTTAATAACGTTCGTTATTAATTTGTAGGAATATTTAGTGTACTACTATTTTTAAGAATTCCGTCATGCTGTTTATTATTATCAGCATAATTTTGTCATCTATCTCATAGGTTTAAATTTCATTCGGAATGTCATCAACATTCATATCAGAATAGCGTCACGTCAAGTTAAACAATGAGTTACGGGAATATTATTTTCCAGTACGGAATATACTTAAATATTTATAATTATTTATCAATAATAAATCATAATTCTTTCAAGTGTAGTTCATAATACTGTAATCCGATACGTGTGTAATCTTAAAATAGAAACGAAATAAATAGGGCTTAAAATGAAGTGTAGTTCCATAAGCTTCATTACGATTAAAATACAATTTTTTTATTTATTTAAACTATACATTAAATTATTTAGTATTTAATGTACTACACTATCATCATAATGAATCTAACATTAAATTGATAAATTTTAATAAATATTAATAGAAGAACATTATCTATAATGTAGCGTTTTTATTTTTTTGCTCACAAAAATATATCTAAAGTTCTTACACGCTTGTCTAATTTTGATCCACTGAGTCTATTACGATCTCACGTCACGCAATCGTCAATTATACACGCATACAAATTTAGATCTTTGGAGCATTAAGCTCGGGTCACTGCGATGTCTCGGATTTATTTCGAACATCCCGTAACGGATCTGTGACTGAGGAACTGTTCCGAGCACACGAGATTTTTTTATAAAATAAATGAAAAAATGAAAAGGGGTGTGTATGTAGATACGATAAAAAATATATAAAACACTAAGTTATGCTAATAAGGTATGTTTTTTTACCTTATGTTAATTTTAAATTTGATCCCGGAAAAGCCATACGGTACCTACAAACTCGGTCGAATAATTAACCACGAAAACAGTAAATGCCACAGCAAACTTTTGAGTATCACAAACTCTAAATTTTATACTTATTAAATATTACAGTAAATGTTATTTTTATTTAAAATTTTAACACAAATGTATTATTGTTTTATATTTTAATTGTATCCGATGATAATGAAAAAATGTGTAAGGTTATAAAGTAATAAATAATAAAATAATAAAAAATTATACTAAAATTAAAGCTCATAAATTGTTAACATTCACAAATTAATATTTAAACATATATACAAAGAGTTTATATATAGAAATAAATAATTCAGGCTAAACATTAATTAATTTCATTATTTCTGTTTATACTCGTAAACTCTTTTTTTTTTATTTAAAATTGCAATTAACAATTGATCAGATACAATCAGTTAAATACATTTATTTTATATTAAATCTTTAGAAATAACATAAAACAAGTTTAATTGTTTTACTAACCAAACCGCAAAAATTGAGTAACGGACTGATAGAACCTGCTAGATTATAATTAAAACTTAACTGGTTAAAAATATCTATCATTATTTGCACAAGCACTGAAAAATATAATGAGTACATTATTTAATATTTGTGCAATTATAAATTTACAAGCCAACATTTTATTATATAATATTAATTAGTGATCAACTTGGAGATGCTCTTCATTTGGTTTTCATGATTAAATTGATTTTCTCTTGTTTGTTTTATCTAAAATAGAAAATCTATTTTCAAGAATGTATAAGTTTTTACAGAAGCTAATTTATAGGTATTTTTTATGTTCTGTTTTTTCTTCGGAGTTCAAAATTAACTAAAAAAAAACAATAATTTTTATCTTATAAAAATACAAGTCAATATATATTGACAATATATTAGTCAACTATATTCAATCTAGATATGAATCTAGATCTAGATCTGAATCTAGATTCAGATATTTAATCCTTATAAAAACATAAGGCATGCACTTTTATTGGTATAAAATTCTTTACTATATTATTTTGTTAGACGATCATTTTTAAAACAATTAATATCATACAAAATCTATAAATTCTATAAAATCTAGTATTTTATAATGTAATACAAAGCGTTTAACAGTGTAATATTATAATTATGGATGAATTTTAAATAAACGTATTTATATTTTATCTTAGTTATAATAAAAAATATGATCTTCAAACTTTTTATAAGTGTACAGTAGATAAAAAAAATGTTTATTTTCAATATCGTTTCACACATATTTAGATATAATCATGTCCATCTTTATCAAAATGTTTACTATAAAATTGTATTGAATTAACTACTGTAACGTATGTACATAGTATATTAAAACATTATATAGAAAGTATCTTTTCTTTTTGTTAAATATACCATAATCTATTTTATACGTCATAAAATTGTATGTGTCAGCGTGACCTAACTATGTATCGCAAAATATTTTTGATGAGTCGCTGTTCATATACTAATGTCAAGAAAAATATCTTAGTAATCGAAATATAATTATATATACATCACAAATAAAAATACAGTTTTTGTAATGTTACATTAGAGTGTATGATAAAATTACTTAAAATGTTTGCAAAAAATAGTGATCTTAAAGTGAATTATTTATATTTTTAGTAAAATGGTAATATTATATTAAAACATACTAAGTTTTTTTTTCTTTGGACGTCCGTCTACCCAACACAAAGGATATTTATGGGCCACCTTAGCATAGAGCAGGGGTGGCCAAAGTTTAAAGACTTTTGATCGACTTCTAAGTTTTTCTAGGTTTTTGAGATCGACCAAAAAACTAAAAGAAAAAAGTTGTAACTTACAAAAATGTATTTATGTACGAGCATGTTACACTTCCTTTATTTATTTGGTTTACAATATCAATAAATAATAATAACTTCAATTTTATAATTTTATATAACACGTATTTTAATAAATATTTTATCAATTTAAATGAAGCAAAAAATACTGTTATTTAATATGGAATATACATTAGAATATGTACAACATACCTACATAACTATTCAATTTCAATGTATAATTTCGTTATTCAGAGTTATTTAATTCTATATATTATGACCATAATATTCTTTAATAATTGTTATTATTTTAATTAAGCTATTACTTTTATCGCAGGCCTGGTGCAGTGACTGAAAAAAATTTTTTCGTAACGAAAAAGCGTGACCACTACCTGTGGAATCTCGTAATTAATGGAATATTGTAGTTGCTATGATACAAATTCCTGAATAACTAGAATAATAAAAAAAATTAAAATTATATCAACTTCTTATTTATTTAATATGCAATAGCTTTATCGCGGCAGTCCCTGAATGCCACTAACAGGTTTTTTTTTTTATTTGTGAGTTGAACAAAGATATGAAAATTTACAGAAAATAAATATTTTTACTCTTTTCTGAAAGGATTCGAAAAAAAATGAATTGGAAGTCACGATCGATTCGAACTCATATCACAATCGACCTTTTGGCCACCTCTGGCATAGAGGATGGGAAACAAACATAAAAACTATAAAATTTATATAAGCGAAAAAATTATGAAACAAGGATCTGAAAGTGTAATACTTATTTGTCAGTTCAAAAATATCCAACTATATTGTGGTTAATTTATGTTTAATTTTGTTTTATTTTGCAAAAAATTTATTAAGATGGACAATTTAAAAAAATTAAGGTTCAGTACACTCGTACATTGTTATGACTTGCAGTACCATTGCATTATCGAACACACGTCCGTCTCAAAGGGTGCGACAATGTCAGGATAACAATATCTACGAAAATTGTGTCGATTTACTATTCGAAATAGGTGATAGATTATTCTGATTCCAGAATTATATGAATTTATAATAGTACATAAATTATACATGTAATATTCAAATTATATTTTTGAATCGAAACATAATAAATAATTAGAATTTAAAAAAAATATATTATGTATTAATTTTATATTCAATCTAAAATGTATGATTGAATATAAAATTAATATAATAATGTCTGATAGTACTTTAGAATTAATCTCCAATTTATTCCTTTTTTCGTACCAAAGCCTTAGTGGAATTCACGGCAAATATTAATCCAGACCGATCGTTTTCTGACTCTGTCAATATGTATATATATATATACTAGCTAACCCGGCGAACTTCATACAGTCTAACAGTCGAGTCTTTAATTTTTATTTATTTTTTAGTACTAATTCTGCTATTTGGGACACCGGGTCAGCTAGTCTTAATATAAAAACCATAATATATTTCTAGATGATATAAGTATTTAACCATTTAAACCATATTATTATAGAAAAATGAAATGAAATGTTATCTACCATGTAGTATTATGGTTATCTAAAGCATCAGAACCTTCTATAAATATATATATATATATATCTATGTCATAAGGCAAGCATATAATCACTTATTTAAAATTACTCAAAAACCAATTGTCTATGGTAAAATGTCACTTGAAATGTAGATGTCTCTTTGCTGTGTTTCTATAACATTACTTATATTATAGATTGTTCGTCCACCACGATCTTAAAAAAATTGTTATAAAAATAATATAAACTATTGTAGTTGTGACAGGAATCTGAATTTGTACGTTTACTAAATTATTTAAAAAGGTTAATTCAAATAATTGTAAAAGTTTTATTTCTAAATTTTTAAGTAAATGTAATATGGATTATCATTTTTATTATTATTTACAATTTAAAATATATTTTTAGTTTAAAACTTTATGGTTAAATTCAAATTATACTTTAAAGTTCAAATTGACTTTTAAATATTAATATAAATCATTTGTATGAGAATATAGAAAAGTGTTGTTTTTAGACTTTTTCAGACAAATTTTTAAATTTTTCTTTCTGCAAGAACCATCCTCACACTTCAAGGAATATTATAAAAAAAAAAAGAATTAGCGAAATCGGTTCAGCTGCTCTCGAGATTTACGCTTAGAAACACATTCAACGATTCATTTTTATACTATAGAATATATATATATATATATATATGACTCGCAATTCAGGTTCCAAACATCAGGGTACTTCTTTACTTCACCAACAATAAAGTTCAATGACAACATTTCAAATTGTGTATTCATTACATTATTACGATTAAATCATGCAAGTGAGTATCGATCATTCACTCACTATATAATGAAACGCCGCATTTACGATATCTTGACGTTGCGTTATCGGTGTAATTTTTGTCTCGTGTGAGCTCATACAACAACGTGTGATGATGAGAGACGTATATCTGTAGGTGAATTTAGTTACAAGTAAAACGCATCGCAATTACGATGATACAGCGGTATCAGACGTCGGAAAAACATAGGTATGTACCATGCCTGAGGATAGAATCTTATCATTTGGTTTTTTGAATTATATTCAAAAATAAATTCTACCAAGATAAAATTTCCTATAAAATTGCAAATTTGGCATTTCACAATAGTTGTTATATAAAATATTGGAATATAAATTATATCCATATCACATTGGTACTAAAATATATTTATTATTTCATTTATTTTTACATTACTTTTATTTTATTTTTTATTCCCGAAAATAATTCTTTTTTAACCTATGAAAAAAATATTTTTGGATGAAAATCGATAAAAGCTGAACGAAAATAAAAAAAACCAAAACACGTACATTCAAGGGATGTTTAACTTTTTACGTTCATTTTGAATACGCGCAACATTCATCTTAGGCACATTTGATCGTTGTTTTATGTTACGACTGATAAATAACCGTCAAGAAATAAAAAGTTTCACATTAGTTCTGTACTGTCGTGTCGGGACTTATAAATCGATGTACTACAAAGCATCCGACCCAAACCTAACATTAAAATCACTCGATCAAACATAATGCGTTGTATTAACTATCCAAAATAGAAACGTATTAATTATTATATCACAAGATAATATAATTATTATTTTACAACATATTTTCACGGCATTTAAACTAAATCACTGACTTTGTGAAGTACATTATAACGAAATTTGAGGTATTGAAATTTGATTAATTAAATCTATAAATGGAAAAATAAAAGTCGCAGCTGTCAATTATAAATGGACTGAAATCATTTAATATTAATAAAAAAACAAAGTTAAACGAGTATTTTATGAATAAAACAGCCTTCCAGCTGAAAACAGTCGTTCTAGAAATGTTGACAATTTTGAAATCTACCTAAATCTGTTAACAAAAATTTTCCAATATGAACTTCATTAAATTAAATTTAAAATCTAACTTAACTATGTTAGTCTTGATACTTTTTCTGTATAGGAAAACTACAGATTACTTCCCAAGCCTAAATAAATTTCGCTCAGAAATTCAACAACCGAGATCCCATTATTTTAATCATTTTTCATGTATAGTTAATAATAAAAGCAAAGTCTATTAATTATTTAACGAGTAAAAGAAAAACCAGGTCGTTCAATTGTTCAAACCATTACGGTTCATTGGATATCGTGTAATATTTAAAAAAAAATTACTCTTTCTTACGAAAAATGTATTGACATCTGTCCTACGATGTTTTTTTATCCGTTTTTAGTAAAAAAATGAATAAAGTTATGATTTTCATCTCTTCCTGAGTACAAATAGTGAATTCTAGCAATAACTAGAAAAACATAAGTTCTATATAGAAGTATATATATATAAAGAAAGAGATCGCGTTTCAGGGTTCGCATATATGAATAAAATAATAATGTATGATAACTGTGTATCGAATTTAATTATTTTTTAATATTCCATTTACAAAAGAAGACAAATATAAGAATTTCTATAAAAAAAAGTTCAAATCATTAGTTAACTCTACAATAAGTGAATGAAAAATAGATTGTTAATAAATAATAATAATAATAATAACAATAACAATAATGATGAAAAAATAAAAAATAAAAATTCCCGACTGAAAGAAAGGGGGGAAAAAACGAAAACGAAATCGTTAGTTATTGCGGAGAGCGAAAGTAGTAGTGGTAGCAAAGTAGCGTAAGTGGTAGTAGTACCAAACAATGTATACATACGTCTATACATTAACTATACCGTTGTTTAACGTCTTGTGATGATGTTTAAAATCGATGTTACCTCTTACTATACCATAAACACCGTCCTCCGTCGTACAGCAGCTGCTTCACGGTACACTACCCACTATGTATACAAACATTCGTGTACAGCACGTCGATGGCCACTATTATACTATTATGTCCACTATTACTTCTATAACAATTCGCTAAAATCCTTATTTAACCGCCCGACGGAGACTAAATCTAGGGTTATAATGAACGGTTCTTAGCTCGCGTTTCTCATCCATACTTACGATCGTCCACTCGTCTATCACATAAATCGCGTGTAAAGAGAGCGCGCGCGTGAGACAGCTATTACGCGATGTATATGTGCATATAAATGAACAGAAACATGGGTTAGTTGAGATTATCGTTACACGTATCGCGTTATTGGACGCCCAGCGAACGAACAGACCGAAGGAGGCTGAAAGACCGACGGAGTAATAATAATAAACGTAACGTAGTAAGGACGAGAACTTTGAATTTGTGATAAATCAAAAGCACGTCCGACGACGGTGACTACGTAACTATTACAGGACGAGACTTATCAGCAATATTAACGCAGTACGTATTGTATATAAAAATAACGACTAAAACACGTGAAAAATTATCGTATATGTTACGCCCCGCGAGCATTTTAATAATATACAATATATACGAGTATATATCGCTGCGAGACGAGATCGAGTGTGTAATAATTTTTATAACTAGGTTGTTACGATAATCTGTAGCTAGTACCTGTATAGTATTTGCTATCTTTTCGATTATACAATACTTTAATAATACTACGTCTTTTGGCAGCGGTACGTACTGAAAGTTTATCGCTTCGAATATGACTTACTATATGCCATGATGATTATTGTATTAATAACGGCTTGGAAAAATAATGTTTTCCCGTCATCGCCGGGGGATGTGACTGCTGTACAGCGTCTCGGACTTGGAGCGTCCTACCCCCCCCCCCCGGAAACGTAAAGTGCTGTACCGACGTTCAGATTACTTGCTCACCAGTGGAGAGTGGTTCCTAAACTCTTTTTTTCGCGTTATTCAACGAAAAAAATAAATCTTCCAAAAATGAATGAAATTAAACTAGATACGAGGATAGCTTTAGTTATTCGACTTTGTAAAATAGTTGTCCAAAAGTCAAAATATACTGCGCTATTTTAAGTCCACTCCTCGCTCATTAAGCGATCACATCTTCCAAAGAACGTCGACATCGCAAGGTTTTGGAACCACTGGTACAGAATGTACGTGTAGTTGAGACTCAAGATGTTCGTGCGTCGAAAATGCATGAGTGACGATATTTGTACTGCGTAGTGTTAGAACGCTCATACTGCGCAATACCGAAGTCCGCGTAAGATAATATTTTCAATGGTCACGCACAACGAAAATATGTGTTTCGAGAAAAACGTTGTTTAAAAATGGCCGTCTTTAATAAAACCCTCACTCAGTTACGTGCAAATTTCGTGTAAAATAAACAAAATGAATCTTCAATTTTAGTCGGCGGTGCCGTCCAAGGCATGAACCGTCACTGTACTCATAGAATACGTATACGTAAAACGGTTTTGACATACGGGAGCGCGCGCGTGCGTGACAGATCTACTGTGTTTTGCGATCTTCCTCAGCGCTTGAGAGTGTACTGCAATACAAATAATAATAGTAATAATAAAAATAATAATAATAATAAAAAAAGTGATAATATAACATAATATAAGTACCGCTTTGCGTATACAGTGTGGATGTATGTACGTGTGTGTGTGTGTGTGTGTGTGGATACCAACATGAGCTCGGAAATACATTTTCTTGATTTATATACGCACTGGAGACAGATGTGATGGTTGAGGGGTCGGTGGTTGTTATTGTTACGCGCTCGTCTCATGTGATGTTCAGAAAAATGTCTTGTCCGCGAGACAACGAAAACATCACGCGTAATTGTGGAAACAATTTTACAGAAGCACCGGCTTGCTGTTTGCCATTATGAGCACTACGGATTTGTATAATATAACTCTATCAATAGACGATTATCCACATTACAACGTTAGGAATTATTTTTATCATTGATATTATTAAATTATTATATAATTCATTTTGTACATCCATTTATAAGTAGTGACTGGAACCTTGATTAATTTTACGGTTCCGGTTTCGGTTTAGTTCGTAGAAAAATAAAATTGAATCCAGTGTCGATGGTGGTTTTTATAAAACTAACATTTCGATTTCTGTTACAAATTAAACAAAATTTAAGTTCCGATTTTCAAAATAATAAAAATGTAGGTTTCGGTTTCTTTTCGGTTCTTAATAAATTAAAAATTCATTTTAAGTTTCGGTTTAATACTAATGTAAAAAAAATTTGTTCTATTTCGATTCTTCAAAAAAATATAATCAAACATTAGAAGTATTAATTGAGGTCAGTAATAGCGGTCAATACCAATTTTCAACCAGATGTTCTACTAATAGCTTAGAACTAAGGACAGGATTAAGTAAGTGAACAATTTACTCATTACTGTCACTTAATTAAATACCGTGTTTCAAATCACCTTTTTTTTCCAATATTCAAAGGGTCCCTGTTCCAAAATCGATTTTTTTCGGTAGGGTTTCTGCCCCTGTGTTAAGACTCGGATATTTATGGATCCAATTAAAAGGTTATGACTCTGGCGTCATTATAATATGCTTGATAATTTTGTACCATTCAGATTACATACATGGTCTCATCATCAAACCCATTATGTATACAACCGAATATGACTAATACGTCATGATTTGTGAGATTACAAATTTTAATTCATAAATGGAAAAAATTCAAAGTCCGCAGCATCAGCAAATAAAATAATCAATACCTCTAACACGCGCTTTTTTAGTTAGTACCCAGTCCAACACCGAAACAGTCAACACTGTGCTACAACGAGTCCTATAGTTAAAAATCTTAATTGATTTTCCAGTTTCTATAAGGGATTCCTGAGTATACGAGTTTTCATTCTACGAGAACGCAGTATTTTTCAATTAGATTTTTTGTGTACGCTTTTCCATGCAGTTGTTCATTTATGTCATTTATTTAAAAAAAAATTAATAATTATTGTTAACTGATATCATTCTTACTAACCAACATGCATTTTCTTATCACGTGTCAGAAATTGTTGCAAACTGTTTCACGAAAAAATGAATTAACCGATAATTGGTGTTCGCCAACTATGCTCGTGCGCGAGAGTGTGCACTACACAATGACGCCCACAAATCTTTGATTAGTTGAAATTAATTATTTTCTTATACACTACTTAATCCAGGACGGTCAAACCTTTTGTAGTTGGTGGACCAATTTACATTTTCATAAAAACACCAAAGTAAAAGAGCCGTAAAAAATAAAAAATTATAATATTATTCAGTAAAACTTGCAATCAATAATCGCTGCTTAATGATTACTATTTAAATAATGATTTCCACGACTTCCTATCACAAGATTCCGGATTCATTGTGACTGCTATACAAACACGGTATCTACATAGGTACGTAATGAGCTTAATTCAATCATGGTTTTGCACGTTACTCATTGCACGTTTACCTATGTTTTATAGCAAGGGTAAAAAAACATTTTAACCATGTGGACCATATATTTTTTTTAATTTTTCATCAAGGGCCGCATTAATAAAAAAAAAAATTACGTATGATATAATACTAATAATTGTATTCCTATTATATTTAGTTATTTTACATGAAAGTATAAGTATTATATGAGATAAAATTACGACCTAGATTACGTTCTCCCTCATACCTTATCTCATTCTAATAGTCATGATTCGATTTTATTTATTACAATTTAAAATACACAATTAAAATTTTAAAATTAAAACCATCCAAGAAATATATTTGGAGTGCCACAGAAAAAAGTTCTGAGAGCCACAGGTTGCCGGTGCCTGTTTTATAGTACAAAATATACAAAGTATACAATAATAAAACGATTTTGTTAAACTGTTGTTGTATTTTTTTTTTTTTAATATATATATATATATATATATATATATATATATATATATATATATTAAAGACCCCACCTACCCGAAAAGATAGTGTAGCTCAAGCCACGCTCATATCAAGTATGTGGGCGCCACTGACATTACCATTCCGACCTACGTCAAGTGCGCACGTCAGAAACATTTTTACGGTTTCATTAAATGCGTCGCGTTTCTGTGTGTATCAACAATTATATCACTTATGTTGTTATAACAGTGTTATACATTTTCATGGCTTCACGTTATTATTATTATAATAATATCGAATACGATATTGTTATTCGCGCTGCGCGATAACAATAACGTATCTTTGCGTAAATGTTTGAAAAGAACAATACGTTTTTAATGACATCAGAGTACACTCAACTTCGAGTTATCGTGGAAATTTTTTGCGTCATGATCGCTTTTTATTTTTAACAGTATACACTTATTATTTAATCGAGAACTGTTATAAAAATTTTCCTTACAATAACGTACAACCATAAACGAGTAAAGACTCACATGGTATAGAACACGATAATATAGTATTGGATCAAATTAATTTTACATGGTATTAATTGGATAACGACTCGAGTGAATGGTACAGAAGTATGTACAACTGTTGATCTTAGAATATATTCTAAAATATATAGTACATTATATCAAATAATAAATCAAACACAACATTAACTGCTTCGATCGGTACAATAACGATCTATGGTTTCTAGACTAAACAAAACCGTTATGCTTAATCAAGATGGGCTACTTCGAAACCCTCGTTTATTTTTATCTCACGTAAAATTCGCAAGCAGGAAATGAAAAGTTCTTCCCTTTGAAATACGTAAAAGACAGGTAACAATAATTATAATTGCCGTTTTCATAAATTTAATACACGCCCTGGTATAGTGTCATTCGCCATCGATTAAGCCCAATGCAATGCGTGTTGTGTTTTTTAAATTCTTGGATACAGTATAAATATAATATTATATAACTTTTAATAATTTTTACTCTACGTGCACGACGAATATAAATTCCGAGATGATTTCGTTAAGACTTTGAACGCGAGCTGCAGGTGCAAGTTTTCATAACGAGGTCTTGAAACGATGATGACCTGTAATCGAAACCCTTCATACACCGCTATTTTCTTATATTTTTTCATTAAAATGTTTTATAGTAGTTGAAAGGTCCGTGGTTCCGGAGGTGGGTTGTTAGATAGATGAGTCGGCAAAAGCGGCAACGTTGCACTTTGCTTCTTCCTCTTACGCGTTTTAAACCATTAACCCTAAATTTTTATTGGGTGCAAAACGGCGTAATCGTGTGGGATGTGTGTGTCACATGGTATTCCGCCGGTCATGTACAAAATATATATGTTTGTTATCGCACATGTCCAATGAAATTGTTGACTGTTAATCGAGTAGTTGTACACAAATATAATGTTTTAAAAAGGAAAAAAAAAATATCTCCCTTGATCAGAATCATCAATACCTTGCACAAAGAAAACAATTATTCATTATGCGTACATTATACGCATGGGCTGTGTACGTCATCATCCTCGCGTACGACGCTTTACCCGTGCATGCCATAGTACTAGTAATAATTATCTTCCTCTTCTCCCTTGCCTTTCTCCCGACTATTTGAGGTCTGCCAACTTCGTTCTAAACCTCCACTCATCTTGATTTTCTACATCCCCTACGCACACACCAGCAGCTCTCATATCATTCTCAATTGTATTCTTAGTAGTATTAATAATAATAATAATAACAATAATTATACCTACTAATAATTCTCACCGTTTCCCAATTACAATATTTATTATTATTATTATTATTAGTATTGTAGTAAAATTACCATGATGGATTATGTTAGAGAATCGTGTTAACGTTCGGGTTAGTGTGGCGCTTTTCGACATGGTAATATTATCACTGCTTGGTGACAATACTACTACAAAGATCTTCGTATATTAAATTTGGATACAAGTATATTAAACATTGAACACAATGTGCTGTGACGTATTAATTAAAAATAATTTTTCGCGTGCAACGTTTTCTCTTGTTATTCGTGTAATAAATGCGTAATATAATAAAACGATACTATGTACAGACGCGAACAAAAAAAGGATCATAAACCCATTCTTCGAAACGTATTAGTATCTGTCTATATCATAACTTAATTGAAAACTAAAATATCGTGTAAAAAACCAACTTACTAACACATACTCTTCCCTTTAAGTTTAACAATCAGTCGGATTAACCTAATATTTAGACCGGTTACGTAAAACCGGTCTTACTGAATGCAGATTCGCTGTGCTGTACGTTTTGAAGACGACAAAAATACATTTGAGTGTGACATGCTTGTATTCATGCAATGAAAAATATATTGATTTGCGCGCATTATTCGAGATTATTGGTTTGTTTTTTTTCACCCAGAATGTATTGAAACCAATACCGGTTTCCTAACCACGAGGTTCTGATTTCATGCGACATTTTCCAGGAGGTGGATGTATTATTAATAAGATGTTGCCAACGTTTCGAGTTGTCAAGAATGTGCGGATTGATAATAAATTTCGGGTCGTTCGAAACGGTTCGATTAAACGTAACTGTTTTGGGATAATACACGATCCGACGTATGATTAGTTTTCCACTGCGATTTCGATCAATCCTGTACGACTCGGAACACTGCGCGCATCTGTACATGGTGGATTGATGACGATAGCCGTTCTCACGACGACCTATATCATCCAAATTGCTGATTCCGTTACGCCGCCTATTGGCATGGACAGCATTATAACGTAGAAGCGCCATTTTAGACATTGGCTCAGTGACCCATTACAAAGATTCATTTCATCGTCAATGGAATAATGTCACGTCGACTATATGTTGACGGAAGCGAAATTAGGTAGTTATACCTTGATTTAATATTGTACGTGACTTATTTTGTAACATTATAGTGCGCGATACACATTATAGATTTTTGTCGGTTTATCGGAATTCGACGAGACCAATCTGCCCGAGTTCTTGGAACATTTTAGTTCGACTTCAGAGTTAAACAATGAAAATTTAGTCCTGCTTTAAACCCGGCACAGTGATAAAATCAACTGAAATAGTACCAATTCGGATTGCGTTCAGATATATTACACATGATTGCTAATTTAACCGAGGTTTAAATTTCTTTAGTAAATTAACAAACTTATAAATACACTCATAATACTTACCTGCACGTAGAGTGAGTTATTCCACTCGACCAATTCGTGTATACGACCGAAATGAAAAAACACCAAAACATCGTTATATTCGTGGTTGTATATTTATATTACAAGATAGTTTTATAACCGTTTCAGCTGCTACCCTCAGTATCCTTCAATTTCTTCGGTTAACTATACCATATATATATATGAAAGTGTTTAATGGCTATAGAATATATTCCTAGTTTGATATTAATTAGAATCTTCCATGTTTTTGTTTTAAATGCGACTGCATAATTCATTCCGTTTTATGCACTTATGCGATACCAATACACCCGTCAAAAGTATACATACTCGTAGTTATTTGCTATCGAATAGGTTCATTGCAGAATTGAACGAATCAAGTGAAACTTTTTGATGAAAATTGTCTGGTATAACAAACACGAATTTTCAACGCTCAATCGCCTACTTTCAAAATACCCAACGGTTTCTTAAAGTTTAAATTCGTAACAGTGATACTTCAACCCATGCACCAAACAGCACTAGTATGCCTAAAGAGAGTTGGGTAGTGCGTTTTAAAATATCGAAAAACGTATACTTTCAAAGAAAAAAAAACACACACACACACACACACACACAAATATATATATATATATAACAATCATAATAACTTTTATACTTGTTTTGAAAATGTAACCGCTATACAGAATTTGCAACAGTTTCATAGTGCAAGTGACATGAAAAAGATCGTGAACTTAGTAAACTCTTGAAATATTTATGTTATTTTGAAGGAAGTAGGAGGCAATGAACAGTTTTATCTTGTCTTTTTTGTTTGTCAAGATGAATGTTTAGGATATTGAGAACATTTGAGTATTTTTAAAGTTTTTTTTTCTTCAAAAATTACATTTTTGCTGTTCTCGGAGGTATAAAATAAATATTATATCGACCACATATAAAGAGTTAACATTTTCGTATCTGTGTAAGCTGAATCTTTGAAAAAGTCATCAATCATGTTATATGTCTATATAAACGTTTTATTTTATATGGCCTGTGGATCAGATACACGTTGGCTCGACTCATTGAACCCAATGAAAATTTAATTTCAGCGGTATTCTCAAATTCACAACCAATGCGTTTATTTAAAATACCGAATACAACATAAAAATAATTTTCTAATCAAAGCAATACACACCATGACACGGATAAATATTATTCGATTTGTATGTTAATTAAAAATACAACCAGTATCATTATATTTAACACACACAATTTATATACCTATAAGAACAAATGTTATGTACGAAATTCGCACATATATGCGAACAAATTTTTATTTCTACATAATGTATACACTGTAAGGCTTTAATGATTGGATAAAATAATTTATTATTTTTTCTTTGTTTACATAAAATGTGTACACGAGAATATGTAAATTGTTTTTAATAAAATATAATATACCTACGAATTTCATACGGATTGTATATAATTACGAATAAAATTAAAATCAATATATTTTTATGTTTATTATGAAAACTGATTACGTTTGGTGTAGATATGATAACCACGTAACTATTACGATTAATACTTAGATGAGAAAATATTTTTAATAGAAAGCCCATTTAATGGGTTTTAAAAATACCTCTGTTATATTTCATTAATTATTCAAGAAGTAATAAGTTTGTAAACTGAGGATCTACCCGAAAAACATTTTACATATAATCGCCGGTCGAATGAACATGTTCAATAGCAATAATCTAGTGTATTTTTTACTCTGAAAATAATTTACTGATATTAACTATAAAATCAATAATTTATTTTCTCCGTTAAATATTTGATATTGCTACATTGAAAATTATGTAAATTAATGAAATAAATAAACATTCTAAACATTTTAAAAATTGTGAATTTTTATTTTCTCAAACATGTTCATCAATTTTGATAACTATTTGAAAATAATTTTCATTTAAAAGTTTGGTTCTACTTGAATTATCTACAGGGTTGTGTGTACTTCAACTGTTAATTTATATGTCTGGTGATTTATAGTTATTATCTAGATTTGCAGATTTTTGAAAATTACTTTATAAATGCAAGGTTTTAGCTTCTTCTTGTGCTTGAATTTGATACCTATTTAATTATACATTTTTTTTTTTTTTTAAAGGTATGTAATTTTGATCTCAAGTTTAATTAATTAAATTTTAATCAATCATTGTGAACAAAATTTTAAAGAAAATGGAAAAATAATCTAAGATTCTTCGGTAATTATTTTTTGTTCATATACAGCAGACACTAAATATGTGTATTTTTTATAACATAAAATATCATAGAATTTAAAATAATAAACTGCGTTGAATTATATCACTCATTAAAAAGTAAATAGATATAACGTAAACAAATATTTCTTCTAAAATTTTAAAGACAATGCAATAAGTCAAATAGTCGTACAAAAAATTCTCCAAACATAAATGTAATTAGTTTATCTGATTACATATATATGTATTCAATCCATTAGTTACAAAATTTCAAAATCATGACTGATTCACACTAGTGCAAATGTTTAATATATTTTTTTTTTTTTATTTCACCTATTAAAAAGTTATTTGAACATTTCACAATAAAAAAAAATAGAACAAAAGAAAACAATATACGCGTTATAATTGATAATAATAATAAATATAAGTTTTAAAAATATTCACAATGACACATTGTGTTGAAGAAAAAATAAATAATATTTTCCTGAATTGTGTTTACATAATAAATGAAAATAAAAGTAGTGATAGGAAATAAGTTATCAAGAACAGCGTGTGGTTATGATGATAGTACATAAAAGTTTATGTGATTTTTGTTTGCAACACTCGTTATAAATCAAAAAAGTTTCTCCGAAATTAAACAGCAATTCTTTTTTCCTTTTTACCTTATTCTTTTAAACTTAAAGTATTTAAAAACATAATATTGAAATAAAAAAGTTTCACTGCGATGCGCAAAAAACTTTCTCGAGATGAAAATACTGAGAACCGTCAAATAATTACTTATTATAATAATATGACCATAAAAATATTTCAAATATAATATCACTTGATAACAACTGTGAGCAGGCTCGTATGCGAGAATTTTCCATGGGATGAGTTCAACATTTTATATAATATGATAGGTAAAAAGTTAATAAAAAAAAAGAACCGGATGGGCCTCGCTCTGCTGTACACTTGGGGGTGAAGTGCGACTCTTCATAAGATAGGTCATTATAATGGATTTGTTAAATTTGAATTCAATGATAGGTATCATTGTATACGAAAAACGATTCTGAACGGAGATGATATGTTTGCCTAGAATATAATACAATGTTATTTATAAATATTGTATAAGTATATTTTATTTTTAAAGGAAAAATTTAGAAAAACCGAAAATTTAAATTGTCTATAAATAAGTCAAAATATGTCAAAATACTTTGAAAACTTAACCAAGTATAGAAAACGTCAATATAAAGATTTAATGATAATTTCAAGTTGTTGCGGTTTTTCGTTTTTGAGTTAGGGCATTTTAAAAAAACCAATATCATTTGTCAGTCTAGAATATTATACATTATATTACATTTTACATGCAATTTTATGTCAATATTCGCTGTTCAAACGCTTATAAAAAAAAATTGTGCCTATGGATTTTAATAATTTTTGAATGACAATAAGAACTACTTCTGTGGAATCTTCAAAATTTTAACACTAGGTTATCTATAAGCTACTCTTCAAAAATCTTTAAAGAAAATTCTACCGGACTTAGAGGAAAACATTTTATGACTGTTTGAAATTTAAATATTTACGAAATTGCATAAAATAGCGATTTATTCTCAAACGATTTTAAATATTTGTTATAACTCAAAAAGTATAAGTCGCAGATTTTTGAAATTTCTACCAGCTATTAAGATTGACATTTCCTTTATGTCATATTTTTATCAAAATATTATATTGATTTTTAAGCCACTTATAGGCATTTAAAATATTCAATTTTTTTTTAAATTTTATTTTTATAACCGGTGATAAAAAAAAATTTGGCTTGTACAAAATATTTGAAAATTTAATAGAAGATTCCACAGAAGTAGTTCTTAATGTCATTAAAAAAATATTAAAATCCATATGCACAGTTTTTTTTTTTATAAGCGTTTGAACAGCGAATATTGACATAAAATTACATGTAAAATATAATATAATGTATAATATTCTAGACTGACAAACTATGTCGCTGTATGCAACTGCCAACGCTTCCTAATTGAAAAATATATTTATCGTTTCAAAATAAAATATACTTTTTACAATATTTATAAATAACAATGTATTAATGTATTATATCCTATACAAACATATTAACTCCGTTCAGAATCGTTATTCGTATACAATGATATCTATCATTGCATTCAAATTTAACAAATCCATTGTAATAATGACCTATCCTATAAACGAGGTGCACTCCACCCCCAACTGTACAGCAGAGCGAGGCCCATCCGGTTCTTTTTTATAGATTAAGGACTAGGTATATTCTTAGTAAAAATGAAAATAATTAGATATTCAATGAGATAGTTTAGAACCCCCAACCCCGCCCTCTTACGCAGAGGTTTGACTATGAGACAACAGGGAAAACGTATCCGTTTCTTTTAAAGCTCGATTATGTATATGCAGTAATAATGTTTATGCAAACTATAAAAAATGGTCTTTGGTCCGTCGACTTCGAATGCTTGTATATTTCAGTATAAAATGTGTCTCATGAATACTTAAAATTATTATTATTATTATTTGAACTAGTCTGTTTTTCGATCTGGTGATTTAGAATATTATTATTTATTTTTGAACGCGATATTTTGTGTAATAGTCAATGGTTATATTATTGTGATAGTTTTTACATTGTTTGATTACTATTTCAGGAATACTTATTTAATTACGTTTGAAAGTACAGTGCCACATAATTACAATTGTTATATCATTGGATTATACATCCACATGTCGGGTGGATGTATAATACCTGTTGCTTTCTTGGAATGATATACACTTTAACGTACAACTTCGGTAAAAACTATGCTGTTCGTTTCGAATGTAATTCTTATCACAAACGTATACACCCGAGGTAAGGGCTGAGAGAAGAGCTTTTGATGTTAAGTAAAACACGTCGTGAAAATCAATCACCAGAACAGAATGGATTACCTACTGCACCAGATACGTTTCCATTACGCGCGAGTGGACGGAAATTAGAGGCAATTTGTACACCGACCAAAACGGGTCGAAATATTATCCGAATTTTTAATCGAGTATTATAAAAATCCGTTGACATGCGGTTATAATGTAATTCTGTGTTAAAACTCGCGTGGTGTGTCGCACATACCGTATAATACGGCAAAACAATGATTTTACAACTGTAGTGTACGCACGTGATTGTTGGCTAAAATCGTCCGCGTTAAGTAATATTATGTTATTAATATATACCTAAATCATCTACTAAACGTTTTTTGTATGTAAAATTGTTCATAATATATTACTCGCGCCATACGGAGTGCACGCCTTGAAAATAATCGGGCTAATGTAAGCACCGTTCGCACATTATTCAAAAATATATTCTTGCCGTACTGTGTATATAATCCACATTATTGTTAATTATTCTATTTGATATGATTTAATATTTTAGTATACAAACACCATTAAATTTTCAGCGTATCACCGTTATTGCTTCTATTTGCTTATACTTCGGCTTTTAAAATAAATTAAATAGAACTATATAAAAAAAAAAAAAAAAATCAAATTACTAAAATAAAGAATTAAGTGCTCAAAGTCAAATTAAGTAATATGTATAGTCATTTTATATACCACGTTACCATATTATGATTAATATATAAATTCTGTAAAGCCAAACTAATTTTAACGTTCAAGCAAATATTACAGTTTCCTGCAGCCACAACAAGTATTATGTAAATTATTTTAATAAGTTAATACTTTATTTGATCACGCATGATTATATAATAAAGTAGTTAGAATTTCACTGCAATTATATAGTCTTCAATATAATTTTTAGAATTCTCACCCGGTGGTGAATAATAATAATATACAATTGATAAGTATCAAACTTACCCGTTAATCATTTTTAACAATCAATATTTACCTACAAAGAGTAAATGATTAATTACAACATTTTAATATACTTTATTTCACTATATGTATACATTGTTATATTATAGGTTAATTTATATTTTAAGATTCAAATCAAACATTCTTCTGTTCAATTAATTAAACAATAAAAAAACCATCTAGCTACAAGAATCTTATATTACTTCAATAAAAAAAGTTCAACTTCAAAAAACATAAAAACAATGCTTTAATACTATTTAGGTTTTCTGTACAAATTATTATATCATATGTGTTATTTAAAAAAAAAAGATTCCTACATTTTCGAGAAGCCTTTATATTATTTTTAGAATAAACAAAATATTGATAGATATGAACATATTATATATTTTTTAATAATATATGATAAAAAAAAAAAAAAGTTATAATTAAATTATATTAATTGTGTCGGAGCGTTAAAATATATGAGATGAATCAATCAATTCGTTAAGTGGACGTCCGAAAGAAGTAAGATATAAATTAAATTAAGTTTTATATCCACCGTTATTGTGTGCAAACTACAATAATGGTTTATAGAGATCAACAGTGGATGGTTAGTATCTCATATTTAACAATACTTTACATTTGTTATTCACACGACTTGCATAAAAAGAAAATTCTTAAATACATCTAAACATCATTAAATTTCTAAATGTATTTTAATTCTTGTTAAATTACGTATGAAAAGTTTTTTGAAGATTTAAAATTTGATAAAAGCGAGAAATTTGTTTATTTCTACGTGGATGTAGATTTTTTTTGTACCCATTTCTATTGGTGGTAGAAATGCGCCAAAATTTTTTCATAAAAACTTTTTGGATAAGACATAATTTGTCCATAGAAAAGTTATTTTTAAGTTTATCAAACAATTAAAAAAATCCGTCAAAACAACTGGTGATAATACGTGAAAATGTTCTCTAGTTTTTTTCGAAAGAATTATAATACATTAAATTATACCCATTAATTACCCAATATACCCATTATACCCAATTAATTACACCCATACACATGGATTTTTAAGTACAATATATACAATATAGTTCTAATATTTTTAAATGGGATTATTATTTTATTCAACTTAACAAACTTGTTTTATTTAAATTGTTCACGTTCTCCCATCTTTTACTTTACCGGATTACGTTAAGCAAGTATACAAAATTTAAGAAACATGATAATTTATTACGTTAGATACGTATACATTTGTATGTCAAATTATTTCATTTATTTATTATTTATATCTAAATTTGAAATTATTAGTGGAAATTGATTATTTTTTATTAAAAGTCACATCATAAATCATTATCGTGCATATATCATGATATTATGAAAAATTTAGTTCATGAATGCCTTGACTCAAGAAAAAATTGATTATGTTTTGTAGTTCAGATATTTAAAGCTGTCAAACTCTTAAATTCAATATCGAGTTTCAAATCTACGAAAAAAAAAATATGATGCTATGTATTACAAAAGATCTATATCGTTATTAGATTTTGTTTTTATTCTGTATTCTAAAATATTTTCAAACACTCTAGAAAATGAGACAATATTCACTATACTATTCCTTAATTATAAATAACTCTGAGTGAGGAGTGAGTAGAGAAGTATTAAAATAATACAATTTTATTAGACTATAACAGCAACGGCTTTGCGGATTACCAAAAATAAAGAGTGTTAGTAATGATACCGCTCATTAACTATTAAAATATTGCTACTTTTATGCAAATTTGGGAAAAATTACATTTGTTTTAGTTAGAAATTTAATATACAATCTGCAGTCTGAATACCAAGGACATCTTCCAGTGTTCATAAAAATATACATATACATTTACAGTTAATTGAAATACGATTCGTATTGACATCAGTGATTGTATTTAAAATTTGCTTTGGATTGTGTAGAGATAACCACCGAATCAAATATTTGAAAAAGAAAAGCAATCTGTATAAGTTTTAATAAAATCGGGAGGACACAGGTATTCGTCATATATAGGCTAACTATCAAATTCACATTGACGTTTGATTTTTATAATTTTACGTTATAGTATATATGATAAGATTGCTGTAATAAATTCACAACATAAAGTTAATTGTACTCGATTTAATATTTCCAAGAACAAATCATTTTTGTTTTATGAAATTAATATTGGTTCAAAATTATATCACTTAAAATATAGCTAATTATGTTATTTATTTCATGTAATTCCAATGTAAATTGTCTTAAATACTTTTAAAATAATACGCTCCAGGTTAACCAATTCTTTAAAATTCAGTTTCTTTTAACTATATAATGACAATACAATTTAACTGCTTATTGTACGTAAAAATGTAAAAGGTTTAATGTATCCTAACTAGGTTAACGATATCAGCCTTATTCACTTCAATCAAAAAAAAAAAAAAAAGGCAGACTTTTAATTATCATTTTGCTCATGCGCTAGAACCAACCGTCATTATTATGATTTTCCGTGTAATCGTTGATTAAATATGTATATATTTAATAAATAGTGTAATAAATTCTTATTTATTTCTTACTTTTTTCCCCAAATTTTCCAAGTCTTGTATTATTTTCTCTTATCTACACTTTTTCGACTATTAAAATTAAAATTAATCAATCTTAATTTATTTTCTTCATCGCAAATCCTTAATCTAGTATCATACATTTTTTTTATAATACATACATGTATTTATTGTTGAATTTAATGGTTCACTGGTGATTCACGGTCCATCGTTTTCGATCTAATGTAAAGTCAGTTTGTCAGGTCTCCACCATCACGGTGTTTGATCAATCACTTATACACTATTATATACTTGAGAGGAATGTTTTAAATTGTAAGTCCAACTTTATAATAATACAACAACTTTTTTTTTTCATGGTTAATATAGTATCAACATAATTCACAGAAAATTAAGATAGTCGTAGAAGTTATAAGTATAATAATTATACGTCTCCCTAATATATTACCAATTGTTTAATCCTTTTTTTGCTACAATACGATAGCACGAAACAAACTATAATACGAATTTAAGATTACTATAAGAAAAGGATAATTCAACGATCTATATAGATGGTAGGCGTTCGACTGAGATGATCGTGGTGTTGGAATGTCGTTCTCGTGATCATTGCAAGAAAATGATGTAGATAACAATTGATAGTTAAACACATGAATATAGGTATTGATACAAGTATTAACGAATTTTGTTTCAATAATACAATTAAAGATTGTATTGTTTATATAAATAATAAATATTCAAAAATAAGGCTTATAATTTGTGCTATTATTTTATTATCTAACATGTATTGTTAATAAAAATTTGTTTTATTTATATTTTTAATGAAATTTTTTTTACTAAACAACTTAATAATCAATTAATAACTAATTTTTATAAACATTTTAAATTATTTATTTCAATTTATTATCACTGACTAGACATATTATATTGTAGGATCGTGTTTTCTGGGAAAAAATTTGTTTTTAGTTTTTGCACCCTAATAGGGTATACTCTTTATAAACAAACGTGTATAAAATAAAAAATTATAGAGGAATAAAGGACTGGCCTCATGGTCTATCCAATGAAGTTTGGTAGGTTTTAGATTTTGGGAAAGAAGTGCTCCCTCAACATTTTTAATATTTTAACCACTGAATGGGAGTACCAATCTAGACAATTCATTTAAATGGAATAAATATATAATTTGAAAATTTTAAATGTTTTTATATTTTCATTTTTACATTTTTCTATACATCATATTACACACATAATAACTGACAAGATGACAATCTTCTTATGAAGTTTGTTTTAAAAAAAAATAACTCTTTAAATTATATGTTTATTTTCAAAATGATTGAAATTTGTTAAAAATAGACAGAAATGTATTGTTATTTTATTTTTCAAATCTAAGATTTTTTTATTATTAAGTTAGAGAATGATTTGTCATCTTCTTATGAAGTTTATTTCAAAAAAAACTATTTTATATTTTATGTTTATTAATGTTTGAAATGAGTTTAAAAACTGATATTTATTTAAAAGTATTTTTAATTATGAATTTTTTACCTAATATCTGTAGGCTGTAGTATCCTGAATATTTTCAAAATTAAACATGAAATTATCTCATATTTATCTAGATAAAAATATAATCATTTTTATCTTTATCTAGATGAAATTTAGTATAACTATCTTTATCTGTATCTAGATAAGAATTAGTATTGTCATCTTTATCTTTATCTAGATAAATTATTAGTTATATATTCCCAATATTGTTATGAATACAGCTTTTTATAACGTTCAGGCTTCTTACGGCTAATAATGTCACTTCTATCACTACATCACCGCTCTCTAACAGCAGTGAAATGACTCATTCGATCGTGTTCCTCCCGAACTCGGGATTCGGTGACCTATGTATCATGCAGTGAATTTATTCCGTTCTCAGCGAACACACCATAACGCCTGCAACTGTCGACACGAGAAATAGTTATATGGATCAACGCAAGGGCCTACGCGTAAAACGGGCACGATTCAGGTACGGGATCAGTGACTGAGTGCGATTCGTTTTCCACGCTTGCTAAATATTATCTATAAGACATCGGATTATGAGCTGTACAGTTATTGAACAACAGCCATTAGCAATCTGTTCGGATTCAACCTCGGATGCACACAATCGTTTACGATTACAACTTCATCGGGATAAAATCAATACGGACGGATTCGGGTTGTTGCGGCTTTCAAACGGATAAAATGAAACCACAAGAGCAACGTAAACATATAATTTAGTTGTTCTTCCGTGTAAGCCTGTGAAAAGCATGACATGTCATTTTAAAATTATTTCCAAACAAGTGCGCCCATTTTTTGGTTGTTCGCTGATAAACAGCGTTCAGGATTCTTTTTCACCATTAGCACTATACTTCTACTAAATGATGTGTGTCTACATAATGAATGTTATATTGGTAGTCTCTATAAAACGAGATATTATCATCGTAACGGAAACATTTATTTTTTTATTGTTAGAGCTTTTTGCATTAAACGATTCAGTTTAACAATTACAGATTGCTTTTTATATTTAAATGATTATCATAATAGTGAGAATAATGAATAATTATGGCAGTATGATATACTGATAAATTAATCGTATACTAAAATAAAAAAAAAAAATTAAAATAATTTTTTCTCGTAAGTATCATAAAATAAAATATTATAAGAATTTCGATGAAATAAAATGAGCAGATATTTGATTTTATGACCATTGGAATTATTATAAATTTTTATTAAATATAGCAGTGAAAACATAATTATAAATTATATAATGTTGAAAGTTATTGCTGAGCCCAATAATTTTGATTTTAATAGAAATATTTAAATAATATACATCACAAATGGTTTTTGTTTTATTAATCAACATTATACTAAAATAAAATTATTTTTGTCCTTTATAATTTTTTTTTCAAATACAGTATTTTTTATACCAATACAGTTATTTTATTTATATATTTTAAATAATTATAAAATAAAATATAACAGATGTGTTTAGAGAAATAAATTTGAATTACTAAGAACTAAATTATATATTAATTATTAAGTTATCAAAATAAAATCATAAACACATAACTTATTATTATCGAATACAAAATAATACTAGTAAACAAAATTATTTTAAAGTTAATTCGAAAAATTATGATTAAATATTATTATTAAAATCAGAAATATCATAATAATAATTTAAGTAAATAATGTTGAGAGATTAAATTAATTACATGATAAATGTTTAAATATTATATTTATATGATTCATCACATAGAAATATCTAAATTAAAAATAAATGTAAAATTAACTATATTTTTATTATAAATGTCGAAGTTCGAAAGAATCTCAGATAATTTTTGTACATAAATCGAATTTGTAGTTACTTTTGAATTAACATTAAAGAATAAAAAATAAAATAATTTTCTTTATTAGCATTTAGTCAATGACTATGAAAGCTTAACAAATTATATTATTAACAATTATGCACAATAGTATAAAAACAATATCGAAAACAATGACAAAACAAAATAAAAATAAAAATAACATACAAAAATAATAAAATCAAGTCAAATAACAAAACCAGCTTCTAATACTTAATTTATTATATTTTTGATGCTATTATAGATTTTAAGAAAAGTATAAGAAAATTATTGGGGAGGGGGGGAATGTCAAAAGTTTTCAATGACTGAGTAATATTAAACATTTAGTATGTAATGAAAGATAGTCAAAATAATACTACTTTCAGGTGCTTATTTACCAACTGCTGATAGAGAAACAACTTTTTGAAATCTCTCGAAATATTAAGAAAATTGAGGTCTCTAATGATTAGAAAAATGTAATGAAAAAAACCCTTTCCGTTTTTCAATGTTAAGCTATGTAAACTATTAGTTTCGTTTCTAATAAAAAAATGTTTAGATGGAAAAAAATATGATAATTTTCAGATTTTTACCCGGAGTTCGATATGCGTATAAAAATGTTTTAGTTCGAATTTCTGTTGGGGTGCTATGGATTATATTCTACAATTGTTACATTATTTTAATAATGTATCGTCTTGATCGTAGAAAAACCCAGTAGTTGTAATGGTGGTGGTTATATGTATTGATGTGCATAGATGTGTAAAATGAATAGCAGTTTACTGTAAGGAAAACAAAGAAAATAAAAGAAAAAAAAAAGGTATTTTTTTTTTTATAATATTTATAATATGCGTGCTCGAGTGCCGTGTCTGTGAATGCTCTAAATTTATAGTGGGAAAAAAATTCAACCTATACCATGATCGCACGCACACACAAATAATAATATTAAAAGAAAAACCCAACTGTACAAGAAATGGCCGGTGGTTGCGTTTTCTCGTTCGCCACCGTTTTCATAAATTCTTACAAAAATCTGACGACCATCATGGCCGTACAGGTGTATCGTGATTTCGTTTACAACACAAAACACACAATTTTAAAAATAAATACACTCTCATGACAAAAAATTAATTTAATAAAGATTAAAATAAATAGCTCAATACATAAATCAAATTTTACAGTAAATGAAATAAATCTTTTACCTTATGTAATAATAGTGTTAATAAAAACGAGTGATTTTTCTATTAAAATTGCAACTAAAATCTGGTTACCATTGAAATTAAAAGAAATAAATGAAACACAAATAACAATTATTGCATTCCGTACAATGAAAGGTCAAAAACAATTATATTTTAAAGTATTTGACTGAAATATAGTTTAAAATCAACATTTATTTTCAATGAGAATTTCGATTAAAAAATAAAAATTACATTATTGCTTAAAAACAATTGTTGACCTTATCGAACGAAAACACAACAAATAATAGAAAGTAATATAAGTTAGCATTGTAGTTCACCACGGAAGTATTACGAAAGTTTACCCGTGGCACCGTAAATTCAAAGAGGAAAAAAAAGTTAACATTGTATTTAAAAGCAATAACTATTCTGAATTTCAGATTAAGTTGTAGTATACTTATAAAAAAATGTAGTTAATTAATTAGAATAATTTCCATTGAGAAAAGAGTTGGAATTTACTGATATTAATGTTTCTTAAATTTTTCAAAGTCGTATTGTATTGTAAAGTATTTCGGTAAAAAATTTAATGTAAGGACTTTAAAAACTGTTTAATTTTTCTCGATAAATTTTTATACAAACTTTGTTTATTATAATGTTAGTGGCATAATTAGTTTTTCAATTGTAATTTATTTAAATAAAAGTGTGATCATAAAAAACCAAATATTAAAAATTAAAATTGTATTATTATTTTTGTTATGTTGGTAGAATTCTCACGAAGCTTTTCTCCCGAACGAGAGGTATTTTTTCGTTTTTACATCGGCTCTCGCTC
>JASXSY010000781.1:0-69781 GCA_034509805.1 Sipha maydis | reverse complement strand
TCAACGACCTTACAATTATACTGCTTATCCAAACATTAAAATATTTAAAAATAGTAATTAATAGATTATTTGGGTAATTTGTTCAAAATATTTTTAAAAAAAAAACATTGGATCTTAGAAATATGGAAAAATACTCGTAAATATAAGGTTTTATTTAAAAGTGTCATTAAAAGGTAACTTAACTTTTTAACTTATATAAAAAATAGAAGCTCATACAGTTTTAGTGAACAAATATAATCATAAATCAGTATTTTAAATACATGAAATCTTAAACAATAATCCTTTTTTCAAATCTTAAGTTCCATATTCTGATATAAAAATTTTCTTATAAAATATTTCTAAAATAATTGAATTTGTAATAACTACCTCGTGATTATGAATCATACAAGGAACTCCATTTATGAATTTTGACTTGTGCCAATGATGGTAATTTAAAACGTGCGTGGAAATCCATAGTTTTTGATCGTTTTACTCTGATGTGAATTATATTTGTTATTAATTAGTTAAGAAAACCAAAAATATATTTACTTACCATTTTTGTTTTCAGAATCAATTAGTAATATTACATATAATCACAAATCGTTGTTAAAACACTAACATTAGAATTTTTGCTATACTTGAGTAATCATCAGCACCACTGCATCACACAGACTGTTGCTATTGGCACTAAAATTAAATTTACCATACAGCAACTACCAATACAACTGTTTTTTTTTTTTTATTAACAAAATTTTACATTTCGTAATTAAGGTAAATTATATTATTGTTTTTGTATACATTTTAAATGCATTTCTAAGATAATTTAAAATTATGTTACGTTTATTTACCAATCATTTTAACTTTACATAATTATGTAACACTTTTTGAAAAATATATAGGAGTTAAGCACAAAACATATACATTTTTAAATTAAATATTAAATATAATTAACAAAAAATATTTTTTTTTTTTTAGTTAAAATTGTACTGATGTTTAATTTTTCGAAATCAACAATTACAAAGTCAAAATTATTCGTTTAAAATTATACTTTTTATACATAATGTAATTTGTTTAGCATATCTTTCTTCGATCGAGTATTGACATATAAATTTGATTAAAAACTTGTACTTCAGTGACATAATCATTATAAAATCAAATAAGTGATACATAAACATTGTTCGAATTAAATAAGTAATTTGAATGTGTGTGTGTATTATGTACAAAGTGTTAAGACAGTGTATCTACATGCAACGGAGATCATTTGAAAGAAAATGTAAATTTATAAGTATGAGATATGAAAAATAATAATTACAGCCATCGTTTGCGGATTTTATTTTCTCTAGTATGTAATAGACCCTTATGCGGTTTGCCGGTTCAGTACATGCAGTCAGTTGTTTTATATTTATTACAAATGCTCTACCACTAGCGAGTAAAAATATACAGGATGCTTCTTAGAAAAAAATACAACACTTTTTTTATCAGAAAATTAAGGTGTCTATACAAAATTAATTTCGTACAAGTAAATCATACGAGTATATTATAAAATATTTTGATTATATCAGTTACTTTTAATTATATATTTTATTATAATAATTTATTTTTTATTTTTAAATAAAAACAAAATATTTTTATTACTTATTTTGATTTAATATTAAACATAAAATAAATGTTTAATATTTTTTGAAAAAACCCAATACACAAAATGCTAGTTTTCGAAAGCTATGGATATTTAAAATTATATTTTAACGTCATAGAATTTCTTACTACGCTCGATAGCGTATGTTAAATAAAATTGGATATCTTTAATTTTTGGATTCTCCGAATATTCTTCAATTCTTTTTAAGTTTCAACAAAACGAGAATCTATACAGTATAAATATTATTAAACTAGTTGTAAATGATTTAAAAGTAGTTAAAGTTTAAACATAATTTATTTATTTATTAAAATTATACGGACTGGGCCTTTTTCAACATATCTAAAACATTGAAGTTAACAATTTATTTACTAGTTATATAATAACATATTATAATCAATCGAAAAAATACATTCAAAATCATAAGTAAAATTAATAAGATATATAACTAACGCAAATACTATAGAAAATCAAGAATAATGTTCACGACGCGCTTATACTCGCTTAGTACATCGTACATCGTCGGGCGTACACTTCCATTTCCCGCCTTGACGATGATAGTATTAACCTTTTTACTAGTTACGGCTTATGTTTTATGGAAAACACGATGTATTTTACTGCCATTATATTTTGCTTATCGAAACATAAAATACTTAATTGTATCTCAAGTTCAAGAGTGAACACAAATCATAATTAAACTATTTCAATTCATCTGGTAAAATGTGATAATTTTTCTAAAAACAGACCAATTGATCGGAAAACGAGCGTAAAAAAAACCACCCGGTATGTAATATGTACAAACATAATATATCTGAAAGCAAGGCGGAAAACCAATCGAAGCAACCATTTACCCTCTATGTTCACGTAAATCCGGCTCCCCTTACCAGTGGAGAAGGTATACGTATATGTATGTATTCCAGAAGTTATAATCCTTTCCAGATTATTTCAAAGGGTACGTGGCGTTGGTGGTGTTGGTGTACACTCGCGTTCCGGAACATTATGATAAATTTATTCTATCCATACACGCACACATACACTATACATTACATGAACACACGTTATACACGAGATGTGTATATGTGTGTGTGTGTGCGTTTTGTATACGTATAAAGTCGACTGTGGTGCCCGCCGTGAATGCGTTCTCTGTAGGAATCAAACACGACGCGAAAAACAAACGTTGGTGCAACTATTATTATTGTTATAATTTTTTTTTGTTCTCCTTCGCATAGTTATTTTACTCTTCCGTTTCCTCCCGCGTTCACCGATACCGCCGGAAATCTGCCTCATAATGGTTCGCCAGAATCGTTGCGATCGTTTTCCAGTTTGCCGCGGCGGTGCAATCGCAAAATGCCCAACGGAAAAGCGCCGCTCGCACACGCGAGCGCGCGCGCGCCCACCCTGTCGCCGGCAGCGGCAGCAGCGCCCGGCACCACCAAGCGTCGTCGTCACTGTCCCGCTGGTATTGTCCTCCGCCGGGCGCGCGCGCACATTGGCGGATACGTTGACGGGTATATACATGTTCTGTTCAGTGTTGTGTCGCGTGCGCTGCGTACAGGACGGCAGCCGTATGGTCGTACACGACCGCGAAAACGACATAACCGTATTCTCGTTCGCCGCCGTCACCACTGCCGCCGTGTAATACATATATTATACGGAACGGGATCGCCGACGGTTTATTTCCGGTGCACATTCGGTGCGTGACGTTCGGAAAAAAAATACCACGTTTCCGTCATCGTCGTACGACTCCGTGCTGCGTCGTGGACCGCGGTAACATGTTACGACGGTAATATTTTATCCATGAATGCACTCCTCGGCGAGCACGTGTGTCTTTGTACCGTTCGGGTTTCCGAAGTTTCGCCATCTCCGCAAACCGTCGTCGTACCGCCGCACGCGATTTATCTCTCGAGACATCGATGACCTAACGCACGGAGCCGAGCACTGCACATGCACATGCACACAGACAAAGTAAACTTTTCGAATAATACGATTTCATGATAATGCCGTAAACCGCACTGCTGTCCGTTGTGGTACGATGTTCGTTTTATAACTTTTGAAACATTCATGATTATTATAATATTATTGCAATGTTGAAAGTGATTCGTAGACGTTCCACTTGATTTATTCGCGTTCGTGAACCGACAAAAAAGCTCCGCATATAAGTGTCGTTGTTTAATAAATTACTGCCCATCGAATATACATCACTGGAGATTGTAACATTGTAACATCAACGGACATAGAAATAAAATAAATCATTGACTAATTGTGTAATAATGAATCTTACGTATGTATTTATAACCACGGTTTGTATTGTCACTGGGAGGAATACGGGTGTTGTGCATTAGGGGTATTAATGATGCGCAGCACAGAGTATAGAGCAAAATAATATACTATGTGTTGTTTTTATATTTAGTAACTATATCAGGTTTATTCGACCAATAAACACCAGAAGTCTTAAGCTTCATTGCGCGTTGGTTGGAAAACGTATCTATTAAACTCAAAATTAAGTTAGTGATTTAGATAATAATTTAAATATTTTGGCATAAACTGAAACCCATTATCATCTATCGAGATCACAACGATCATTTAATCATTATAGCAATGCAATTTACTTGGGCATTAAAAATTATTGTTGGCTAATGTATCAATTTAATATAATAAACGATAAATAATAATAGATGGCTAGAGATCTTATAGTGCAATTAGTTTCTCGAAATTTGAAAACGAATAACATTATAAAAACCTAAATATTGTTCCTTACCACTACGGAACACTAAAATAAAATAGTAATGAACTATATATATATGTATAAGTATAATATATACTATGATGAATTGAAGTAGATCAGATAATACAATAAGAATTGTAAATTAATGTATACTTCTTGGATGAAATATTACCCTTGTAAAGGCGTTAATATATAAAACATAATTATAACGTTATATATAAATACATGTCTATCTTGAATAATATAATATTTGCTAAAATCATATTTTGCTTATTCCTTTTAAGGTACTTTAAATTAGAACGCATTGTTGTTATATGCAATATAGTTTATTAAAAAGTTGAATATTTTTGAGTTATTTTTAAAATAATATAATAACCATTTTTAAATGTTTAGTCTTAATAATTGCCATATATATAAGGTTTGATAATTATTTTTATGGTTATTTATATAAATTTAAGTTTTGAAATATGTATATTAATAAATATTAATATTAATTTATAATTAGTATGTAATTAACATTTGTAATGAACACATTTTAAGCAATTAAATTAAATTAATTTGTAATTACATTTGTTTTACCGGAACAAAATATAAATATAAATAATAATACTTTTTATTAATATACGAGTATACATTCATGTAATTATTATTGATTCAAATATTTTTAAACATTATTTAGTTGAAAAGAGGTTATTTACCAAAGTTTTTTATTTTTGATTTGAAAGTTAATATTTTTATGTTACACATCAAAATAAGAAAATATTAGGTGTTCTTCAATAATTATTATTATATTTTGTATTGGTACCTTAAAAAAAAATCAACGATTGAGCAACAATTTTTTAACACAACTAAACTTATGAACATGTTAGTATCTTAATTAAACCTTTATAATATGTTAAAGGATAAATATTATTTATAGTAAATTTAAAGTTGTAGATTTTACAAGATATTGAAACTTTAATTTATACACAGGTCTGTATTTAGACATTTTACGTTCCTAAGCAACACATTTGAGTCACCCTTTCATAAATCATAACACCCCCCATCCCCAAATATGTATATATATATATATATATATATATCATACTATTAGTATTAATATTAAAGAAGGATGTAGCCACCTGTATTGTACTTAATTATAAAACAAATTTAAATATATCTATGTGTGATCATATACATAATGCGCCATAATACCAATATGTCGGTACACATTTACCGCCCAGTGCAATTAGGGACACTTTCTCCTACCTCAAATACGGGCCTGTTTATGCAGCGATGTAGGGAATTCACTAATTTTTTGAAAAATAATAAGGAAGCAACCGATTCCATTGTCTTTAAGAACATGAAATAGCGTTTCGTTTTTAATAACATTGACGTAAATATTGTAATTATTTTTTTCGTTCGTGGCTCCTCATATTTTTATTAAATATTTGACACTTTTTACTTAAATTTATCATGAGTTTTTATTTAATTATTTTTTTTAAAAAAAAAAATGAGTTTGTTTTATTTTGATTGTTGATTAAAATTATTTTAATCTGTATCTATATTTTAATATGATTCTTTTGAATAAAAAAATATTTTTCGGATTCTTTATTTATAGATATACAGAATATAATACATTTCTTTTAATATTTATTATTTTTGATAAAGGAACAACTAATCGTATTGAACAATGGTAAATGAAACGTTAACAACACTGTTTTTAAATAAGTATGCAACTAATATTACGCAATCAACACCTTAACTTATTACCATGTTAAACTTCAAAAACAATAGTAATTACAAACTTCTTTGAAGTATACGTTGAAAAAAGATGCAGTATAATAATAAGCTAAAATAAAGTTATTTACTTCAATATTTAAAGAAGAGTTTAATTTTTTTTATAATCTATACAAGATATCCATGTCATACATAAATAATTATACAGTATTTTATTTAGAATAGTTTTAAAAAGTCAGAATTAAAAAGAACCGGATGGGCCTCGCTCTGCTGTACACTTGGGGGTGAAGTGCGACTCTTCATAGGATAGGTCATTATAATTGATTTGTTAAATTTGAATTCAAGGATAGGTATCATTTTATACGAAAAACGATTCTGAACGGAGATGATATGTTTGTCTAGAATATAATACAATGTTATTTATAGATATTGTAATAAGTATATTTTATTTTGAAACGAAAAATTTAGAAAAATCGAAAATTTAAATTGTCTATAAATAAGTCAAAATATGTTTAAATACATTGAAAACTTAACCATGTATAGAAAACGTCAATATAAAGATTTGGTGAAAATTTCAAGTTGTTGCAGTTTTTCGTTTTTGAATTAGAGCATTTTAAAAAAAACCGATATCTTTGTCAGTCTAGAATATTATAAATTATATTATATTTTACATATAATTTTATGTCAATATTCGCTGTTCAAACGCTTATAAAAAAAAATTGTGCCTATGGATTTTAATAATTTTTGAATGACAATAAGAACTATTTCTGTGTAATCTTCTATTAAATTTTCAAGTATTTTTTACGAGCCAAATTTTTTTTATCACCGATTATAAAAAAAAAAATGTAAAAAAAATCGAATATTTTAAATGCCTATAAGTGGCTTAAAAATCAATATAATATTTTGAAAAAAATATGACATAAGGAAAATACCAATCTTAACAGCTGGTAGAAATTTCAAAAATCTGCGACATATACTTTTTGAATTATAACAAATATTAAAAATCATTTGAGAATAAATCGCTATTTTATGAAATTTCGTAAATATTTAAATTTCAAACAGTCATAACATTTTTTCCTTTAAGTCCGGTATAAATTTTTTTAAATATTTTTGAAGAGTAGCTTATAGATAACCTAGTGTTAAAATTTTGACCATTAAGTATGAACAGAAAAAATTTTATGAATTTTTATCTACAAAATAACTTGCAAATTTTCGCAATTTTTACATATTTCGTATAAATTGAAACTTTAAGCACTTATAAAAAAAAATTGTGATTTATGATTTTAGATTTTTTTTTATCAGTTAAGGAAAAACTTATAAGAAACCTTGTATTAAATTTTTAAGATTTTCTGGCCGGCCAAAAAAATTTTATCGTTATTTTAAAAAAAAAAATTAAAAAAATTGAAAATTTCAATTGTCTATAAATAGCTCAATAAAAGTCAAAATACTTTGAAAATTAAACGGTGTATAGAGAACGCTAATCTTAACATTTGGTGAACATTTCAAGTATTTACATCGATTAGTTTTTGAGTTATAGCAAAATAAAAAATTTGATTTTGTCGAAAACTGGTTTTGCGTAAAAACTCCCGTTTTTCCCTTATTTTTTTAGGGTTTTTCCCGTCGCATTTAAGAAATATTGAAAATTTTTTACTTTTGACCCCCCAAAGTACCAACTAGATTCACTTTCCTTTCAGAAAAGTTGCTTTATAAGCAAATCGAAGCATTTTACTGCCAAAAAAGGTGTCGTCAGACACAAAAAAAAAAAATAAAAAAAAAAAATAAAAAAAAAAACACACATCATTGTAAAACCAATAGATTCCATCACTCCGTTCAGAATCTAAAAGGTAAAAAATAAAACCATTATATTATATTTATATTATATTTGTAGGGGTTTTTATAAGATTATCTTTTTCATTCATTGCAATTACTCATTCTCTCGTCATTCCGTTTTCCGTTGAAGTAGTTGTGTTGAAATGTCGACTTCATACGATTCGATAATATTAACCATTTCATATAAGAAAAATAAAAAATCATACATTTTAACATTACCTTTTTACACATTCTTTCTTATTTGTGTTAAAACTACACGGATGTTGTTTGATCGACCTTAAGTATAATTTCCACTTAAGAATAATGTATATTTAAGTTAAAGGATTGAAAACGTGAACGGAATACTGATACTCCACTACTGTTGTTAAAATATTTCCTTAATTGCTTTAATTGTTTATTTTCCTCATGTGTAGTTTAAGGTTTTGTACATTGTGTTTAAATACTTGAATGGTGTATTTATTGATAGGAGTGCAAAATAAATTTAATCAAGATAATAATATGTACTATATTGGCTCTTTTTTTTTTATTTAACTTTATTTTAGAAAAAACAAAACATAAATTACTTGATAACTTTTTATTAAAGATAAAAATAAAAATATGTGAAGAATAGTGATGTAAAATTTGAAACGTTTATAAATGTTGATCTTAATATTATTTAATTAATGTAGAGAATATATAAAGATACTTACTTGTGTAAATATTCCATAAATATCTTATGATAAAATCGTCCCATATAATTTAAAAATTGTTTTAAATTTAATTTTATCATAGTTAATTAAAGTACAGTTTATAACACATAATGCATTATATTTGTTCTGTATAAAAAGTACAAATGAAGTCACTGCATAAATAATTATAGCTTACATTTCAATAATTATAACGTGATAAGTTAATAATTTAAGTATAAGATTAGCAAGATAAAGTAAGAATCATTGATCAATTAATCAACATAAATTCTATATGTAAAAAGCTAGTCATAAATTGTAGTGAAAAACATGAAATACTTGTTTCACCTTTTTTATAATATGCATATGCCTGCATATTAAATAAAAATAAATCAATTCATGAATGTTTTTAATACCTTACTATTATTTTTATTGTTATGGTTGAAATTTAGCATTGAATCGATGTGCCACATTAACTAAATCTGTGTGTTAAAATTAATTATTAGAGGACTTTCTAGATTAGGAAATGTTTTTACTTATTATGTGACAAATAAATTTGCATAATTTGAATACTAAGTAGAATTTAACAATATATGAAATTATATGAACAATTTCACGTGCATACGTTTTAATCGTGTTTTAATACAAGTAATATGTTATAACATTAAGATAATTATGTAAATTTCAGTTTAATTCATATCGATTTATATATAAAATAAACATAACTATGTTTTAGAATGTACAATATTTTAATAATACATTATTACTCTTTTATAAGTACATTAATTTTTTTATTTTAAAATTTTAATATAAGTTTCGTTTCCCTCGCAAAAAAAAGTACATGTAGTACAAGACATCTTCTGAAGATTATCCATGATTGGAAATGGAAAGTTAGTAAAAATCCCCACTCAACCATTACAGATTGGTTAATCTTTATGAGATATCTTATACAGAATAATCTTATGTACTTATATTATTTAATTTTAAGAAACAATCAATTTGTAATAATTTTAAATGTGTAAAACATTTTTCAGCAGTTCGGATTTTCGTGAAATGTCAAAACGCATTCAATGTCAATGGTCTCAATAAATCGGCATCGTTCATCGAAAAAAATGCATTTATCAACGCTCATAATGTCCACTTATAACAGAACATTGATTTAAAGAACAGAAAAATAATACATTGATAATGAAAATGTACTCCAGTTTGTTCAGCATACTAAGCTGTTGGTACATATTGACGTCTCGAATAGTGCAATCGGACTCTGGAACTTCTGCTAAAGGTTAATAAAGTGAAAAAGCATCAATGTATATTTTAAGTAGAATAGTTACATTATATTTTTTATCCAAAAAAACGATCATACAGTAATTAATGAATGATATTTATTTGTCTACAGTGTTTTGTAGTCAACAGATCATAGGGCTAAATGTAATGTTTGTTCTAAAATAAAATAAAATAAAAAAAATTCAAGTCATACATCATATACACATACATATATATACATATATATATATATGATTTTAAATATTAACTTATAAAACAATATGCTCAATTATTATCGTTCGATACACATATAATACAAATGTATCTAAATAATAAAGTTACTTTTCTGTTTGAATGTTAAACAGAGTGTAAATATTAAAATCATTTCATACATTGTTCTACCAACTCAGTAACAGAAATTTTTACAAAAAAACTTATAAATTAGTTTTATAAAAATATTGTTCCCTTTTCAGACTGTGTTTATGCGAAACGACCTTTTGAAACTGGAAGTTTATTAACTTCCTGCCCCTTTCATTTAATTTATGGTCTCGAATATATATAAATATATTTATATCAGTTATAACAACTGAACGTATTTCGGATTAATAAATACAGATTTATATATATATATATATATATATATATATATATATATATATTTATATAAATGTTAATAATAATAAATATACAAAGAGCTAGTTTATATTTGTTTAGATTCTTTTTATAATTTATTATATTTATATTAAAACATTTAATAGAAATATGTATTATATTGATCGAAACTATTGTAATTTAGATTTTCAATTAAATAAATTTTTTATAAATTTATAGGTAACACGTAGGAAAATAATGATGTAACATTTTTATAATTTTTATAATTGTTTTATTAGATATAAAAATTATAAAAATGTTTTAAACTGTTTTATTAGATACCGGTATATTTGTATAGTTCATAGAATTTTTTAAAAGAATATAATATTTATTATCTTGTTTAAATAATACAAGTTTTACAATTTTAATAAAAATATAACGTTAAATAAACAACAGACTTTAGTGAATTGAGTAATTAGTTTAATGTAATATATTAGCTATTAGTTATTAGGTATCAATGGTGAAGATGTTTTTGTTGCTGTAATTAATTATTTAATCCAAACAATTAATTATTTAAACAGTTATTTCCGATCATGTCTTAAATTAATAATTATATTTATAACTGACTGTATGATTATATTATCTATAATATTTTTTCAAGTAGAAATAATATATGGCACCAAATTTACGTTTACGTATGGTAAAATTCATGTTGAAATCACGGCACGTTATATAGGCAATTTTATTACATTCATGTATTCAATAAAAAAAAACGAGACTAGCACAGTAAACTAGAGTAAAGGTATGTCATCATTATTGAATTGAGTATCTGTCCATAAATCAGTGTTCGGTAGAAGTATTTTACCATTAGATAATATTTTCTGAAAACAAGTAAAATAATATTTATTTTAGTATGGATAGAGTTACAGAAATAATAAAGAAAAAAAAATGTTTATGTAACATAATATATAGGTATGAATGTAAAATTATCATAATAACATTTGTGTACAAATGAGTTAGAATAATAAAAAATACATTATATATTTATACAATATTTAAATTACATCGAATTTAAACTGTTATCACGAACTCTTAGCCATATGTTTAATCAATAATATTATGTGTCTAGTCTGATGAATGGTATATGATAGATTCATAGGATTTTGAATAAGTTGTTATACACATCTTAAGTTGAAGTTTTCTACCATAACAAATATGACGTTATTGTTGTTTCAGCCTGTTACGTATTCAGAAGGTGGATTTTTTGTTGAATTATTCATGTTATGTCCAATCTCTTCTTCCAAGAATTCATAATTATTGAAGGAAAATAACTCACATTAAAAAATCTGCCATTTACTTGTTCAGTTCTTGTTGATTCAGAGTTTGATTTTGATGAATATATTAGACAAGAAATTATTACAAAAAAATAAATATTTGTTATAATTTTGAATCATAACAACTGATTGTAGAATAAAATAAATACTTTTATAATGAAAATAAAAGGGTAAAAAATTATACATTTTTGAAATTCAAATAATATGCTCCTAAATTATTCTAAATATATCTCTAAACAAATAAAAAAAAATCCCAAAATATCTTAAATTTGATTTCTCCTATGATATGATATTTATATTTTTAACGTGTATCATAAAAATTATATATTTAATAGTATACAATGTAATTATAAGTAATTAATTTTAAAAAGAACCGGATGGGCCTCGCTCTGCTGTACACTTGAGGTGAAGTGTGACTCTTCATAGGATTGGTCATTATAATGGATTTGTAAAATTTGAATTCAATGATAGTTATCACTGTATACGAAAAACGATTCTGAACGGAGATGTTATGTTTGTCTAGAATATAATACAATGTTATTTATAAATATTGTAATGAGTATATTTTATTTTGAAACGAAAAATTTAGAAAAATCGAAAATTTAAATTGTCTATAAATAAGTCAAAATATGTCAAAATACTTTGAAAACATAACCATGTATAGAAAACGTCAATATAAAGATTTGGTGAAAATTTCGCTATTTTATGCAATTTCATAAATATTTAAATTTCAAACAGTCTTAAAATTTTTTCTTCTAAGCCCGGTAGAAATTTTTTTAAAGATTTTTGAAGAGTAGCTTATAGATAACCTAGTGTTAAAATTTTGAATCTTAAGTATGAACAGAAAAAGTTTTATGAATTTCTATCCACAAAATAACTTGCAAATTATCGTGATTTTTACACATTTTATACAAATTTGAGCTTTAAGGGCTTATAAAAAAAATTTGAGTAAACCGATCACCGATATTTTTTAGTTACGATAAGTTTAACTTATTATAAGCCTTGTATTAAATTTTCAAGAGTTTTCGGTCGGCCAATTAAATTTTATAGATGTTTAAAAACAAAAATTTTAAAAAAATCGAAAATTTAAATTGTCTATAAATAAGTCAAAATATGTCAAAATACTTTAAAAAATTGACCATATATAGAAAACGTCAATATGAAGATTTGGTGAAAATTTCAAGTTGTTGCGATTTTTGGTTTTTGAGTTAGAGAATTTTAAAAAAATTTAATTTATAAAAACGTGATTTTGCGTAAAATTTCCCGTTTTTTCGTAATTTTTCTATCGTTTTTTCGATTTTTTTAAAAAGTATTGAAAAGTTAGATTTTAGACTAGCCAAAGTACCATCTAAATTCACTTTTCTTTCAGAAAAGTTGCTACTTAAGCAAATCGAAGCATTTTTACTGCCAAAAAAGGTGTCGTCAGACACAAAAAAAAAAAAAATAAATTAAAAAAAAATAAAAAAAAAACACACACATCATTGTAAAACCAATAGATTCCATCACTCCGTTCAGAATCTAAAATTAGATGAATAAAAGCAGTGGTAAGTTTAATAAGCTCAGCATTTTTGAAGCTTATAATCATAGTTTTAATTTTATAAAATATGCTTGGAGTTATTTATTCTTAAATTTGAAGCACAAAAAAAAATTAAATATAAAATTTAAATGATCATAAAAAATGTTTTCAACTTCTTGTAATAATTTAATATAACTATTTTTGTGTTAAAATGTCAAGTAATAAGACACAAAATTATTAGTTTTATTTTAAAAATAAAATCGAATTCCTGTGAATTTTAATGTTTCTTGTAATTTTTGGGATTCATTTTTGAATTGGCTTTTACTAATTACAACTATACAATATTGTAGTAATTCATAAGTTAATGTAATATACATCTAAAGCTATTCACTATTCAATAAATTGTTGATTACAATTAAAGTTTATGTTCAACATTTTTACTATAACAAGTAGAAAAACTGATTTCAAAACAATTTCTATGTAGTACAATCTTTTCATTTTGTTATCCAGATGCAAAGTAGGGAGTTAATATTAATATTGAAATGTTCACTCATATATAAATATTTAAGTTAGAATTCTCATGGAATGGATAACATGTTTTATAAACATGCAGTTCTATAAGATCTACCTTCTTTAACTTACAATTGATAATATTTATCTCATAAATAATGGGAAAATTAACAAGTTCAAAAACATTTTTTTATCTTTAAAAGAGTTATATAAAATCTGTTGAGTATTTTATGGTACAATAGACATGTTATAATCAATAATCTTAATAATCAGCTTATAATTTGATAAAGTTAAATCGTAAAATAAATATAGAACAAAAAGTAAATGTCTTAATTTACTTTTGCCACGATAAAATCATTTGAATAAATTTATTATGTAGTATAACTTGTTCATAATTTATGTCTCTAATTTTATTTAATAACTATTAAATGCTTTTTAATATATATTGATATATTGATATACTATTATAATTTCAGGTAGGTATTTTAAAATAAACAATAACTACAATAATTATACTGAAGTTGTTATACACTACCATTAAAGTGTTTTGATTGGAAATTGAAATGTATGCTGTCTAATACTTATTCTGATATAGTAAATAAAGAAAATCAAAACATATATAATAAACCTTGCCATTAATTTTGTCTTTTTTACTCTTTACGATAAGAGGTAAAATCCAAATTGCTAAGCTGATTGGGCAGAACGTTGGTGATCAAATCGACTGTGAAATTGGACAATGTAGTAGTATATATTTTTTCCAGTTCACATCCCAATTTTCACGAAGAATAGTATGCGTTATTCAATAAATATTTAAGATATTATTCTTTTTTTCTTAAACAATAATAACATGAAATATATTATTATTACAAAATAAAATAAATTGTTCAATGCATATTAAATTATTAATCAAGGTTTTTTTTAAAAATTATATTTCTGTTATAGCAATTCATAATTTTTTATTTACTTAACTAAATAGTAGTGTTGACAATTGAGTATTCATGGAACGTATATATTCTATTTGAATTTTAACTGTTCATTTTATAAATTAACTTTATAAATTAAATGTAACTAATGAATACAAGAAAAAATTGTTATTATTAAAATAAAAAAGTATTTATATTTTTATCAATTAAATATACATATTGTAAGTATTTAATTGATTGATTTAATTTTTTCTTTTTTTGAATAAATTAATTTTTTATGATTAGTATGAAATTCTATTCAAATAGGTGTTACTTAAAGTCTGTACTAACTTAGAATTAAATATTTTTAAATATTGAACTCGAGACTTTGATAGTTTATAGACATAAGCGATTTATTTTTTAACAAATTTTAATACATAACAATTTTAACG
The DNA here is from genome assembly GCA_034509805.1 of Sipha maydis. Lineage (NCBI taxonomy): Eukaryota > Metazoa > Arthropoda > Insecta > Hemiptera > Aphididae > Sipha > Sipha maydis. Next base: position 54,662 of record JASXSY010000781.1, on the reverse strand, counting down.
TGTTAGGATTATACACATACGTAATTATCAGTAGTCATAAGCTCGTTTATTAAGATTTATGCTGTGAAAAATCAATCATTAAAACTAGTTGTAGAATTATTTCAATAAATGGATATGAATTAATCATACTAACTTCATGGATCCAAATGCTATATTTAAGTACTTTATTTAAATATGTAATATTTACAATTTTATTAGCAAGTAGCATTAAAATCAAATATATCCAATTTATTAGAAAATTAAAAATAACGTTTTTAATATTTTGAAATTATATTTACTTTGATGAAGCAAATATAAAGTTATATGTATAAATTATAATATAATTTTAAATTAATATTAGTTATTAGCCTTGGGCCTAGTTTGGTATAATTATCCATAAGGACTAATAAGACTAGAAAAATATATTCCAAAAACTTTTTATGTTTAAACAAGTTAAACTTAAAGAGTTTTTAGAATACATTATATTATTTTTAAATACATTATTTTTTAGAAAAACAATTTATACTTAATTCGTCCTTAATCTGCATTTTATTTTACAATACAAAAAAGATAAGACAATTAAAATTAAATTATTTTATCAAACATCTATCTATCATATCTAATCTGTATTTATTTGCATTCATATTATAAAATTAAATCTATAATTTCAGATAAAATATTTTAAATGGAAGTAAATACTGCGAGAAGGCTACAAAAGTTTTTCTGGGGACTATAGCCCCCATGACCATGTATACTACGCCCATGTTATTATGAGATAAACAGTCAATTATTATTATATACTTATGTAATGTATTATAAAATATAAATAAAATATTGTCGGCACCATTTTTGAATAAATCCGGAGATCGGGTAGATTAATTAAAAGCGTTTATTATTGTATTCAAAATAAAATGAAAAATAGAGATCAATAGTTTATTATGTATTTAATTATTTTTTATTAATATAACACTTATTTCAAAAATATTAATAAATTAGTTTTTGGATTCAATTTGACTATTTTATTGTAACAGTTGATACGTTATACTTTTGTCGATTATGGGATTTATAATTTTATGTATTATTTTTTACAAAATATTTTCATATAATTTTTTTATATTAAATATTTTTTACAAAATAAGATTTACACTCATCAGTAGAAATTAAATTTTAAATTGTAAATTTACCAAACTATATATATATATGTACGTAGACATTATTTCTCAATATGTTTTTTTAAAATATCTGATAAATGTTTTAAATTTATTAGTAATAAACTATTGATAAAATAAAATTCTTATTAATTCATAAAGCTATACGTTTTCTAAATCAAACTTAACGCACAATTTTCATTTATTTTTAAATTTTATCAGGTGATGGATCTCAAAACTATACTTATAAGTAAACACTAATATGAATATAAAGTACTATTTTTTAATCATTTTTGATTTCTCTAATAATATTTTTTGTAGATTTTACAATTACTTTATAAAAACAATTTAATAATTTTTAAACAATTGTTTACATAAAATTGAAATTAATTTTTATGTATCAAATTTTAAATGTAATGATTAATTATTTTAGTTTTACTTACTATACACATAATATATTTATACAAATTTGAATGTTTATGAATACAACAAAGCAACAACTTATAGTAGGTATGCGTATGGTAAATAATGACAATGATTCGAAAGCGTATTGGAATTCATAATTGAATAATTTTTAGTGTTAAGGATAATACTGAAATACACTTCATTGCCTAAAATTATAATTTTGAACCATCATATTTCACTTTTCATTGCTATGTTAATATTTTAATTTGAGAATTTCAGAATCTAAATATAAATAAAATTACGACAAATTTAATTTGAATCAATAAAATAAATTTATGACAATATAATTAATAAGTGTATTTACAGTAATATAATATAATAAAAAAGTTTGTTTTGCATAATTTATAGTATGATGAGTAACTCGACAGTAAATGTTTTCTTATATTTTTCATCTAGAATATTTTATTTAAAACTGTAAAGTAATAATAGTTACTGAAGTTAATATTTTTACACAATTATTTTTAATTTAATTTTATATTTAAATTTAAATTTAAATGACGAATGTATAATGTTAAGTGTTATATCGGTATGATGTTTATATATTTTTTATTATAAACTTTTTGGATTACGCTAGTGTAACAAAGTTTTCTTGTAGTATTTTATTTGACGTAAAAATTAATACGAGAGGTACTTTGCATAAGAATTTTTCGAATTTGAAATGTTTATATTTTTTTTTTTCATATCAATCCTACTCAGTTTTCTGTTTAACTACTTTTATAAAAGAACATTTTATTCCTTAATTATCTCAAAAAAAACTTATTTTAGAATTATTTATGATAAAATGTTCATAATTTTCATTATTCCGATGTTTATTATGAATCGTTTTTCTCATTCAATAAGATGATTTATCTTTGCTTTCAAATGTATATAAATGCAATGACTACAAATACATTAATACTAGTAAGTTATTTATTATTAAAATCATGTTAAATTGTTTGTACAATAGTGCTCAATCCGAGGAATTAGATTATGAAGGATGGTATAAGATATCAGTAATCCACTCATTTCAAGTCTCGCACCATCTCTCTGATAGCTTTAAAAAAAATGTTTTCCCTAGAATTTTAGCCTACTCACATTTAAATTGTATAATTATAGTATAACCTAAACCAATATTCCTTTATAGGAAGTTAAAATTGTTAGAATGTTTGATATTACTTATTGTTTATTAATTATTCAGTTCTTAGTATCTAAATTAGTAGAGTAAAAAAAAAATTATTAATTTTAATATACAGCCAAAAGCCATACTTATTATGATATTCATTTATAAGTAGAATATTCAAAATATATTTAAATACTTTTATTAATGTACAAATCTAACATATTTATTTTTCTCGTTTAGATAATATTGTTTTATTGTTACTTAATGGTAGAAATAATTTTTTTTTCACTAGAAAAGTCATCTACCTCGGTTAATTTGTCATAAACGTTTAAAAGTCGTAAAAATTAAATTTCAAATGATCGAATGAAAAGTTGCTTTATACATTGTGCTGTAGTAAAGATTCGAGCAATCGTTTGTCAGGATTAGAACGCTTTAAATGTCTCTTCTCCCCCTTTTCACTGATGTTTTTCGACCAACGCTCTTTGTCCTCAATGTCATCCTCTTTCACTAATTTTATTTCATTAAAATGAACCACGGTAGAGCGTCGAAAAGTTTGTCGGAAAACAAAGGCACACTTCATCAAGAACAAGTAAATTGAACTTATTAACGATTTCAAAAGAACCTCGACGTATATTTGCTTTCATAATTCCTAAGAGCTTCTAATATAATTAATATTATAAAATGTATGACATTACAAATACATTATATACATATACTATATTTTCATGTCTACATAGCCTAGCTATTTTATTCGTGCTTTAATTAAAAAAAAATGTATTGCTGATAAAAACAAAAATAAATCTTGCATGATAAACAAATTTAATAATTTTAATTATTCTATTGTCAAAAAAAAAAAAATCACATCCGATTAGATATTATGATAATATGTATTTATGCGTTACAGAGTACAATAGCAGTTTTTCAGAACGGTATGTAAAGTAAATATTGAACACCGAGATCAAGATGTGAAATACATTTTCTGAATAGCAGGTTTTGGTGTGGAAGTGTAAAAATAATAATGTGCATAGTGAAAACCGCGAATGACCGAATCGACTAGCTTTAAAAATAACAAAAGATAATCTGTAATAAATGCTGCACACATTTTTCTAGCCCGGTATTTCGGACGCGTTGTGGTATAAATTATTCCTATTAACGGACACCGTTACAACCGCTTGACGGATGTGATTATTTTATCTATGGGGCATTTTGGATCATACGTAATAACAGTAAAAATAATAATAATAATAGTATGATAATTGTGGAATATGAATACGTGTACTTGTATAAATTCATAGAACGATACACCTGACGCAATCAGAGGGAATTGAAGGGTTAATCTCTATCCGTGAAATGTTTTTATTTTACATTAAATTTTTTTAATTTTCACTTCAATGTACTAATATAACAACACAATACCTTCCCTGTATTGTAATTATGATAAACTATCCACTCAACATGGCTGCAGTTATCACCAGTGAAGAGATTTTAGCGTCACAAAAACGTTTAAAAAAAATAAATATTACTTGAAAGTTTCACAAAAATGTGTTAAATAATGAGCTTTAATAATTATTTTTTACACCTCATTATTATAAAATATATAATAGTTTATTCATATTGAGAATACTTCTTAATATCGAATCAAATATAACCTTTAAAATAACTAATTTATACAGCTAAATATTTTTAATTTTTGTTAAAGAATAAATTCCGTTATACTAATGAAATGTCTTATTTTTAATTACTTTTTTTACATATTTTTTTAAATTAAAGTTGAAACATCCAAAAAAGATTTAAGAGATTGAAAAAAAAAATACAAAGAAGTAAAATCAAAAATTACATTTAAATGACCTATACTAAAGGTATTCGGTACAAATTTCTACTTATTTCAACTATTTTATTTGCAAAGAAAAAATTGAAATGCAACAAAATCCCAACTTTAAGGCTCCCATTAACTGCCATATTTTAAAGAAGAACGTAAGTAATTATGTTTCCAATGGTCGATATCATTAATAAAGATAAATATCACGGTGGGCACATGTTATTAATAAATACAAGTGTTATGACAGTAAACAATAATTAGACAGAGGAGTTAAACACTGGTAATTTAAAGTATCTAGGGGCAGTAGCGCCAAACACGTAATTTCATGGGGTAATTCGCCCCTGCATTTAACTATGGTAATGGGTGTCTGGTGATTGTGTGGGTGTGGGGTAGTTGGGTGGGTGTAGGTAAGTTGCTTGGTGTTATGTGGTTGTGTTGATAAATGTACACTCTAGTTACTAAATCTTAGGAATTTACAAATTAAGTTACAGCTAATCTGTAGATGATAGGAATATATAGAGCAATTCATAGCAATATATAGTATATATGCAGAGTATGCAGGATAGCAATCCATATCAAGTATAAATACGTGCATTGACATATATATCTATTTTGCTAACAAGATGAAGCTAAACGCCTTTAGGTAGGAAATTTTTTTGAATTCCTCAACGGTTTTTCCAATACATGCGAAAAATTAACGAACAATTTTAAAAAAAACGGCAAAATTTACGGCACAACGATTTTCGACATAATCCAATTTTTATTTTCGTTATAACTCAAAAAATATATATCGCAAAGAATTGACATTTTCACACAATATGTATAAGGTAGATATCTAGATATAGTGTGCATTTCGGATGGTTTTGAGTTATTTTGTGCTATTTATAGACATTTGAAATATTCGAGTTTTATAATGGTTAAATTTACAATAAATTATTCAATCATGTAACTGGTCATTATTTTGCTCTAACTTTTTGGGTGGTTATTTTAACAAATTTTTATGCTTTTCCCTACCAAATAAAATACAAGTCGGCGCCACCTGAGTTCATGGAATCTCCTTTACCACGATCATTGTCCAAGAGGCAACACAATTCCTCATAAATATTTTTCCTCGCTCTAACCAAAATTAAATTCCGGTTGCGCCACTGTCAATACCCTTTTGCTTTATTGTGACAACGGTAAACAACAGTTGTGGCAGCATACATATAGACATGATGGGTAGAGTTTTAGTTTAGAACATTATTAATTAGTTCCTTTAATAAATTGGAGGGTCCGTTATTATTTTCTTTGTTTACTGTTGCGACCGGTGTTACTGTAGGTAAGTATAACTGGTACACAAAACGAAGGATGCATGACTTTATGAATTATAATTGTTTTATAACGTACCTAGTACATATTATACGTAAACGAGGTTTTTACTCGAAATACTCTTAATGATCATAATACGATGCTTTATGATATCCATATATTCATCTAAAATATTTTTGTCATGTTAGTCCTGGTGAACACATTGTTTCTGCTAACAGTACGTAAACTGGTACTAATGATGCATAGACTTAATTATAATTATTGTTTTTTATAATAGTAATAGTTATTAAGTTTTGCATAAAGAATTTAAATATCGATCTACACCCCAGACTTATACTCCGCTATACTTTTTCGTACGTAAGCCTGTGGTGTCACATCACAATTAAATTTTACTATCTCCTACATAATGGTGGGTCCAGGGAGGTTCAATTGAGGTATTAAAAGAAAAATACAAATATTCAGAATTCACTGTTCTACTATAATCGTGCCCCATGTAGACCGAATGTTCCGTGTTTAGATAGTACAATTATTATATTTAAATAGGTCATAATTAAAACTGATTTTAACTTATAGTTATTAATTTATATCAAGTTACCTATCAAGTATCACTAATTATCAGCACGGTCATCGATAATCACATTCAAAAACACGGTGACATAGTTGGACATCCTTAACTATTGGACGTAGCGTGCTAACATACAAACCTAATTTGGTTACGAATAAAGTCGGCCAATAAGATTGTCTTATCCGGCGCAGACCACACTGTTTACACAGGACACCAGTAAGTTGGTAGTGGAATAGAGACCTAACTTTTAGTTTTAGTCTTTGGCGTATAAACCACGGTTTAAAATACATTTTAAATTGATTAAATAATTAATACTAGAATAATTCGAATATATTTAAGGTGGTGCATACCGAAGGGTTAACGCGTTATCTTTAATATGTGACCTTTGAACGCAGATTCACTTTCTGTTACCTTGGTCTTCTCGAATTCATCACTGATACTACTAACGTGTACGCACAAACGCACAAACCGTTCATAGATTATTATTATCGTGGTTATAATTATAATTGTCAACACAATTATTTTTATTTTTATGGTGGCATCAGCTCATCATAACTGGTAAACGAGAATCCCCGTTAACCGTTCGTTCGTTCAGTCCTATTTCGCACAAATACACGTCGGATTATTATTATGTACTCAAGTGCGTTGTCATGCACGCTATTTTTGCAGATAAACTTTCACCGCAACACCAGCAGCAGTCGCCTACTAGGGTGATAATGCGATTGCCGCAGGTGTGAAATGTGATTCGCAAAAACTCGGTCCGGCTGCCGTTAAAATTCGTAATAAACGTTTTCGCCCTCCCTTTAGTCTAGTCGCCTCCACCATCACCATCACTGCCACCACACGCCCTCTCTAAATCTCAGCAGCGGTACAACCCTACACATTATTTTCACCCGCACTGCCGAAATCCGTTCGTCCGCCACCGCGACCTCTCGCATCTTTCATGGCGTAACCGTATACATTGTCTACCCTTGTGTTTATACACGTCATACGTGTACTGCAAAGGAACAGTCTTATTTTACCAACGACATTTCTGACCATGCGACTGTTTAACGTTTCTCGATTTTTTTTTCCACCGAACACTCCCTCACAGGTTTCACCACAAAACTTTGCTTTTTATTCGTCCGCATTGAATAGCAGCAACGGACGTACGTGCATTTTGAACATTCCGCTTTCGAGGCGAATGAAGTTATTTTCCTCGTCTTGCTGTTCGCTGTAGTTTTTATTCATGCTGAAAATATTTAGCACAAGAATGGTAAATCCGTGACACGTCGATTTAAGAATGATACCATTTTTTCTTTTCTTTTTTAAACTTGGTATTATATATATTTTTTCAAACGATGAGTTCATATACACAGTAATAATATAAATATTACGTTAATAAGCTTTACGTGTAACGATGAACAATCGATTTTTATGAGCACATTTGTAAATTATTTTATATTGACATGGATGAATAAATAAAGAACCTTACTGACATTTTTGTTTTTCGACACGAAGGTAAAATAAGGTTTGCCATATACAACCCGTAGTAGAATTTATTAATTTTAAGAGTGTACTCCCGCGCGTGTTATAAGGTAAGATTGATTCCACGCAGTGATACGTGTTCTGATTGCATTAAACAATGGTATCAAACACTTCATCTTCTTTATCCTCGGAACACGTGCCTAAACCGTGCATTCGAATCCCTTGCGTCAATTTCGTATATTCACGGCAAACACATATATGTTTTAATACGTAAAAATACACGTTATCGTCGATTCTCCGGCTGTTTCTCGATTATTCAGCTAGTGGGCTAGTGCATTGCACTGTGCGGTAAACGTTGATGTGCGTTTTTTAAAACGCCAAACAATAACCACAATTATGTAATTAATAATACGCGCATCATGACCGACGTCGTTCTCGTTGACGGTGGCGTGATTCGCTCGTGCGATTTAATTAAATACAAACGCGGAACCCTCGGCAGGACCGTTACATGCGCATGGAATTATGAACGTGTCCATAAAACGTCGTTGTACGTGTACAAATATTTAAGCTGCACACATTACTCGCACACATTGGAACATCCTGTGGGAAGCGTACGCCGACGGAATTCTCGTCGCGTCAACCCCATGTGCCTATAGCTGTCAATGGCGACGGTGGCCACGACGACTGCCACGGAATGATGAGCGATGCATCGCTGTATTTTCGATTTTTTCCGGAGGACGGTTACGGTTTCTTTTCTTTTCTTTTTTTTTTTTTTTTTAAATACCGTACATTGAAATTGAAATGTTCACTACACTGCGTACAATCGATGTAGTATGCAGTAATTTCGAGTACAAAATAAATAGGATACAACACCGAGTGTCAAACGAAAGGAACAATGGTTTGATAATTTTATACCAATTACGTAACATTTTTACCAAACGAGTATAAAGGGGAGTGGGTAGAAGTAATGAATGTAATAAAGAAAAATCCGAAATCGAAAGTCGCAAACCGTTTTAGATTCTGAGTGAAATAAAAAATGTATATTTTACTTTACCATGAGACATTATTCCATAGACACACCGTGTATTAGCAAATCTACATCAAAACTTGTGTAGAGACCGAATTATCATCCCACATAGTAGGCTTTTAAATATTTATAATGTGTCTTTGTAATTTTAGAAACAAAACAAAAACTAAAAAAAATTAAATACATTTCTGAAATAACTGGTAATGAGACGAATAGTTATAAAAGTATTTCAATATGCATTTAGTAAAAGTGTTGTACAAATATTAGCGAGTACATCATAGAATAATGAAGTTTGGAATTGTTTCTTTGTTGTACTGTTGGAAACTCTGATTTACGTGGCTCGACTCTAAGAACGAATATTTGTTATTACATATCGTATACAATCTGAAACCTAATCTTCTCCCGACATTATCACACTATTCGGTTGTTTATAATATAATGACTATTCCGTTTTTGTATAATTCAGGTAATCTCAGAACATTCTACGGTTCGAAATGTCCAATTATTTGTCTATTCTTTTACTTGCGATCGATACAAAATAAGGCAGTCTATAAGCCCATAGCCGCTTTAATCTTAGTAAGCAATGACATTTAATGAGGCAGAATAAGGTGGCTTCAAAACCACATAATTAATACGTACTTTAATTTAATAAATTACTTTTGGAAATCTCATTAATTTTAACATATATAAAATAATTAAAATAATAATAGGTTTGTGATAAAAATATTTTTAATATATTGTTTATTACGAGCTAAAGGTTTTTTTGTTTTCCAATAATTCGATATCTTCGTTATATTTTACCATAACACTCCGATTCCGTAAAGACCATGGATCACCTAGATTTTCCTTTTATTATTATTATTATTATTATTATTATTATTATTATTAATATTATTATATTACAAAATATATGTACCACTATACGATGCTCACCGATCTCTAATAATTAATAAAATAATGACAAATGTTTCGAGTGTAAACAGTGGCAAGTATATCATGCTCGGCGCATTGTTTCGTAACTCCCACCCATCGCCCCCGACACGTATAGGTGTCGGAACAGCGGACACAATACGACGTGTAAACGCGCCCTTTAATCGCGAACCGTACATCATAATTCATACCACACTCATATATAATATATTATTATTATTATTATTATTATTATGTACATATATATATATGTGTGTGTGTGTGTGTGTGTGTGTGTATAAGTTTGTGGTCCTGTAACATTTTGCTCAGTTATACTTGCGTATGTTCTATGCATGTTTTTCGATAGTACATTAGTGATACTACATGCTTAAAATTTAGTTATTATACTTTTATACATTTGTTATAATTCTGCATGAAACATGCTTTCTTAATATACTATTAAGAACAGTACGCATGATTTTGTGACTGTGTTAGATTCATGAAAAATGAAATATTTTACTTCCTATTATTTTAAAATATACACGTATTTTTGTTACTTTAAAACCATAAGTTTATTAAAATATTATGTTTAACTATAAACGCCAAATTTGTATTATCGAGCTTTATAATATTACATCTTAAAACGTTGATAACTTTAATTTTTACTTCAATACTTATAATTAAAAAACAAAGAAAGTATTCTTAACAATTAATATACCTAGTCATATGGTAACATTGAGGTTTATTGTTGTATTCGTATATTCTAGAAAATATGCTAAAACTTGTTCATGTTTCATCATTAAATTAATCTCGATATCCTAATACACGTACAATAATAATAGTTATACCTTTATTGATATTCTGTTATTTAGATCGAAAAAATACAATATTATTTTATACTACCTTTGGAAATTAAATGTTTTTTTGAATATTGATAATTTGTACCAATTGAATTGTTCAGATACACTAGAATAATACTATAATAACATATCAAATTACATATTATAGTCTACTATATATGCTTCAGGTTTATTGGTTCATTGTTTCTGCTAAATTAAGATTAGATTTTTGTAATTTAAACCATAGTTTTTATTTCGTCTTTTATGACATTGCAATTAAATAATATAAGTTGTATTTTTATGATGACTTGTTTTCGACTGTTGTATCTTTTTAAACACTAATAAGTTTTTCATTAGAATAAAATTTTAAAACATTGTAAAGAAAAACACATTAAATGTATTTACTAACATTTATGAAAGAATAATATTGTTTAAAACTTCATTATATTTTACAAAATTATAATATTCTTGAAAAACAAACATTTATTCATTATCTCAATTTTAAATTTTTGTTTAATAAATCATAGTTATGTAAATGTAATATATAAACACAGAAAGTTAATTTTATTATTTACCAACTAATATGTTTATTTACATATTACTGATTTACACTGGTTTTTAATTTTAGATTCTGAACGGAGTGAAGAATGTATTGATTTTACAATGATGTGTGTTTTTTTTTTTTTTTTTTGTGTCTGTCGACACGTTTTGGGGCAGTAAAAATGCTTCGATTGCCTTATGTAGCAACTTTTCTGAAAGGAAAGTGAATCTATTTGGTACTTTGGGGGGTCAAAAGTTAAAAATTTCCAATATTTTTTAAATGCGACGGGAAAAACCATAAAAAAATTTGGGAAAAACGGGAGTTTTTACGCAAAACCAGTTTTTGACATAATCAAATTTTTTATTTTGCTATAACTCAAAAACTAATCGATGTAAATACTTGAAATTTTCACCAAATGTTTAGATAAGCGTTCTCTATACACCATTAAATTTTCAAAGTATTTTGACTTTTATGAAGCTATTTATAGACAATTGAAATTTTCAATATTTTTAAGTATTTTTTTTTAAAATTACGATTAAATTTTTTTGGCTGGCCAGAAAATCTTGAAAATTTAAAACAAGGTTTCTTATAAGTTGTTCCTTAACTGATAAAAAAAATCTAAAATCGTAAGTCACAATTTTTTTTTATAAGTGCTCAAAGTTACAATTTATACGAAATATGTAAAAATCACGATAATTTGCAAGTTTTTTTGTAGTTAAAAATTCATAAAATTTTTTCTGTTCATACTTAAGGTTCAAAATTTTAACACGAGGTTATGTATAAGCTACTCTTCAAAAATCTTTAAAAAAATTTCTACCGGAATTAGAGGAAAAAATTTTATGACTGTTTGAAATTTAAATATTTACGAAATTGCATAAAATAGCGATTTATTCTCAAACGATTTTAAATATTTTTTATAATTCAAAAAGTATAAGTCGCAGATTTTTGAAATTTCTACCAGCTGTTAAGATTGGTATTTACTTTATGTCATATTTTTTTCAAAATATTATATTGATTTTTAAGCCACTTATAGGCATTTAAAATATTCGATTTTTTTACATTTTTTTTTTTATAATCGGTGATAAAAAAAATTTGGCTCGTACAAAATACTTGAAAATTTAATAGAAGATTCCACAGAAGTAGTTCTTAAAGTCATTCAAAAATTATTAAAATCCATAGGCACAATTTTTTTTTATAAGCGTTTGAACAGCGAATATTGACAAAAAATTACATGTAAAATATAATATACTGTATAATATTCTAGACTGACAAAGATATCGGTTTTTTTTAAAATGCTCTAACTCAAAAATGAAAAACCGCAACAACTTGAAATTTTCACCAAATCTTTATATTGACGTTCTCTATACATGGTTAAGATTTCAAAGTATTTTGACATATTTTGACTTATTTATAGACAATTTATATTTTCGATTTTTGTTAAATTTTTGTTTTTAAACATCTATAAAATTTAATTGATTGAGCGAAAACTCTTGAAAATTTTATACTAGGTTTATAATAAGTTAAACTTATCGTAACTAAAAAATATCGGTGATCGGTTAACTCAATATTTTTTTATAAGCCCTTAATTCTCAAATTTGTATAAAATGTGTAAAAATCACGATAATTTGCATGTTATTTTGTAGATAAAAATTCATAAAATTTTTTTTGTTCATACTTAAGGTTCAAAATTTTAACACTAGGTTATCTATGAGCTACTCTTCAAAAATCTTTAAAAAAATTTCTACCAGACTAAAAGGAAAAAATTGTACGACTGTTTGAAATTTAAATATTTACGAAATTGCATAAAATAGCGATTTATTCTCAGACGATTTTAAATATTTGTTATAATTCAAAAAGTATAAGTCGCAGATTTTTGAAATTTCTACCAGCTGTTAAGATTGGTATTTCTTTTATGCAATATTTTTTTCAAAATATTATATTGATTTTTAAGCCACTTATAGTCATTTAAAATATTCGATTTTTTTACATTTTATTTTTATAATCGGTGATAAAAAAAATTTGGCTTCTACAAAATACTTGAAAATTTAATCGAAGATTCCACAGAAGTAGTTCTTAATGTCATTCAAAAATTATTAAAATCCATAGGCACAATTTTTTTTTATAAGCGTTTGAACATCGAATATTGACATAAAATTACATGTAAAATATAATATAATGTAGAATGTTCTAGACTGACAAATGATATCGGTTTTTTTAAAATGCCCTAACTCAAAAACGAAAAACCGCAACAACTTGAAATTATTATTAAATCTTTATATTGACGTTTTCTATACATGGTTAAAATTTCAAAGTATTTTGACATATTTTGACTTATTTATAGACAATTTAAATTTTCGGTTTTTCTAAATTTTTCGTTTAAAAATAAAATATACTTATATAATATTTATAAATAACATTGTATTATATTCTAGACTAACATATGAACTCCGTTCAGAATCGTTATTCGTATACAATGATATCTATCATTGCATTCAAATTTAACAAATCCATTATAATAATGACCTATCCTATAAGCGAGGTGCACTCCACCCCTAACTGTACAGCAGAGCGAGGCCCATCCAGTTCTTTTTTTAATTTAATTTATGACAGCTCTGGTTATTGGACGTATTCAGAGAAATGTACATTTTTTGTCAAATTACCAGTAAGTTAGAATATGTACAAGCGCATTAATTCATTGTTAGTAATTTCGAAAAACTTTAAAACAAATAAAAAATGTTCCACTTTTAATTTATTATACCTATATTATTTTATTGTTCAAAGATATAATGATTTCAATCTATATAAATTAAAACACATAAAATAAATTGGGTAAAAAATAAAAATGTAAATCTCAAATTACGACTTACATAGGGTTTTATTTAAGTGAATTTTTATAGTTCATTGGATAGGATCAAGAAGATCCCAATACTGCCGTCTTATAAGACAGCAAAAGTGATTGTCAGAACTGTGATTGAGTGTTAGTATGATGAAATAATCAAAAACAGAATTTTTTATAATAGGGTTTTTTACTAAATTGTTATCATTTCAATATCAATATTCTATCAGTTAATTTTTTCAAACAATTTGACTCTTAATTGAAATAAAATAATGTGTTTGTATACAAAGAGATTAAATCAATAATTTTCCCTACCTTGTTTATAATTATAACTGTGTAGCATTTCCATATAATATTGTATGTAAATAACACAATCTAAACATAGAATCATATCTTGCGTATAAAATTAAAGCCAACAGGACGATTTATGTTGTATAAAGGTGTTTGAGAATGATATTCATCAAGTCATGACTTTGAGATTTATTGCATTACAATAAATTGTAATTGGTAATTGACGATAAAAATAAGTTCAGTACATCGGATTATCAGTTATGGTGCACTGATCGGAAGGCGAGACCAACTGGAATAACAACAACTCGTATATAAAACATTTTTTATGCAGCTTTATAATTTATATTTTAAAAGTCTTTTGATCTAAATAACAAAAATATTGATTCAATATATTAATTATAAATGCATAATAATATACAGAAAAACTTTTTGGAACTCACTCTTACATGAATTAAAAATACGTGTTATTTGAGTATCAAAATTAATGTAAGAGTATGTTATATATCTTTAGTTTATTGATTTTATTGGTCTTAGTAGTATATAAGAATAAGGTATAAAAATATTTTGATTAAAATAAAATATAAAGTTTTATGTACTTTTATAATTAGTTTTTTAAAAAAATTTTAAATCAAGTTAACTTTTTAAAATATCTTATATGTTTATATTTTAAATTTCTATCAAAACTTGTGATGTTTATTTTTATTATTTTGCGATAAAAATTTATTTTTGAGAAGCAAATCTGTACCAAAAGTTTTACGCTGCACTTTTCCGATAGACAATTTGACATAGACGGTATTCATAAAATGTCATTTTTTGATTTTTAAAATAGTTTTTTTTAACACGAAAAAACTGAAGTTTAAAATTATATGTAAAGATCATTTAATCCTTAATACATAGACAGGACTATATGTATACAAAACAAATAGGTCATTTGCACTAGGCCCATTCAAAAAATGAGTCCACCGAAATTGTGATGGAAATATAACTGAATTAGATAAATTGAAAGTAGTATACATTGAAGTAGAGGAAAAATTTGGATATTTATTCAAAGTAAACACAGATAAAATCAAAATAACATACAAAACCAAATATACAATAACTGCATGAAAACAACCTAGATTTGAATCCCGATCATCTTACAGAATAGTTTCAATTTCATCGTTTAATATTTTTTCATTAAATATCAAAAAATCCTTCTGGCCAGTTAAAATTTATTGATGATATACAAATATAATATACATTTCAAAATATGGAAACTTGTTTACAATTTTTTTTTTAAAAAGCTTGTGACAAATAACCAAATAACTCAGAAGAAAAAAGATAATTTTAAAAATTTAAAAAAAAAACAAAAAATAGATTACGACCTACATAGAGCCAAAACACTTTGGACGCTCTATAAATATTGTCAATTGAAAGTGATATCACAGATAATCTGAATTTTTACAAAATGATTGAAAAGTTTTTAGAATAGAAAACATGGAAACGTTAGTGAATACTTTAATCAAATTTGACTTGAAAATATTTATTTTTTAAAAATATTATTAAGATTGATAATACAAATTATTTTTTTTATAAGTTGCTCACATTTTGCTTATAATTTTTGATTTTTCAATTTGTATATTTTATAATAAAGATAGACTAGTGGACTAAACTTGTAAATTGAACCGAAACCATGAATTAATAAATCAGGACTTGTATATAATACTAGTATTTATATATTTCTTTTTTTTATATCTATTTTTCAAAATACTTATTCATATAGGTATAATATATAATATAATATAGTAGTGTATAATAAAAGTTTAAATATTATATGATATAGTTTTTATAAAATATAATTTTAAAACTATTTTCGCGACCCTTTTACACACTTTATTTAGATTAAAAACCTTTTTAAGCATAAGCTTAAGATATATTTTGTTAAGAAAGGGTTCGGACACGTTGATTGTTAAATTCCCTGATGATCTAGTATATCAGCATTTGACGTGATGTAACGTCATGCGTTACTTTGTATCATAAAGGTATTCTACACTTCATCGATCCTACTACACCTAATGATATACACAAATGATCCACCAACTATATATCAGTTTTTATTTCAAAATATATTAAATTTGGGTACTTTGTTATTAAATAATTTCCTGAAAAATGTATGACGTGAACCTTTTTTCCTTGTCAAAATATGATATAATAATCATTTTTACGTACAATAATTTCTAAAAATATTTTTTGCATATTTTTATCATTTTCAAAAAACATTTTTATATTTAAGTATATTTTATATTATAAATATACATAAACAGTTTATCAACTATTTCACGTTAAAATGGAGAAAGTGAAAGAAGAAGTGAAGTAAAAATATAAAATATACCCTTTTCTATACCTCTTTTTAAATTTTAAAAATCATATTTTAATAAATTATTTTATTGTTATTTTATTTTTATACGTCCAAATTTTAGCAAATTATATTTCATTTTAAAATAACAACTATAATTATAATTTGAAATTTAAAATTAATTTTATTATTTAAAATAGTAATTATTATTAAGAAATAAATACTTAAAGAAACTTAATTATTACAAATGGATTATTATTATAAAATTATACTTCATATATATAATTTAAAAAATACAAATACATATATTATATGATGAAAGTAGTACTTTTTTTATTCGTTTATTTGTAATGAGGTTAACCAACGTAATATGTTGTCAAAATCTAGTTGATTGAACATGAGTCAGCGAGTGATTAATTTATTAGGGGTCGGCTTACTATCTATTAATCATTCTCGAAAAGCACTCACCTTTGCGACAGATTAATGAAAATTCCATACCCTCTTTACAATAATATTCTACAGGTATTCGACATTTTCCAAGTTCATAATTTTTCACTTCAACACAGTATTGACAGTACAAAGTGTCATAGTTTGACAAAATGAATTTCTATTACTTTTAACAAATTTTTATCGTGTGTGAAAAATATACTTAAAGTTTAAATGTTTGATTGAATTTCAAACATTAAAATTAGAATTAAATTATAGTTATTTATTAATTAAATAATTTTAAGCAATTATTTTAATTTTTAACAAATTATTATAATTTTATTAAATAGACACTTTAAGTCTTGGTTTTGTCATATGTAACAATGATTATAATAATAATAATAATAATAATAATAATAATAATAATAAAAGAAAAATTAATAATAATAACAATAATAATAAGATTGTTGACGTCTTTGTCACAGAAAAATGAAGTACAATTTTTACATATTTTATAAGAATTATATAATATTAATTTTTAGTTAATAATTAAGTACATGTTATTCAAGTATAATATGCAATAATAATGTATTATAATAACATTTTAGTTATAGGAACATATAATTAATATAACTAGTAATTGATGACAGTAAGAAACGTATTAATTAAAAGTTTATTTTTTTTAACACAAATTCTGAAGTTTAGGTTTAAATTATCTAGACTATTATCAGCCCGAAGCATTTGACTCTTAGGTTCATTGAAACTATATTGTTGTGTGTGGAATAACTCATAAAATGTAATCACATTCCTAATGTAATACGTGGGAACTTATCATCCTATTTGTTCTAACATTTCTGGACAAATAATGTGTATATATAAAAGCAATGGTTTATATTGCACCTTTGATTTAAAAGTTTATTTTAAATAAATACTTACTTGTAAAATTATATATTTTCAGGTAGAATAGATCATTGCAACAAAACTGTTGATATTTATGAAGATATCACTAGTCCAGAAGTAACGTCATTGAATTTTGGTAAACCTCTCTACTGTTCATACAGATTTCGATCTTTCAAAGGCACACCTAAAGATTATATTCTTCGAATTAGATTTAAAAAATTTAAATTTGGAGTATTAATCAATGGAACATATTGCCAAGGAGGATACATGCAGGTAATAAATATGTAGACATAAATGTATAAATAAATCAACTAATTTTTAAAAATAAAAAAATTATGTTCATGATATGCATAAAATTAAGAGGTTTGAAATTCAAATATTATTATTGCATTGTACTTTATAAATGTGAGATGAATTCTAATATTGTACCAGCTAGTTATCTTAAATCTTATGCATTAAAAGTACGAGTATTATTATCATTTTTAAACCATAATTTCTGACATGATATTCAAAAACATCTTTCCCACTTCAATAAAACTTCCTTATTTGTACAAAAATTCCAAGTATAAAAACAAATTTCTCTTTGTTCTAACGACTGTCCAGGGAATAAAGTTTCACACTTAATTATTCCAGTTCACAACAAATTTTATCAAGCTTTAGACATTTTAAACACTTTACACTTTTAAATTTGGTTTATAAATTTGATCTTATTTTTGTCTTAGAATCTCAAGTAAACTGAAATACAAATTTAAGATGATTTTCAATTCAGCGTTAAATTAAAAGTACAATTTACGAGTACTAAAATATCAAAACTTTAGAAATACAATGTACCATTGTTATATAAAAATTAAACAGTTACGAGAAAAATATTGTAGATAAAAAAACATTTATAATTCATGTAAATATGCAAAATCCTTTATAGTTGATAAGTTATATTATACAAAGAACCCAGTCAGGATGACTAAGATGACAAGATTTTCAATAAATTGTTAAGCTTCAGTTTACAGAATTCAATTTACACTTTTTAAATGTAAAATAATTATAATCTTGATTTAAAACAAAAATGTAACTATGTAACATGAAAGCTAATATTTCTTAGTAGTAATCCAATATTTAATTTAAAAAAAATCTGAGCTTATGAAACAAAAGAAAAAATCACTATGCGTAACTAACAGTTGAGTATTTATGTTATTTTTTTTTATTCAATAAGGCGTAAAATAATTTATTTGATACTTTATAAACTGTTCATAATTCCAAACATTTTTCAATTTAAGTCGGCTGTGAATATGAAAAAAAGTATTTTATTTATTCTAATTGATATTCGATATCCGATAAATACATGAGATATAATATAACTATCTTAAATATGAACGCAGAAACTTTGCCAATCGTTTGTCATAATCATATTCAATAAACGATTAGTAAGAAATCGTTTCTGGTATAATAAATTATAATAAATACGATTTAAAAGTTTGAAAAATGTACATCCAAATGTATATAAAAACTGGCTATAATATATAAATTTTTTTCGGAATAAATCAATACATTTTAAAATATAATATAATAGTTGTATGAAATAACATAATATAACAATAAAAAGGAGATGTTTTATATAGAAAATAATAATAAAATTATTTATACTTACATATATATATATATATATAATAAAACGATTCCAGTGTTTGAATGTTGGTTTTATCAATGTTATGTATGCAGTATGTACACGAACATTTGTTAAATATTCATATGATGTAGTTCACAATAATATGTACATATTTAAAAAATATTTTATACGTATAAGATACTAAGTTACGAAAACAAACTAAATATAAATGAGAAAATATAAAAACAATCGACAAAAACTTTACCCCCTTTAGATTTTTTTCTTCTTTAATTTTTTACCCCGAGCTTAACATTATAGAAAGCTTTTATTGTATGAGTTAGATGGACTCTCAACAAAGTATAGTTTTTGGTGAAGATGAAAAGAAATTACATAGCAATGGCGTAATAAAAAATCTGAGTGCCCCTCTGGCGACACCCCATATTTTCTTTACCAACTTTATTGTTTCTTATATACATATGAATTGAATACAAAAACTCAATTCTAACGTATGCAGGTCAAACGATATTATGTTTATTTTCGTAATTATGTCGTTGTTTTAATATTCAGAAAACCTTATATGATCCAGAGGGAATATGGTTCATAAATCAAATATTATTATAATTTTATTATATTTAACTTAAGAATAAATACTATATCTTTACAACGAGATGCAGTTGTATTTGGTTTCGAAAATACATTATACATTAAAATACGTTGCAGATTTCAAAATTATTGCGTTTATTTTATAATCGTAATCATTAATTTTTTAATTCATTTCTTGGCAGAATTTCAAATTGGGCGCTCTTAAGCATTGGACAAATATTTAAAGCTAATGGAAAAAATAACCTGAAGCTTTTTTTGCGCAAATATTGTGATCGCAGGTATAAACGGTCGAGAGGGTCCAAGGATGAGATTAAAGCTGATCCCTTTTAGGGGCTACGTGGCGTTGATCTCATAATACTATATACTCATAATACCTAGTGTACAGGAAACGAGGCCAAAACGCGGTGAACTGCCAACCGTTGGTGAATCTAACTGTTTAATGTATTATTTGTGTGTGTAGTGTAGTGCATATGCTGACCCAAAAATACTTAATTAATTTCTCACCCGCGGCGAATACGTCATTGTAAAAATAAGGACTTTTTTTTAATACATTCATATATGTAACAATAATATACTGACTGGGGTGTGATCGAAGTTTAAATTAAATTATTTATCTCGTCTAACTCTTGGGTCAAGTTTAATACGTGATATATTTATAAAGAATACCTACTACATACAGGGATTATTAAAGTTAAACTCTATTCAGTAATTTCAATATGATATTTCTATAGACCGTCTTCATTTTAAAATTAAACATTTATAACACGTATTTTCTTCAACCGCATATATACATATGATAAGCACATATTTTTCTATGTAAAGAAATAATTTTATAAACACTTGATGTATTATTATATTAGTGTATCAGTGTATCGCGCATATGCACATGATTCAAAAAAACTTATATATAAAATTGAATAATAATGTTAATAATGGTTATTAAACATTTATATGGTAAGTATATACAATCAACATATTTTATAGCTTTCTTGAAAAATTCTGAGAAAATCAATAAATTACGGTATCAAGTATAATACATTTTCAATCTCAATCTACTTGAATTATAAAAGTATTATGAACAAATTTTAGATCTTTTTTTATCATATCAAAATATTTTTCAAAAAATATATTTAAAAAAACACAAATCACCATAAAACCAATGGCTCTCTGCTCCATTTGTAATCTAAAATGGTGGGAAATATATAATAATAATTGTATGCGATCCCTACCATTTTTTTAACATGAATTTCTGATCACTCCGTAATTTATAAATGTGTATGTTACACGTATTTATTGGTGCAAACTGAAAACGGAAATAACCCATTTGTCTTGATTTAGTTGTTTTTGTAACAGCATGAAAAAGGGGAGAAAAGAATCCTATTTAGTAATATGTTTATGTAACAGTGAAAATATATGTAAACTATGTACGCTTTGTGATAAAAACTTTTTATTTTATACGTATTCTATAAAATCTAACAATGTTTAAATTTTGAAGTAATCATGAATGATTGATTACATTTTACTAAATAATATTTTTTATTGGCAAAATATTACGTGACTAATATGATTAAATTAAACATAGTATTGCCTTCAGCAATATTTTGTAAAAAAATGTATTTCATAATATTCAATTTATTTAATATATAACTACAATTATCTTGATTACCTCATAAAAAAACTTAAAAAGTATTAAAATGTTTATCATGTAATGCAATATAATATATTGTCTTCAGTAATGTTATTATAATATATATATAAAAATTTATATTTTAAGATTTCTTCAATTGAAATTTAAGACTTAAACTATAAATTGTTGAAAATGTAATGCAAGGCCAATCATAACTGTATATAATATTGAAACAATACGCAAACTTCGTTATCAATAAATCGGTGAAAATGACCAACACTCATTATATAGATACTAAGCTCTTCTATACATTATTGTATTGGTATTGTTTTTAATGTGTTATGATTAAATCTCTTACCTATTCACATTTTAGGGAATACATAGGTTTTGGGAAATAAAAGAAAATGTAATTACGAATACTAATTAGGGTTTTTTTTATGTTTTCATTTTATTTATCATATCCGAGATAGGGAAATATCTGTAGAGTTGTAGTTGGAAAAAGTTTTGTCGTCCTCAGAGTTAATTGGCAGAGAGAGCGCGCATTAAAACGATCGTACCGATAAGCTGACTGGGCGAGCCACGAACACGATACTTTAGATTATATCGACTTTAGTGAGTCGGACCTACAGCTATGGTGTATACTATTTTACACATATATATCATATACACCATATTATATGTTTGTGTAATTCAGATACTCTTAAGGGAAAGGTAAAATCTCCAAAAGTACCTAATACAAATATCGAGATTTATATATAATATACGGTTTGTACACTTATACATATATTATACGTTTATGCATGTACACATGCATACAGTAAATAGATAACACAAGGCTACAAAATCATTTATACCGAATTAAACACGCGTTGAAATTTCCATTAGGGGTTTAACTATTTACACTGAATGTTCTAAAAGATAAAAACTATATTTATTATTGGTCTGAACATAAAATTTCTATATATTTATAGAATATTCCTATAGCTTATAGGAGTTTAATATAATGTTTTCTTAATAAACAACCATTTATTTGTTACATTAAATATGATTTTAAAACTTCTAACTATAACCTAAATGTTGTCTTCACACCTATAAGCACTAAAGTATTAGACTTTAATTATTTAAAAAAATGTTGTTAGCATTGAATACTTTATTAGGTTCAGGTTTTAATTATAATCAAAAATTATTTATAAAAATATTTGTAATATTTTATCGAATCGAAAACTTAATACAAATCAAATGGCATAAAAATAAATAGTTAACTTAGTAAAAAATTTCCAGATATTTTAAAACTTTTTTAAACAATAATGGAAAAATAAATACTTGCAAAATTCGTCAATTTTTTTTTTTTGTATATTAAAAACTCAATTAATAAACTGAAAAGTACAAAAATGTTACCATAAAGATATCAACGACTTTAAAATGCTTATATCAAAGTTTATTTATACACGAAACCTAAACTACACTACAGATAGAACAATTATTTGCGCTAATGGCAAGTCAGGACGAGTCTACGTCGCGCAAGAAAATCTAGTGAGACCAAATGTAGTGTAACACGAGCATGTCATCTAAGCTATAAACATTGAATACCTTTAGTAAATACAGAGGTACCGATTCCGATTAAGTACACCGAATAGCAGTACTGATGCATTGCAGGTAACCACTGACAATATTATACGATAAAGGTTGGTTTATATATATATTACCGGGTAAACGAACTCAGTAAATCCTGTTCAAGACAGACGCTTGACAATACCAAAAACACGCCTTTAGATGGATATTGTATTCAATTTTCGGTCCCCGCACATGATTGAATCGGAATAAGTTCAACGGATTTACATATAAAACAGTGTTGGAGTACGATTTCGTCTCTAAGAATACTGAAAGCTGTCCAGTCATAACATGGGACCGAGTTGAATGCGTTTACTAAGTTTACAGGAAAACGAACAAGCAAAAATTGTCGTTATGTAGCTAACCTGTGCTCGTCGAATGCGTTCGTGATCGATTGAATTATAACCTATTATGTTAGGTTAACCAATTCTGTGCTCCATAACTATTTAAACACAGTATCTTATAACCATATCATGGTTTATGGTAACGCGGAGAATTATTAAAGATTGTTCGAGTGCTGGAAATATTCATTCGTATGACTAGTTTTTTTTTACCAAATCCTGTTTCACCTTTGGGTGGTTAGATCCTGTTATTGATTCAATATTGGACGTATAATAAATCATAAATCACGATCAACCGTTTATGGTTTAAAAGGGACAATATAATAATAAATCAATTGTTAATAATATAGTATTATTATGTCATTTAAGTCATCGGATTTAAAGTACCATATACAATTGGGAGTTAAGCCATATATTTGTGTCTTTACCATTATTCCATACTAAATATTTATACTTACTATTCTCTCATGAGACTGAAACAGATTTAAGTACCATTATTCGTGACTCATGAATTCATTTCTTAGGTACTAATCATCTTTGGGGACCTTGGCACCATAGAGAACCACAGAGATTTTCAGCTGTTTCAGTACGAATAAAAACTATATTGTCCCAATGGCATTGTTAAATATAATAAGTATTATAATAAATATAATTTTCCAGTTAATATTAACAATACTACCATATTTATGTTTTGATTGTATTTATATCAAATTATATTGACAGGTAAACATGGTGAATATTGAATTTTTTATTATTTTTAAACAAGTTTATAAAAAACAAACAAAAATATCGTCTTAAGTTGTTACAAAATGAGCTAAATATTATAACACTATAATTTTACCATCCTAATACACGAGTATGCGTTAATAATAATATCTGCATAACAAGTATAAAAAAATTGCATTATATAACATACTTAAAAATAAACTACTTAGTATTAAGTATCAAGTATCTTAAGGACCTAGTACAAGAAAATTATCAACAATAATTTCTACTTTAATTTGAAGTTTTTTATTATATATTTTAAAAAGTGAAACTTACTCTACAGATACAGTTGTAATAATTCACTCCCATCTCGATCAAAAGAAATAAACTTTAAATTAAGTTTTTTACATTCAAAGAAGATAAAAATCGACTTTTGGAAACATGGTACTATGCTGTTAAAAATTACTTTTTCTGAGAATGCTTATATGTATGTTTGCGTATGCACGTGTATATTATAAAAGTATAATGTATACAATGAGTTATATCATTAAATATACCTAAATATACCTAATGTAAATTATATTTATTAAATATATTTACTTACAATTTTAGGACTTGAAAAAATGCAATGTGAATTAATTTAACACGATTTAATTTTCGTAACAAGAAGATTCTTTATATTTAATCTTATTTTTTATGAAATAAAGATAATTTAATGTGACTTTAAAATAATTTATGTATATATATATAAATTATTTTAATATATATATACATAGCCAGTGACACAACCATGATTTATTTTCAAGTGAAGGGAGGGGTAGGGGTTGTACATTTGAAAAAAATTTAATTTTAGAAGGTATTTGGTGGGGATAATGACGTAAGGTTAAGCTACTAAAAATATCTAGGTAGATCACAACCTCCAACCCCACTCCTCTATTTGCGTCACTAAACATTGCTACTTGTTAACTTAGCTTTGAAAATTTCTGATTTAATCCATTTAATATTTAAATTTCTAAACATAATCATATTCAGTATAATATTAAAAGTTCACTTCCATATCAGTATTATATTATATTACTATATATTGTTATTTTTACGTAATAAAAGCAATTGAAAAATGTTTATACTAAGTAATACTTGACATTTCATAAAAACAACATAGTACAATAAAATTATATACACGCTTCATTCGTAGGAGAAAAATTATAAAATGACAATAATAAATAAATAATATAAAAAAAATTAGTCTATTATAAATTTACATTTGAAAACACACATATTTTTACGTGACTCATGAAAAACTGCCTACTTCATAATATTATTTAAATTGTTTGCTTCATTTTTTTGTTTTTTAGAAGTTGGTCGTGTGTAAAATTAAAAATGTAGATACAACAAATTTGTTTTCATAATATTCATGTTGTAATAAGTATTTCATACGATAAAAAAGTAAAAACATTTGAGAATGATTTATATTAATTTAGATGTCATTAAATTTCTAAAATTAATATCCAACACATGAATTTAAATTCTACATTAAACTTAAATTATATTTCCTTCATTGAACTTGATATCCTTAATATGACTTCTAATCTTAACTTAAGTCTAATATAAACCTCCACTTCGTATATTTGCCATATTTCTGTATAACTGTAAATTTATATAGATACCAGTTTCAACTAATATGTTTATGTTATTTCTCAATAAAAGTATATTCTCATAAATTTGTAAAACATCTTTTATTTACCTAATTTTAATAAAAATAGACCCTTTATTGATTTCGAATTATCGTCCTATCTCAAAGTTATCTATCAATCCAAAAATACTTTTACATTTAATTTTGTCAAAATTATCAATATTTTGTTATTCATTCCATACAAATAATCAATATGGATTTATTTCTAATTTATCTGCGTGTAATAATTTAGCCGTCGAAAAAATTATCATACTTAATACTTTAAACAAATACATAAATTAATATTATCTATACTGACTTTTCATAGGTATTTGACCAACTTAATTATATAATCATATATAATAGGTATATAACTAAAACTAAATCGTACACAACATTCAATAACACTGTTGATTTTATACAGGTAAAAATTTTTATTTTAGTGTACATCTAAATAAATATACATTATGATTTTTCTGACTACGCAGATCAAACAAATAAATAATACTAAAAATAATATAAATGTATTTATTGCTGTATAACTACGATACGTAAAATGATAATGTCATTAGGTACATATATGTAAAATACACATGTCGTATTGGAAGAAATGTTAAATTACTCTTTATTAGTCTAACACAACATTTTTTTTTTTTTTATTATTATTATTTATGTATAACTAAAAATTAAATTATTAATTCTACTGTTACTTTATAAAATAAAAAAAAAATAAAAAAAATGAAAATAAAAAATGAAAGTGAATTGTAAAAATATATGATTGCAGCTTGTTTTATGGATTTTGTAATACAATAATACAACGAAATCAATAAAATTTAAATTATGTTGATAAAATAAAATCCAACAATAAATACTATATACATACATTTATAGAGATATATCGATAGAATTGAATGTCTAGCTTACCAAATAAACAGAAAATTATTTTAAGTGGTTATTTTCAATAGTAAAGCGACAGACATTAAATCGTAAATCAGTGTTAGTTTATCAAATATAACTCGTTTTAACTATAATATTGCCATTAAATAATACTATGTGTTAACCGAAACTTAAATATTACTAGACCAGAAAAAATACTTTCAACATATCAATATAATAATGTATGGCATCATTACATATAAAATCAACTGCGTAACATATAATTTTTAAATTTTTATTAAAGATACTTATTTGAAAAAAAAAAAAAAAAGAGTAGTAATCAAAAGATTTTTTTTTAGTATTTAATTTTTAGATTAATCTACATTAAATGTTTTCTACGCGATACTTCTTTTATCTAATGCTTTATCTTTAAGTATTTGTACGAATCGGTTATTGCAACTTTGATTGTTTGACTTCTATGATACCCTCGTTCTTCGGAGTTCTATGTTGTACCTCAGTGTATGATCTTTCTATGGGATGGAGTGGCCGAGTGGACTAAGAGGTCGGTTACGAGACGTACCGTCGCTGGTTCGAACCCGGCCACGGGCAGTCTCTCTACTTGGACAGGAAATAACTGCCTTTGGAGAGAGTTCGCCATCCCCCTTCTCGGGACATGGCAGAAACTCTAGAAGTGCCCCAATAAAAATTCTGCCATCCAATCGGTCTGAGATTGTTAATTATAACCTCGGACACACACCTGCCACACGAATACTACTACTATCTTTCATATGCCGTCATCATGATATTATATTACTATTATATTTAACTAAATCTAACACTTCTTCATTTATTTTCATGTTTGTCTATTTTATTTTCTCCATTGTTTACCAGCACTACATTTCTAGAGCTTTTAGAGTGGTTTCAAATTTTTTTTTCAGCGCCTATGTTTTACTTTTATATAATGCTATACTTCATTAAACTATTATCATGACAAAAATACGCTTTTCATTGTAGTTTTATTTCTTATTTTTTTTTGCATAATATTCATATATATATATATATGTGTGTGTGTGTGTGTGTATAAATTAATACTATATGTAGAACATAATTATTTTTACACACAAACAGAAAACACGTATTGAAAAGACGTTTAAGATTTTATATTAAATGGATCATTGTATTGTTCAGAAGTTATTTTCCATATCTTAGTATAACGTTTCTAACCCTTCAAGATTTGAATTAATTTTAAAGAAAATTAAATATTAGACTATTTTCAACTAAAAATAAAATCAATGAAGATCTTCAAAAAACAATAATAAGTAAATAATAGCATTATAATTCATAACAATAAGATATTTTTTAACACCTTTCATCACATTCCATGAACATTATATTCATATTTTATAAAAAGGGAAAATATTTTGATTTTTTATAAGAACATAAAAGAACCATTATTATTACATATTTTATCAAACCTCTATAATAACGTTTTAATATCGCTGTGTCTTTTGTGCAGAAATCCGTAATGTCATAACATGAATAACATACAGTTTAATCATAAGTCTGTTATAAAACAATAGTAAAACTTTACTGGCCATACATGTTTGCAAATTTAAAAAATAATTATATT
This sequence comes from Sipha maydis, assembly GCA_034509805.1. Lineage (NCBI taxonomy): Eukaryota > Metazoa > Arthropoda > Insecta > Hemiptera > Aphididae > Sipha > Sipha maydis. The sequence continues at coordinate 26,040 of JASXSY010000781.1, read as the reverse complement.
GTAAATGTATTTTTATGGATATATTGTAGGTATATGTTAGTTCTCAGTATGGTCCGTAATTTTAGTGACTGCTTGAAAATGTTTACAAAGAACCGAAGTAGAACCGATTGCCACATTTTTTTAGTCTAGACCGGACTAAATATTTAAAATTATTTGTTAGAGTAGACCGAAACCAGACTGGTCCGAAACCGCTGGTCCGAACAAACGAATTTCAAACTGTAATAGTTTATGGACCGGACCTATTTTGTACCTAGAGTATGAAGGCTTCCCTATTTTAAGGCCCTCAAGCAGAAATTATTTTCAATAAGGCCGTAAAATAAAATTTTAATTTAAAAAAAAAAGTATTACATATAAGTTAAAATATACTTGTTTTTTTTTAAATTTTTTTATTTAGATTATATTGTAATAATAATGTAGACATTATTATTATCAAAATGCTTCTGAATCATGACTCTTAATAACTTATGGTAGTATTTTTTTGAAATTTTGAAAAAGGGCCCGGACAAACATTTTGTATAGGAGCCTAGAATTTGATATAAGGGCCATGACTATATATAAATACAATTCTATCGGACGGTGCGGCATGACAGTTGTATACAAGCTCTTCCATGTCGTCCGCACCATAACAAGAATAATAGCAACCGTTGTTGTTGAAAATATCTTCGATAATAATTATTAATAGGTCCTATGAACAGCTTGGAGATGTATACCAAAAAAATACATAAAACTACAGCGTAGTGGTAAAATATTGATTTCCATGATAATATACGTGTTATTATTTCTATAAATAATATTTTTTAGGTGATTAAATGGATTTTTTTAATGAGCTGAGACGCATATTCTTATATTTTAGAAACTGGAATGAACTAAAGTGCTTATAATTTAAACCAGGACCGAACCATTTCTTCACCAAATTTTATTCAATAAGACCGAATCATGCAAAGCACTAGTTCATAGAGTTATCTTAATTTAATACGAAAAAATTTGAAAAAAATTTATAAGAAATTTAAAAACAAAATTACATAAATATTGTAATTTATAAATAAGTAACAAATTCAATGTATCTAAATACTAATGTACAACAATAACATAAAATAAAGAAAGGCGGCAAAATACAAGGGTTAGATGGGATACAAAAACAGATGACTGATATAAGTGAATTATTCTCATATATATGGAACCAATGGATTTTTGGTTTCGAAAACGCTTACAAAACAAAATTAAAAAAATAATAACAACAGATATTTGATATTTTTGACGTAAGTAAGAAAATCGTATGAGGAACTTCATACTAGATTTTTAAGATTTTTTTTTGAACCAACAATGATTTTATAGACATTTTACAAAGAGAAGTGAATAATGATATAAATCATCATTAAACATGATCATATTAAACATCAAAAAAAAGCATACAAAATTTGAAAATTATATATAATGTTTGAAAACATTGGTATTAATAGTTTATGAAAATTTCAATTTTACGATCAATATTCATTGGATTATGAGTCGGATTTGATTTACGATAAAAAAAAACTCAACTTTGTCGAAATCTGTTATTCCGTAATTGTTGCATTTTTATTGTAATTTTTAATCAGTTTTTCTCAATTATTTAAAAAAAAAAATTTGATGATATTCAAAAATTGACCTCTCGAATACACCAACTGAACAATATTTGCCATCATCCCTTATTTTAATAATCGGATCATCATTTTTGATCAAAATGATATAGATAAAAAAAAATAAAAATAAATAACATACATCATGCTAAAATCAATACATTCCTTCGCTCTGCTCAGAATCTAATATTATAAAAAGAACTCAAGTAAATGTTATAAACAGGTTTATCGTATAAAATTCGTGGAACTTTATAAACTGACTATAGAATCATAAAGTAACTATAATATTGACTAAATAATATATTTATGGCTTGTATGAATTTTATAAAAGGTATTGCATACGAAATAGGTGAAATTATACACGTTAAATTGAAAATTATTTAACACTTCAAAAGAGTTAATTTTTTTTATTATTTGGCTTGTTGGTCAATTATATTAAACAAGCGACTAATTACTGACATTAATACATGATCCAGGTTGTTCATTATAACTTCCTATGAAATTTCATTTACACAAATACCGATTTCCAACATTATTCGTTTTATACAGAAACAACTAATAAATGCATGCAAAAATTCCCTCTGAAGACTTTCAATTTCGTCGAAAATGGCAACAAGATAATGGAATCTCATGGGACTACATATCGAAATAAAAGACTGAATCAGCAAATATGTAAAATTCTATACATAATATAAATAACACATTTAAAAAACCTCTTGTTGACCGTATTATGGAAGTCAAACGTGTATTGTAAATAATTATAGTGGTATGTTTCATCAATGATAAGTCAAAGAAAATTACACTGTTGAGGTCTTTTAAATAAGGGATGATAACTTAATTTCAATCTAAAATATATTAGAGAAAAAAAATCACAATTCTTAATACAATTAAAAGCTATTTTGTACTACTTTGATATATTTAAACTCTAATTAGACAGAATGTTGGCGCATTATCCAAAATGTGATGACAATTAGAAAGATTAGGTATTTTATATAAGTATTAGTGCTATAACATTGATTTTAAAATAATGACACTTTATTTCTCTGTATAATTTGAAATAATTATATTTTATTGAATGCTTAAAACTAAGTGTTATAAAATGTTATTTGTTAAAAAACTTTGTAAAATAATACTCATTCGTATCTGATTAGTTTGCTTACTAAACTAATAACATTGACATTTTCAAAACACAATAATTATATTTACAAATATTTAGATTTTAAAGGAATCTATTCTCAAAATTCTGATGGCAATAAAAAATTAATTTTCAATATTTTCTACTTGAAATAAAATTGTTTTCAATTTGAGACCTGAACCTTCTAACACTATATTATTTCCTTCAATTATTAACAAATAAATGCCTCGAATTTAATGTTTTAGTTATTACCATTCTTAATAATCAACATTAATCTAACTTCAATTAAAATTCATACAATTTCATCAAATGAAAAATTTTGGGCATTTTTAAGTTACATTTTAATATTTTTTGCTGTTTTCAATTTAAGAACGTACATTTACAAATTAGAATGAAACTGTATAGCATAACCATCTTATAGCGCTATACTTTAAGTTTATACCTCGAATTTCCACTCCTTCCATTGCTGATATCATTGTAATGTAAGGAAAACGAACCAACGAATGACAAACACTTGAATTTTGTACCCAACCCGTACTTTTTATTACTCGAGATCATTTTTCAAAAAAATATTATAATGATTTACAAAAGCACAACAGAAAATGCCTTTAAAGATTGTGATAAAGACAGTTTGACAAATTGCAATTTTAAAATTAAAAGGGACAAGACAAATAACCTGTTATACTATGTTTAGAAAATGTATAAAACGAATCAGAATCATTTTTATTATTGCTTAACCCAAACTTTTGTTGGAAAATATGTTTTTACATTTTATCGATTATTACTCGTAGAATATATGTAAATATAAATGAAATATTAATATAAAATACAAATTTTTATATATTAAATTCTGAGTGAAAAGATAATTGTTTTAGTTGTACTACACGATATTGATCAGAAGGATTGCTCTGATCACTATGATCATTGTGATTAGAAATTTCTGATACAGTAATATTATATAATAATATTATCTGTTTAATGATAAATATTGTCTAGTTAAAATTTTAAAAAGGTCATTTTAGGAATTTTAAAAATTAATTTTTTGTGAAAAAAATTGGGTGGTTGAAAAATCTTTTTAATAAGATACTGATAGAGGGAAAAATGCCAGAAGATTGGAGAAAGAGTTTTATTGTACCAATATTTAAAGGAAAAGGAGACATACAAGAATGTGGGAACTATAGAGGAATAAAGCTCATGAGTCATAGTATGAAGATCTGGGAAAAGATTATAGAGAAGAGGATAAGAAGTGAGACCTCGATATCAGGAAACCAGTTTGGTTTTATGCCAGGAAAATCGACAATGGAGCCATTATTTTGTGTTAGGCAATTAGTAGAGAAGTACAGAGAAAAGAATAAAAAACTATGCATGGTGTTTATAGATTTAGAAAAGGCGTATGACAGGGTGCCAAGGGAAGTTTTAAGGTGGGCATTAATGAGGAAAAATGTCCCAAAAATGTATGTTAATTTGATCCAGGATATGTATGAAGGGTCGAGTACTAGTGTCAAGAGTCGGTGTGGAGTATCAGAAGGTTTCAGTATAGGAGTAGGTGTGCACCAGGGGTCAGCTCTAAGCCCCTACCTGTTCTCAATGGTAATGGATGAGGTTTCAAAGGAGATACAGGGTGAGATACCATGGTGTATGATGTTTGCGGATGATATAGTTCTGATAGGAGAAAACCTAGAAGTTGTCAATAATAGGTTAAATGAGTGGAGGTTAGCCCTAGAAGAAAAGGGATTGAGAATTAGTAGAAATAAAACTGAGTATATTGAGTATGATTTTGGACAAAGAGACCAAGAAGTTGAAGGAATGAGGAGACAACTGACAATAGATGGTGATGTGATAGGTGAAGTTGAGAGCTTTAAATATTTAGGATCTTTTGTTCAAAGGATGGGGGCTTTGACATTGATGTAAAACATAGGATTAAGTGCGGGTGGATTAAATGGAGAGAAGCATCGGGCGTGTTATGCGATAAGAGAATTCCAATTAGGCTGAGTGGTAAATTTTATAAATGTGTAGTGAGACCAACTATGCTGTATGGTTCAGAGTGTTGGGCGGTTAACAGGAGAATAGAACAAAGTATGAGTGTCGCGGAAATGAGAATGCTTAGATGGTTGAGTGGAGTGACAAGAGAAGATAGAATAAGGAATGAATACGTGAGAGGTAGTGTTGGTGTAGCGCCAATTGTGGGCAAGATGAGAGAAAATAGGCTGAGATGGTTTGGGCATGTGATGAGGCGAGAGGAAACGAATGCAGTAAGAGTGGTTATGAAGATGGACGTTGAAGGGAAAAGAGGAAGAGGAAGATCAAAAAAGAGATGGTTGGAGACTATGGAGAATGACATGAGGGCTGTCGGTGTGTGCAGAGGAGATGTGATTGACCGAGTAAAGTGGAGGTGTAGGACAAGGGTGGCCGACCCCAAATAGTTGGGAGGAAGGCGAAGTAGAAGAAGAAGAAGAATTTTTTGTGAAAAATTGATGAAAAGTCATAAAAACAGCAACATTTATGGAATGCCGGTTTTTGATAAATATATTTTGATAAATCGAGTTTTTGTTTTTACTATACATCAAAAAATAATAAATATCATTGATACCTGAGGTTTTCAATGAATCTTTAAATTACTGCTCGATACTAAAATTTTCAAAAATAAATTTTTGAGCAACTTATTTATTAAAAGTATTCATTTTTTTAAAACTTTTTTTTGGAAAATAGCAATAACATAATTTTTGTTTGAAGATGAGTCATAAAAATTAATTACTAAGTTCATTAGTATCATACATATCTACTACTAATTAAAAAAAAAAATTTACCTTAATTTCAAAAAACATTTTTACGAGGAATTTATTATAAAATAATGATACAACAATAAAAACTACGAAAATTTGTTTCATTTTAGTACTTCATAATATTTTTAAGTTTTTATATTTACAGATTGAAAATTGAATACAAGTATTATACTGCTTCCATAAAACAAAACCATACTGGAAAGTCTCAAAAATAATTTTTAAGTATTACAAAATAAAATATTGACAAATTCGGATATTTTACGATATTTATTTATTAAGCCATATAAGTTATAGATATTTCATAGCTTCCAAGTATTTTAATAAAGTTTGTGCTGTTTATGAGTACTTCAAATTTTTGATTTTTCCATTTTTTTATGAAAGTTTATATTTCAACGTTTTTTGTTAAAAAAACAACTTGGTTTTTTTACTATAACTAACATTTTTAAAAATCTCAACTGAACTAATCGAACTATTTTACACAGAATTGATTTTTCAAGAGCATTTCAAGGTACATTAAATTCAAGTTTAAAAATTAACCGGATGGACCTCGCTCTGCTGTACACTTGGGGGTGAAGTGCGACTCTTCATAGGATAGGTCATTATATTGGATTTGTTAAATTTGAATTCAATGATAGGTATCATTGACGGTATACGAAAAATGATTCTGAACGGAGATGATATGTTTATCTAGAATATAATACAATGTTATTTATAAATATTGTAATAAGTATATTTTATTTTGAAACGAAAAATTTAGAAAAATCGAAAATTTAAATTGTCTATGAATAAGTTAAAATATGTCAAAATACTTTGAAAACATAACCATGTATAGAAAACGTCAATATAAAGATTTGGTGAAAATTTCAAGTTGTTGCGGTTTTTCGTTTTTGAGTTTTAAAATATTTATAATATTTTAAAATAAACCAATATCATTTGTCAGTCTAAAATATTATACATTATATTATATTTTACATGTAATTTTATGTCAATATTCGCTGTTCAAACGCTTATAAAAAAAAATTGTGCCTATGAGTTTTCATAATTTTTGAATGACAATAAGAACTACTTCTGTGAAATCTTCTATTACATTTTTAAATATTTTGTACGAGCCAACATTTTTTTATCACCGATTATAAAAATAAAATGTAAAAAATCGAATATTTTAAATGCCTATAAGTGGCTTAAAAATCAATATAATATTTTGAAAAAAATATGACATAAAGGAAATACCAATCTTAACAGCTGGTAGAAATTTCAAAAATCTACGACTTATACTTTTTGAATTATAACAAATATTTAAAATCGTTTGAGAATAAATCGATATTTTATGCAATTTCGTAAATATTTAAATTTCAAACAGTCATAAAATTTTTTCCTCTTAGTCCGGAAGAAATTTTTTTAAAGATTTTTGAAGAGTAGCTTAAGGATAACCTAGTGTTAAAATTTTGAACCTTAAGTATGAATAGAAAAAATTTTATGAATTTTTATCTACAAAATAACTTGCAAATTTTCGCAATTTTTACATATTTCGTAAAAATTGGAACTTTGAGCACTTATAAAAAAAAATTGTGACTTACGATTTTAGATTTTTTTTATCAGTTAAGGAACAACTTATAAGAAACCTTGTTTTAAATTTTCAAGATTTTCTGGCCAGCCAAAAAAATTTAATCGTAATTTTAAAAAAAAATACTTAAAAAAATTGAAAATTTCAATTATCTATAAATAGCTCAAAATATGTCAAAATACTTTGAAAATTTAACGGTATATAGAGAACGCTAATCTAAACATTTGGTGAAAATTTCAAGTATTTACATCGATTAGTTTTTGAGTTATAGCAAAATAAAAAATTTGGTTTTGCGTAAAAACTCCCGTTTTTCCCTTAATTTTTTAGGGATTTAAATATTTTTATTAATTCACGAATACCCATCAAAAATATTTTGCAACCCAATTTTGGGTAACGATCCGTAAATTGGGAGAAGCTAGATTAGACGACTTATTTTAAATATTTTTCTTTCTTTGCTTTTATTTATTTATCATTTTTAACATTGTTCAATCTTCATATTTATTATTGTTTATTCTAATGCTCAAATTTGTTTTTCTTATATTTATACAGATACGTGTGAATATAAACGATATTTAAAGAATACCTATTTCCTTTTTAAATGTTTATTTTTCATTCTTATGATTCTGAAGTTAAGGCAGCGATTAAATGTGAAGACGTTAAGACAACATATATTCGTATTATCCAAGTGTACCCAACCATATTCAATTATTATTTAAACTGTGTTTATTGTTTTTCTTCTTCTCCTCCATAAAAATATAGAGCATGACGTATACGTAATATGCTTAGTAAAAATATGCAGTTATTTATGTTTAAAATACATTTTATATCTATTAAAGGTACGCACAGTTATAAAACCAATTTAAATAAATTTTTAATTTCATATACTAATTGCAATTTGTATGATTACACTTTTTTAAATATCATTACATATTAGAATAAATTGTCTAATTCGTTTAGATAGCTAATTTGCTATTGCTTGAAAGTCCCTTACAGAATCTTAAAATAAATAACTTTTTGATCGTAAGATAAGACGCGTGCCTTTCCTTTGCTATTTACATCGTAAAATAGTAATTCCAACTATATTTTACGATATTTTAAAACTTTAGTACTTATACTGTTCTTTTTTCTATATAAAGTTATTAAACTCATTGACAACAGATTTTTTAATTAAAATTTAAAAAATTACTCCTAGTATAAAGTTCAAATAGAACACAACATTATATTATATTGGTACTGTGCACGTGTTTGCTGTTAGGACCATATTTTGTTAAATCAACTAGGTACAAGTTTTTTTTTAGTATGGATTCCTTCACCTGAAATATACTATAGGTTTACTTCTGATTATCATATCGTTATCGTTAATAAATTTATTAATAAATAAATTAGGGTAAAATATATTTACCCTAATGCATAAATGTAAATAGCAATGCTCGTAAAATATTTACTCCCAGACACTTGATCGGATTCGAGGAGTTCTCAAGTAAATAGAACCCTCAGCTATTTATAATAAAATATTACTAATCAACAAACTAAAATTTTAATTATTTTGTTTTATTGTTAATATATGTAAAGCATACAATTTTAATTTTAACGTTTATATCTAATCAATTTGCCGGATATTTGAATTTAAAATCCTTTAGAAATTAAGTCATTTTTAATTTTAGCCATAAATCTTTTAACTAATTTTAATAAAATCAATTATTTGGCTATTTCATTTACATTTTAATTAAAAAATGGTAGATAAGTATATTTGTCAGGCTAGAATTTATTTTTTTAAATTCAAGAATAATGAAATATAGACAATTACGTTTCAATTAGTTTTTTTACTTTAAAATTAAAATTGTGATCATAAGTAATTGTGTTTTTCCTTTTCTTATGTAATAGTATTAAATTTTTGATCTCGATATTAAGCTGGTAAAAATATATAAAATTTAATTTTTAGTATATTTATATGGTTCAAAAATGTTTCATTAGCTACCTTTGCAACCAAATGTTCCAGTTAGCTTTCTTTATATAAAATTATAATTAGCACTAATCTTACTTTAATTACATACAACCTAATAATGTACACCATTAAAATTCTTTATTTTCGATAATATAACATTTTTCTTAATAAATATACATACAAACTAACTCTAGCTAATGAATCTCTCTTCTTGCTGCAGTCATGATAGTCTTTTTATACACAATACTTCTCATTAAATGAGTAAATTTTACTCTTCAGCTGTCTTTACATTTTCCAAAAATGTTTACTCCAGTATCTATGCCAGCCATAATATTCTTCTTACTCTCATTTTTCAATCTTTTTTCTCTAGTATCTGTACCAATCATAATATTTTTACTCTCACATCTTTCAATCCTTTATTTTCTTAATTATTATTATTTATCAAATTGATAGACTGATATGTAATTGTCTAGACAAATATAGTCAAATACAACTCTGTGATGATTAAAAATAAACAAAACCATAATAATGATAATACAATATTCCTTACCTTTATTCGCTCATATTTAACACAACATAGTCAATATGTCATTAACTGAAGTATCATAATTATCAATTATGTTAGAAGAAAAATTGCTTGTTAAGTTATAATTAGGTGAAATACCTAATCAAATGATTTTTCAGCTTCCAGTTAACCAAAAGTTAATTATATTTATAAAAAGAGACACTAATAAATAAAATTATAATAAGGCTATTTTATTTTTATTTTAATATCAGATTATCAAAGAATGCTATCAAATAGAAATCATTACAAATGTTAAGATTAATATAGAAAGATTAATATTATAGACGAATACATACTTTATTATTTATGATCAATTTTTACAATTTGTTGCAATACTCATTTTTAAACTAATAATTTAATTTAAAGATAACAACAATTATTTTCTAAAAATAATATTACAACAAATATGTTAGTACTTATGTTCATTAATTTACAAAATAAAATAGGTAAATAAAGTCTTATCATGCACACACGAGAAATTAATTTAAAATTCTAAAAATTAAATTATGGACTTGAAAATGTATATAATATTTAAACCAATTGCAAACAAAATATCAATACTTAACCAACATTTTTTTTCTAAAAAAAAAAAAAACAGATAGTTTATTATTGTGTAAAATTACATGTTTTACACACATACTTTATTCTTGTAATATACATTACAATGTAAAAATATTATAATCAAACAATATAATCATTAAATGCATTTATTATCAGGAATTAAAATATTTATATTAAATATGGGAAGAGTTATACAAAGTTTGGTGAAATTGGTAATATAGTTGTTGAATCTTATACCATGATTATATATTTACTTAAATCAAATATTCGGGCAAAAATATTTGAACCACCTACTAATAACCTCTTGGACCAGATGGCGGACCTAAAAAATTATATTGATAAAATAAAATGTCTTTACTTTAATATTAAAATTTACTTACCTCTCATCATAGGTGGAGGACCACGCATGTTATTAGTTGGCATTGGTGGTGGTCCACCTCTACCCATACCAGGCATTGGTGGCATACCGGCTAAAGCATAAATTAATATTTTAAAAATTAAAAAATTGATTAACATATATTAAATGTGCACATACGCATCATGCCTGGTGGAGGAGCCATCATTGGTGGACCTCTTATTGGAGGTTGAGCCGGAGCACCTCTAGTTGGAGCCATAGCAGCAGGTGAAGGACCTCCAACACCTCGAACAGGTCCTTGTAAGCCTAATAAGATTAAATAAAATAATTTAAATATTCTGAGTAAAATAATAAGATAGTAAGAAAATGCAATATAGAATTAAAAATTACATTTTTATTAATCAATTAGTTAATACTAAAACTACACAAATTTTAATTATAGAATTTAAAACTATAAAAACATAAGGAAAAAACAATGAATAGATATAGGTACTAAGCTTTTAAAAAATATTTATTACTTAAGAAGGGTTAATACATTATTCATAATTCAAAAATTTCACAACAATATTGTTTATTTACATGTGAAACTGCATATTGATATAATGTAATAATGTAAAACCATTAGTAAAATCATGTTTAACAATCGACAAAATAGAAAATATCATTATGCTTAATAATATCTAACCTAAGTCTTAAAAGAATACTCGATACTTAGATTTTTATTTGGTTTATAATAATATAAATGGAAGTAAATATAAGATTTAAAAAAAAATCTTAAAAATTCAAAATCTGAAAATATATTACCTGGTGTAGCTACTGAAGGTAAAACAGAAGGCATTCCTCGCCCAGCAGCACGGCTTGATCCTGGGCCACCACCTCCACCTGGCAAAGGTACTCTAGGAAGACCTTCTTCTGGCGGTGGAGGTCCTTCAATAGTGATAGATACAATATTTTGACCTCGTAATAAAACAAAACCAAGTACACGCTTTTCTTCTCTTAGTTCAGAAGGTATTGTTGGTATTTTTGCTTTGCTTTTTAATCTACGAAACTCTTCACAATCAGCCAGTATCAAATTCATATGTTTATCAAAGGCTAAAAAATAAAACATTTGAAACCAATTTAATGCCACAAATAATTTTTTTTTTACCTTTAAATGTGCCAATAAACATTCTAGAATCTTGTAAGATGACACGCACTCTATAATTGATGTGCTGCATCATTTTATTATTTTTTGTGACCGGCTAGAATGAATAAAAACAAATTATTGTACATTGAATCCAAATAAAATCATTAAAAAATATTATAATCTACTATACCAAATCTTTGTAACGAATGAAATAATACTGTTTACCTACACCCAAAAGGAAATTACTCATAATTAATATTTAACCTTGTTAATTGAAATTAGGTTTGGTACTAGAATCAATTGCTTTGTTGATTAAAATTTAAGTAAATATAATAAATCAAAACCTATTCTTTTGCATTCAGTCAAAGCCAATAACTTCATAAAGTATTTAAATCTAGCAGTAAAACGGATAAATCTACCAGACTCTCATCAGACATCTACCAACTTCATTGCACAATACGGTTAATAATAAACTAAATTAACTTTACACAAAAATATTTTTATAAATGATTAAATACAAGCATAATATTTTAAATCTCGCAATTGTATTATTATATAAATAAGTACCCTACACGAGTTATATTTCTTAAACATTGAACATAGGTTAACAGACTCAATAAGCATAAAATAAGAAATAAGTCTCACCATGTTTGCGGCGAGGACGTCACAGAATAATATATAAAAAAATACTGCGAACTTTTAATATTACTTAATTACTATTAAATATTTAAATAATAATTAATAATCTATCACAAACGTTTAAAATCGTAAGACCGTGTTTCACTTAACCAGTAAACAAAACAAACGTTGTCGGCAGCACTGACCGACTAGAACTGAGAGACGCGTAGTGTTTTCGCCGTATTGTGGATTACGGAAACGGCCTAGCAGGATGACCAACACAAGCACATAATATTCCATCAACCGATGGAATTATAGTAAATTATCACAATGAAAATATAGCAACATTAATATATTTTAAAACTTGCTAGGTATTTCACGCGAACAAATATTTAGCTTAATTTGTAATACTGAATAAAAGTCCTGGTGAAACTCCCAATATGTAAATTATGGTAGTTTATTTTGGTTGTGACTTGTGTTGGTTTTCGAAATTGAATAATTTTAAGTGTGAACAACAATATTATGACGTTTATTTTGAATTAAATAAGAAAATTATATCTTATCTATTGTAGAATTTCATTGGTTACATTTACAATTATAATACTCATGTTGCTCCTATAATTTCGTTGAGTCTCATTATGATAAAAAAACAATTTACAAAATGTTTTAATTAAGTTATAACATATTAATTACATTGGCTGTAAAATAATAATAAATCTATACTTACCCTTATTATATTATTGTTAGAAATATTTGTATTTCGTTGCTTGCTTGCTCTTTCTTCAATGTTCATGTAATAATTTAAGATATTTGATTGCTCTTTAAAAATAAATAATTATGTGTAAGCCATATTTTTTATTGTATAATAATATTGTTTTGAATAGCATGAAAAAAATCTCGATTCGTAAATAATTCAGATAAATGATTGAATGTCCCATGATAAGAAAATAAATAATTCGTGAACTCTAGTTGGTTTGCAGATAGTTTCTTTTAAGTTTCAACAATTGTGAACTTTATGGCTCCCCCGAGGACTACAATAATTCACTCAAATGGTATATTTTTTCGTTGAGTTTCCAAAGTGGCAAAGTGTTAACATGTGACGTAAATCGAATCCTTAAAAGAACTTTTACATTTCAAAATGAATAATGTAAACGTAATCTACTCAATTGATGTGTTTTTCCTTATCTAATTCTTGACTCCAATTTTATCTGCAAATGTATTAATCAAAAAGTTTATATTTATTAATTAAATTTATTACACAGTATGATATTGTCACATAAAACATACATCAAATAACATCATGATCTCCAAAATATTTATAATTTAATTTTTATTCACTCCACTAAGATAATGTATTTAATATAATACAAATATAGAATAAATCTTCATAAAATAATATACAATTTGCATAAAAATTAAAAATAAGCTTCCAATTATGACCTGTGCTGGAAATAACAGAAGAAAGAGGAAACAAGTAAACTTAGTTCCTCTATTTTTATTTTTTAACCTTTTAGCAAACTTCTGTATTTTTAAAAAATTACGTAGAAAAAATTAATCAGTGTTATGCATATCATTTTAATTTATATCATTATTCATTTTTATTTTTTAATAAAATGTGATAGCAAATTTTGATGGTTTTACCATTCGCAGTTATTTACTTTGCTACGTAAAAATATTTTTATGTTTAATAGTAGATAATATATATAAAACGTGTTTATTATATAACTATTTTTATAAATATTACAGTATAAGAAGTGATCACTCTTTCAAAATTGTTTTTATAAATCTGTTGTTTATTACACCTGAGCTGGAAATATAAAAATTCAAATCTAACTTATATTACATTTTTGAGTTCTATATAACCCCTTATATTACTGCTCAGTTATTTAATACAATTTTATATATTTTTTTTTTTTATTGATTTTCGCAGTGTTATGTTTCCATATTCATTTATATTAATTAAATATACAATAATTGCATTAAAATATTTTTATTTATTTTTTTTAAAACCAATATTAAACGATTGTTATTTTTTTGTTAATATTTCATTTATCGTGGTTTGGATATAATATTTATCGATATTTTTGATTTTGTAATTTACAATTTTTTTTGTTTTTTGTTTTATATTATAAGAATATATTTTTAACCAATAATATATTATCATTAATTTTACATCACAATGCTCTATTTAGATCAATATCATTTATATCACAAGAGCGTAAGGTGACTTTTTCAATGTTTCAATATATACAGCATATACAGTACACACGTATTATAATTTTTCTTAAAAACCTATGAAAAATGTATTATTAACAATTTACATTATAAATATCTCAACATTTAATATTAAATATTGAAAAATAGGCCTTTATAGAAAATAATAGAGTTCTATAACTAATAGTATATAAATTAATTACAATATTACTTAATATTAAAAATAGGAATGTATGAGAAATAATCTTAGATTATTGTCTTAGAATATATATAATTACATTTTTTATTTCTTTTTTTTTATTTAAGATCCTTGATCATTCGGGTAAAGGTAATGCAGCAACAATTGCATCTAAAAAAGAAGTACCAGGATTGTACTGTGGCGAAATTGAACAACCTCAAACATTTTTATCAGAAACAAATTCAGTTCGAGTTATTTTTCAGACAAATAACTTCACAGACCAAACTTATTATAGTTTTGATTCGAGAGCAGAACAAGAAACTCAAGTATATTTACGATATGGACAGCATCCGGAACTTTACCCTAATAGAAGGGGCTTACTAATTCCTGGGTTAGAACTAGAACAATAACCATTGAGTATTTTATAACAATAAATATATAAATAAGTATTTGAACAAAAAAAAAAACAGATTAAATACTATATCCATCCGAACGATACGTATTTTAAAATTTTTGAATACTTATGAAAATACTTATTATTGTATTAGTTAAAACCCAACATTTATATTCATTATGTTTATCTAAAATACTTAAAAAAAGTTAATTTTTTTTTTTAAATTATTATTAAATGTAATCATAATTATACGTAGATAAGTACATTTAATACTAGTAATAATGAGTGAAAAATATGAAATTAACATTTTTTTTTTTTTTTATCTCAAACAACTGTAATAATCGGTCATGTCATTTTTAAAATTATTTCAGGAGTTATTGTGACAGGACATTTAAAGAATGTCGACTACAAACATGCTATGTTCAAAGTCCGGCGTATCCAGGGGTGTATCCGAGAAATCTGAAATGCAATTATTGGCTTAATACTAAAAACCAGTTTATTAAGCTCTATATACAAAACGAAGAATTCAATGTAGACGGTCAGAGATGTGAAAATATAATCACATGCCCAATGAGACCTATCACTTCCGGTAGGTAGTCAGTGGGTACTTACCATTACGCTTTTTTAATTGCTAACATTCTATTAGTAAATGTTTATTTTTTTGTATATTTTATAGTATATATTTTATACTATGCTAATAAGATATATTAAAGTATTTTCTAAACATATAGAAAGATAGAAAAGAAGTATATAATTTGCACACAAAAATTTTAAAATTACAGATAAATAAATGTATAATGTTAAATAATTGTTACTTATTCGTTCAGTCTTCACGCCAAGCATTAATTAAAAATAAATAATTATGATCGACCAGCATACTAGCTTCATATATAATATTTTACCATTACTTTATATACATTTAAACGCATATTTTATATTATACTTAGTACGCATAAAATAAATAACTTAAATTAAATAGTTTTCTAAATAGTCAATTCATTTTAGCGATTCTAAATATTAGATATCGAGATTAATAAATAATAAAATAAATTTTTATTTTAAATATTTCATTGGCATTTAATTTATTTAGTATAGTTAAGAAAAATATACAATATTGCCCCCTTTACATACATGTACTTCATTTGCCTATACATCACTCCAACTTGTTAATTTTCTAACACAAAACCTCAACTACAATTTACTATACATGTATTACCTAACTAAAAATAGGGATGTCAAAATATTGTAGCTTTTTATATTAATAAAACATGGCTTAATCAAGAATTAAAATCTTCATAAAAATTGCGTTATGTTGTAAAAACTATTTGTATAATTAATATTAATTATCTGTTTGTTAGTGATAATAATAATATAATAATAATATTAAAAATAACAGTAAACATAACATAAAAAACAATTTACGTTATCAAAATTGAAAATTTGTTTGTTATAGTTTTTAAAATTTGACAGAGCAGTATCAAAAAAAAAAAATTGAAATGATACAGGTGTGCTTATAAAATAGAACCATAGCTTAATGTCAGGTTAAATTCAAAATCTATACATCAAATATTAAATAAGACTGGTAGTTTTTTTATGGCTAGACTATTTGTCAGTCTAGATAGGTCTTACAGCCAATAAATGAAAGAGAATACTTGAGATAAGTTGCAAGCCAATTGTTTCACGCAGCTGTAGGTAATTTATTTTATCTGATATTAAATATAAATGGTACCCTAAATTTATAATTTTTCAGTAATCTGTGTAATTTTTTTATAGGAACGAAAAATGAAATAATTTTGCATATTATCCTAAGTAATTAAATCACTTAATATTAAGTTTAAAGGAATTTAATAATAGATAGTATAAAAATTGAATACTGATGAACCTTAAGCAATTTTACTTAGGTTGTTTTTATTTTATTAAAATGTAATGTTTGTAATACGTCACGTAAACTCATAACTAATAACTTTCACAAGCATTGTTGATAATCTATTGAATTATTTATAAATCTTCATCAAGTTTTTCATAG
Organism: Sipha maydis; assembly: GCA_034509805.1. NCBI lineage: Eukaryota > Metazoa > Arthropoda > Insecta > Hemiptera > Aphididae > Sipha > Sipha maydis. Next base: position 8,960 of record JASXSY010000781.1, on the reverse strand, counting down.
TATTAAAAAAAAATAAAGATTCAAACAGAATGATGCTGTAAAATTATAAAAATTTATATTGATAATTTATATATTTTAGGAGCTGAATATTGTCCATATGATTATATTAAAATATATGATGGTAAAAATACTTCAAGTCCAGAGATTGGAACATTTTGTGGAATGGGAAAATTCCCACATTCAATTGTTGGTACAAGTGAAGATTTATTCGTGGAGTTTGTTACGTCTCCAGCAGGTAAGGTATTAATATTTATGAATAGTCTATTAAGTATTAACATTTCAAATAATGTTTTATATCTCATAGTCCATAATAAAAGTGATAAATGTGTTCAATTAAAACTAATATTTAAGATTTATAAATATAAAAACTATATAATCAAAAACTATTAAATAAAAATACAAACAATATTACAGTACTCATTATTTATGAAATACCTATAAGCTTATTATAATCTATAGTGAAAATAATTTTTTATTAAAAAATAAAAACTATGTTTTGAATCCACTTTAGTGTTGTATATCTATTAATTATTTTAATTTAATGACAACAGCAATAAAAAGTTTTAGTAAACATTGCATTTGTAATATCTATGATATAATAAATGATGTAATACAAACTAAAAAAAAAAAATAAAAAAAAAATAAAAAATAAAAAAAAACTCGAGTTATCTTTAGAACCTGAACTTTAGAGGGTGGATTAAATTCAACTGCATAAATTATAAATTATAACTCATATTTTTAATAAATTTAATTTATTAAATTTTTAATTATTTATAATTTAAAATTCAAATTGAGAGAGAACCATAATATAATAACCAATGATAATTTAAAGCAGTATTATAAAAACGATTTTTCATAATATAAATATTCAAATAATTCAAATAAAAATATTCAAAAATAATATTTTATATACATACAGCTAACTGATTCATTCTCTATATCTATTTTACATAATCAAATAAAAATAAATTAAAAAGTATAACATTTCAAAATATAATGTTTTTAAACGCATAACCCTTAATTTTCCACTAACATGAGTTATGGTTCAATAATTCCATTTATATAAATCTTTTGGAAAATCTCAACCCAATTTCAAACTAATAGTTAACACATTTAACCTTAATTTTAACTATATAAATTTTCAGCATAAAACGATTAAACACGGTTTATATTTTCCAAAATATTATCTTGTATCCTATAATTTATTCATATCCCTCCTCTTTCTCCGGTAATAAGAATTACGATTATTTAAATCTTATATAAGACAGAAGAAACATATGATATATTTGTCTTCGAAAAGTTTTAATTAAATGGTAATGTTTTGAGCACTAATTTGATTTTGTTATATAACTAACTCGGGGCAGTTTTAAAATATTTAGTTATAACTTATAACAATATTGGATTTTTGGATAAATAATATTAAAATGTAATAAAAATTTTTAATATTGTTATTTTAAGAAAGAAAAAGAATCAATTAGTTTTCTTAACGTAACACTTTTTTGAAGTAATAAATAAATATAAAAATAAATATAGAGTATTTTTTTTTTTTTTTTTTTTATTTAGAAATACGCCTCAACTGCCAGGGTTATTGGCGTTTAAGATATACATGTTACAGTTTAATTATAATTTACTTAATGATACTAGAGCGTAAAGAAGAAAACAAAAAAAAAAAAAAAAAGTATATAAGATAATTAATATGATACAAATAAATATATAATAATATGAATTGTAGGTGGTATGTTAGAATTTATGTTATATTTTTTGTAGTAGGTTTGTTTTTTTGAGAAGTTCTAGGAGTGAAGATGTTCATTCCGTGTTTGGTGCTAGTATTTCACAAAGGTTGTTGGGGAGCATGAGTTTGTCTCTGGCATCTTTTGTGAGGAGGCATTCTGTTAGAAGGTGTTTGACAGTAGTCACGGAGTTGCATGAGGTATATATAGGTTGTTCTTTTTTGCTCATTAGATGTTCATGAGTGTAAAGTGTATGGCCAATTCGTAATCTGTTGAGTACGATTTGATGTCTACGCGGGAGTGATGTGTCAGGCAACCAATGGAGGATGGATGATTTTATTTCTCTTAGCTTGTTGTTTCGTACTGATCTCCATTCTTGATGGCATGTTTGGTCAAGGTTAGTGTTTATAAGGAGTTTTGTATCTAAATGTGTTGTTATATTCCAGAAATCAGTTGGTTCTTTCGTTGCCCTTTTGGCTATTTCGTCTGCAATTTCGTTACCAGGTATGTTGTTGTGTCCAGGTACCCATAGAAATCTGATGTCTTTTTTGGATAAGAATATAATGTTTAATATTTGGTTGCCTATTGGGTTGTTTTTTTGTGGATTTGCTAAGTTTGTGAGGGCGCTGAGAGAGTCTGTGTATATGGTTAAAGATTGGATATCCGAGGAGGCAGCTAATTCTGTGGCTTTTAAAAGAGCTAGATATTCTGCTGTATAGATTGAGTTGTATGATGGGATTTGAAATGTTGTTTGAGAGTTTGGATGGATTATTGCGATTGCAGTTCCTTCCGTGTTTTTGGATGCGTCAATATATATTTCTTGATGTGGTGGAAGACTGTTTTTTAGATCGAAGAAGTTTGATTTGTAAATGTAGGAATCGGTTTCTATTTTTTTGTGTGCAGTTAGGTTGAAATAGATGAGAAGATTTGAGGTAATCCATGGTGGTTGTTCAGAGACTTGAGGAATAAGTTGGTTTGTAAAAATAATATTGAGGTCTGAGGCATAGGTGGCTGTACGAGTGCCAAGATTGTTTATATCGTTATTTTGGAATTGGTTGATTGAGTTTCTTAATATTGCGCTGATGGGATTTTTTGTTGCTATTAATGTTTTTGAAGCGTATTCCAATGTATGTTTTATTTTCCTTTTTTCAAGTGATTTAGAGCCTGTGATGTTTATGATGCTGAGAACTGGGCTACTTTTGAAAGCACCAATTGACAATCTTAGGGCTGTATTGTGAATAGGATCTAAAGTTTTGATTGTAACAGCAGATGCTCCTGTATATAGTATAGAGCCATATTCTAGTGCTGAGAGGATTATTGAGTTGTGTATTATCTGTAATGTTTTGCTTTCTGCACCCCATTCGAGGTTACTTAGTGTTTTTATTATATTGAGTTTAGTTTTTGCTTCATTTTTTATATTGTTTATGTGGGTTCGCCATGTTAGTTTTGAATCAAAGGTTAAGCCTAGTATTTTTATGTTGAATACTCGAGGAATGTTCGCGTTTTCCATTTTAAGAGATGGGTTGTAGGGGATGTTTTTCTTTGAGAAAATAATGAATTGTGATTTGATTGGAGAGAAAGTAAAACCTGAAGTTATACTCCATAGTAGTAGATAGTTTATACAATTTTGTATCTGCTGAATTAATGTTGGTAGATTATTGCCCCTGCAAAATATGTTACTATCATCTGCGTACATTGTGATTTTGTTTGGAGGTTTTATGATAGATGGGAGGTCATTGATAGCCAGCAGAAAGAGAGTTGAGCTTAGAGGAGAACCTTGAGGACTGCCATTATGAAGAATGAATGGGGAAAATAGTGCACCATTATTAGATACTTGTATTGTTCTATTTGAGAGGTAATTTATGATGAAGTTAATTATGTTACCCTTAAGATTCAACTGTACCATGTATTTAATAAGACGGTGGCGCCATATAGTGTCGAAAGCTTTTTGTAAGTCGAGGCTAAGTAATACCAAGTATTGATTTTGATTGAAAGTTTCTATAATTTCATTTTCAATAATTGCTAAAGAGTCCAAAGTAGAATTATTTTTGCGGAAACCATATTGAAGATTGGATAATAGATTGTTAGATTCTAGGTACCACATTAGTCTTGAGTTAATAATTTTTTCTAGTAGTTTTGTCATGGAACATATAATGGATATAGGACGGTAACTAGATACGTGGTTTTTAGGTTTGTTGGGTTTATGGATCGGTTTGATTATAGCGGTTAGCCATGTTTTTGGGTACTGGTTTTCTATCCAAATATGATTAAAGATCTTGAGTAGGTAGAGTTTTCCGTTTTTTGGAAGATTAGAAAGAAAAATCGTAGGTATATTGTCTATTCCGCAAGCGTTGCTTTTCTTGGAACTGAGGGCTGTTTCCATTTCTTGAATAGTGAGAGGACTATTAATATGAGTATTATCGTGATTTTGACAGAAATTGATAGGTACAATTTCTTGAGCGCATTTGTATCTTTGAAAATCAAGGGGATAGCTTTCAGTACTACTAGCTTTTGAAAATAAGGAGCCAAGTTCGTTTGCGATTTCTGAAGGTTCTGAGTATATTGTGTCATTTTCGTTTTTGAGGATTTGTATATTGTCGTATTTGTTGATGCATTTAAAAGCCTTAATTTTATTCCATATTTGTTTTGGGTTTGCTTTAGAATTTATTGAACTTGTATAGGCGCGCCAACTCGTTGTTTTGCTGTCTTTAATTGTACGTCTGGCTTGAGCTCTGCGTTTTTTGAATTCTATAAAATCATCTTGGGATTTAGTGCGTTTAAATTTGTTGAAGGCCGTATTTTTTGATTTGATAGATTCATTACAATGAGAGTTCCACCAAGGAACTGGGGGCTTTCTACCTGAGAATATAATTTGTCCTATTGTTAAGTTGGCTATTTCTAGAATAGCATTTGTGAACTTTTGTGTAACTTCATTTAAATTGTTAATTTTTGGTTTTTCAAATTCAATTGAATCTATATTTGTTCTAAGAGGGATGTGAATAGATTCCAGTCAGCGGTGTTTAGTTTCCATTTTGGTTTGCCTTCTGTATTTCTGTACGTTAATTTCGTGATTATGGGCAAATGGTCGCTTCCATATGGATGAGATAATGTGTCCCATGAAAGGTATGGAGCAAAAGGTGTTGTGAATGTTAAGTCAATAGCTGATTGCGTACCGGATGATGTGCCAAAATAAGTTAGTTTACAGTTGTTAAGTGTAATTAGATTTTCAGAATCTATGACCGATTCGATTATTTTCCCTCTAGTGTTTGTAGTAATGCAGCCCCATAATTTGTTGTGACTGTTGAAGTCACCTAGGAGAATGAACGGCGGAGGGAGTTGTTGAATGATGTTTTTTAAGTCTGCTTCGGTGATAGGTGATTGGTTAGGAAGATAAAGGTTGCAAATTTTAATCTTTTGTTTGAGTTGAACAGAAATGGTTACGGATTCAAGTGGAGTATTTACTAGTATTTCTTCGGAAGAATATGAGTCTTTTATGAATATTGAGATACCTCCGCTAGCTCTGATTGCGTTAGTTCTTATTTTGGTATAATTTGTATATCCTTTTAGTGTGTTTTTTTTATAGTTTGTAAAATTTGTTTCTTGTAGACAACAAATGAATTCAGGGCAGTATTTGTTTATTATTATTTGTAAATCACTAATTCTTTTGTAGAAACCATTTAGGTTCCATTGTAGTATGTTATATTTTGTATTATTGTGCTGCATTGTAGGTTTTATTTTTATATGTTAGATTTACGGTCTTGTGAAGGATTGATTTGTGTCGTTGTTTAATTTATTGAAATATGAATTAAGCTTCTGATTCGTTAGAATCATAGGGTTCTGCGTTTAACGTTTTTGTGAAACGGGTTAATCTGTTTTTGATGCTACCATTTTGTAGGGTCGGTTTGATAGACATAATAATGTCCAATAAATCTTCTTTTGATATATTGTATTCATTATAAATTGTAGGTGGTTTGAAGTGGCCTCGATTATTTTCAAAAATGTGTTTAAAGGTAATAAAGTCGATTTTAAAATTGTTTTGATCGGTGAAGAGTTTTTTTGCTGGTTCTAGATATGCATCGATATTTTCTAAAAATGTTGTTAGTGCTGCTGATTTTGAATTTTTGTTCTTTTTCTTTTTTTTTTCGATGATTTCGTTTTGGGGGGTCACTGGGTTTTGTGGAGCAGGCATCACATTTGAGTTTCCATTCGGTTCTGATGGAGATGGAGGTGGAGAGTGAGTTAGAAATGAGTCAGGTAGAGATCTTTTATTGCCTGTTGGTTGATCAATATCCATATGGATAACGTCAGAGTTTGGAATCGCATCTAAATTTTGAAGTGTTGGTTTTGATGTGATCGATGATGTTGGTGGAAGATTTGATGGTGATGTAGGCTCAGAAGCGATATTGGGTGTTTCAAGTGGAGATGTGTCGGTGTCCGATGTGGAGGTAGGTACTATAGGGGTATTATATGTATTTGACGAAGCATCTAATTTAGACGGTGTGTTTGCAATGGGTTGATCGTTGTTTACCTGTGACTTTATGTTGTGTGAATTAATCTGGTTTGAGCAATGAGACGCAATATGACCTTGGGCCTTACACAAGTAGCAGGTTAGGGAGTCATCAGATAAAAAGATCCTGTAGTTGGTGTCTTCGTAATTTATAAGTATGGTAGGTGGGAGTTTGATAAGATCGTCATGTTGGATAAAAGTTTGTCGACGAAAACTTAAAATATGCGTGAAATCTTCAACCTGAATTCCGGCCCTTAACGGTGTTATAGAGCTACAAAGAGGTATATTTAATTTGATAAATTCGTTTGCGATTATGTCAGGCGGTATATTAGGATATACGTTAGATAATATTATTCTTTTATTCGGATTGAAAAATTTTCGTAATTTGAATTGTGATAAATGGGTTATTATCAATTAGATTATTTATTAATGAGCTGCTTGATAGGAATATACATAAGCGACCTTTAGATATACGGGACGCAAATAGAATATTAGACGGTTGGACTAAGTTGCCGATAGCGATGATGTAATCTTTGTGTGGGATGTTGTCGTCTATATCGATGTCTATATCGATTAATAAGGCTTGGTCTTTTTTGGGTATTAAGCTGTTTGCTACAGTTGAGGCGAATGATTGTTTGTTGATATCTGTGTTGATAGAACTGGTTGAAGTGTTGACGTTGGGTGAATTTTTTGGTGACATTTGATGTAGTGGTTTAGGATTTGATGTGATTTTTTAAAAAAATTTGGTTTGGGTATGTTTTTTGAATGTAGTTGGTGGACGTTTTATTTTTTTTGTTTTTGTACATCTTTTGAATAAGGTGGTTGACGAATGGAGGGGCTTTTTGAAGCTGGTGGTTTTGTAAACATTTTATAGTGTTATGGGCTTGCGCCCGCTGGGTGTATTGTATATTAGCTAGTAGTATTAATAACGAGCATATTACCTGCGATATGATGCGTGTATAGTATACTGCTATCGAGAGTTATTAAAATCGGTACTCGTGAAACGCGATAAGTAACGTGTAGTCTGTACGGAGTCTAACAACGAACTGAAATATAGAGTATTATTATAGTATTATTATAGTATATAAATGTACATTAATACAAAAAAAAAAAAAACCATGAATAAATTCGTATTAGAAATGTTTTTATAACTTTAAAAATATATTTATGGTCAATTATTACTATTATCATCTTTAGGTATGCAAATATTTAAAACATACTAAGTTGAGTTAGTTTGATTAACTTTAACTATAATTTAATTTTCTGATAAAAATTTACAAACATTATAAAATTTTCTGAATTTACAATATAACATTATGATTGATATTTTTTATTTGCCCAAAAGTTTTAAATAATGATTGAAAAAATATTAAATTAATAATTTATGTTTTCTGAATGTATTTTATATTTCAATAAATATTTATGTTAAGCTATTTTTTATTGTACATTTTATTCGTTTCTTATATTTAAGCCTGATATTTTGATTTAAAGTTTAATATAGTTTAAAATTTGGTTCTACTATTCTTATTCAATCTTGGGTATATATATAAAAAAAAACTATAAACAAACAGTGTTTATAATTTCGTATTAAGATAATCGTATGTTATTTGTTGTAGAAAAAAATACTAATAATTAAACTAATTACGATAATTCTTAATTGAATGGTTGACGATTTGTTGTAAGTATTAAAATAAAATATCTTTCATTACTTTTTGTTTAATTTTTCTTAGCATAAATCAATGCAAATACTTAATCTAAGATATACTATTTGATCACATTTTTCATACATTTTTATTGAAAAAAAATTAAACTTATAAACTTTTCCGGATCGAATTCAAACAATATAATTAAAATATTAAATTTACAATATAAATAATTTTAATATTTAGTATAAATATGTGATGATTTGTTTATCATACATAATAATATAGTATACTAAATAGTAGTTCATTTTAGTTTTTAACCATTTACCATTTAGGGCCACTTTTAAATACTGGATTTCATTTCAATGTTGGTAATATGCCCGGGCATATGCAGACTGCTGGCAAAAAAAAATGGTTCATGTGATTGGATACTATCGAGTGAACATTTAAGTAGAGATCATCATACTGAAGGAATATTTATGTCAATTGCTCACTGGTATCCTCCACATACTTCATGCACATATCATTTACTTGGACTACCAAATCAAGTAGTTCGAGTTTATTTTCCTAGGTAAGTACTCGTTTAGCTCCAAAACTTAAGTCGAATTATCAAAAAAATATTATGCCTATTATTAATTTTATACTTCATCTATCACTTATCACCAAACTATACTTATACTATACTTTCTTACTCGATAATACATTTTGTTTTTCGCAATATGTGTCCAAACATTTACTCAAACATAATATTTCAAAAATTAAAAATAAATGTTCATCATTTTTAAATACATAATTTTTTCTGAAAAAAGTATGATTTTAAATTGTATATGATTAGCTTTAGAGTTAATAGTATCGAGAGTCCTGTAACAAGTGATTGGAATGGAGACTGTGGTGAAAGTCTGACGCTTTATGATGCCGCAGAACCAGACGATACAAAGATAATAAAAACATTTTGCGACACGTTTTCCAAGCCAGCTGAAAAACACGATTTTATTTCAACGGGAAATTCTATGTTCATTCGATTCGAAAGCAAAACTGGTAGTTATTCAGGGTAAGAATGTTCAATAAAATAAAACTAAT
>JASXSY010000780.1:0-105833 GCA_034509805.1 Sipha maydis | reverse complement strand
TGTCAATTTGCTGTCATTCAACTATGAAACATAATAATTATAATTATAATTCCAAAACATGTTTTTACATAATCTTCAGAAACTTTTTTCACTCATCGTGTGAACAGTCATGATTTTTTTGTCAGTACAGTTTCGGACATTCTTGTATATACACAAATGATTTTGTGTTATGAGAATGAATATCGCAACATTTATGTCTCTAATGTGAGTGGCTAAGAAAGATATTTCAAACAGTTGAAATTTATTTCATTATAAAACTGTCGTCGTGTGAGTGCGGCTTTACATATAATTATTTACATATTTATTTATTATACATAAAATTATTATTTTTATATGTAATATATTTATTACATATTTATTTATTTATTTATTTATTTATTATTATTTTTTACATATTTTTATTTTTTATTTTTTTTTTATTTGCATAGAGCAGGTTCATGATCGTTTTAGCACTGTCGACAAAGTAATCGCAAATTGTAAAAAGTATTTAAAAAAGCGCCAACTAGAATAGAAATAATTAAAATAAAGGCTCCAGGTGTATGTTTACCACCAGATTCCATAATTACCAGATGGGGATCATGGATTAACGCTGCTATTTATTAGTGTGAAATTTTAAACACTGCCGTGTTAATTGCAAAGCTCAATAAAGACGATGCAGTAAGTATAAAAAAAACTAAAAAATACATGATCATGAGAGTAAAGTAGGGTACATAAAATCAAACTTCACAATTCTCGTCGAAGGAATAAATAAACTTCAAGCAAAAGGCGTTTCTTTAATAACAGTGTTAAAAATAATTGAGGATATTAAAGAATCGTTTAAATCATTTACGAGGTGAAACAGGTAAAGTCGTAAAAAAAATGTATGACTATGTTTGAAAATAATTATGGTTTGTCAACATTAAAACGCATTTACAAAAATATTGTCCGGCGAAGAAGAAAATAACGAATTGGACGGAAATCTTGAAGAATTGACTACCTAATAAAGATTTAGTATTTTTTAAGTATTCACTGATCATATCGGTTGATGTTCATTTTTAACATACAAGTCATACAAAGTGTATCCGCCGGAACTTCAAATTTGAAAATTTAAATACTTAAATATATATTAATTTATATTAATTAGAATTATATTTTAAATACTTAATTATACAAATAAGGTAAAATACTTATAAATATTATATACTTAATAAATAATAATTACTTAAATTGTGTTATTATTCACACAGATAATTTTGAACAGTTACGTACCAACGAAGTCATCATTCAAGGTAAAACAAATATAATAATACAAGACGTATATATAAGTTTTTTGAAATTTTCAACAGAAGATGGTCGTTTTAGTTTTTTTGATTAATGTATTACTTCGTAAGATTATATAGTAAATTTATTAAAATTTTGATTTAAATTTTTTTTTTTTTTGCTATTTTTGGTGTTTTTAGAGCATATCTTAAGGTATTTTTAGTTATATTTTAGTATTTTTGGTGTTATTAAATCCGAACCCTGATGATACTATAATTATTAAACACTACGTCAGAAGCTACTGTAGGTATTACCATTAAAAACTCAATGGTTAAATGTTCAAGCAGGAAAAAAAAAGCGAATTGAATAAATCGTCGTTTGGTGAATTATTATCGTTATTATATTTATTATAATATTGTAATACGGTATACTTACATTTTTTAAGAAAAGAACAAAAATATTGTTTTGCTCGTTTCCTTGAAAAGGCATTACAATTGGTACGCATTTTATTCCAATTGCGACAAACGATTGGTGTAGTTTAATCCATTTAAATGTTACTGACTATAACACGAGTAGTATAACACGGTGTAGAACTTATTGCAAAAAATATTTTTTAATTATTATATGTATTTAATTAATTCCTAACCTCTGAAATTAACGAAAAAACAAATACAATAACCATATGCGTAAATGTGGTGTGTTGTCCTGCACAGTGCACAGTGTACATGTCCCGCTTCATCAGTAGCATATTGAAGGACAACGACGCACAGTGGTCTGTATTCTAAATTAACTTGCCAAAACCCATTTATAAAAGTAAGATAATTGTGTTATTTGATATCAAATTATTTAAACTGATAACCTAATTAAACAATATTTCATACTATAAGAAACTTTTATATCTTATCAAGCCAATATAATTACGATAAAGGAACAGAAATGTCGATTGACGGGACCACACCACGCATTATTCTGTCTATCATGTTTAGCGATCCGTGCGGTGTGCATGTACAAAATAAAAAATTTTTTAGATTCTGAACGGAGTGAAGAATGTATTGATTTTACAATGATGTGTGTTTTTTTTTTTTAGATTCTGAACGGAGTGAAGAATGTATTGATTTTACAATGATGTGTGTTTTTTTTTTTTTTTTTTTTTTGTGTCTGTCGACACGATTTGGGGCAGTAAAAATGCTTCGATTGCCTTATGTAGCAACTTTTCTGAAAGAAAAGTGAATCTATTTGGTACTTTGGGGGGTCAAAAGTAAAAAATTTCCAATATTTTTTAAATGCGACGGGAAAAACCATAAAAAAATTTGGGAAAAACGGGAGTTTTTACGCAAAACCAGTTTTCGACATAATCAAATTTTTTATTTTGCTATAACTCAAAAACTAATCGATGTAAATACTTGAAATTTTCACCAAATGTTAAGATTAGCGTTCTCTATACACCATTAAATTTTCAAAGTATTTTGACTTTTATTAAGCTATTTATAGACAATTGAAATATTCAATTTTTTTAAGTATTTTTTTTTTAAATAACGATAAAATTTTTTTGGCTGCCCAGAAAATCTTGAAAATTTAATACAAGGTTTCTTATAAGTTGTTCCTTAACTGATAAAAAAAAATCTAAAATCGTAAGTCACTTTTTATAAGTGCTCAAAGTTCCAATTTATACGAAATATGTAAAAATCACGAAAATTTGCAAGTTATTTTGTAGATAAAAATTCATAAAATTTTTTCTGTTCATACTTAAGGTTCAAAATTTTAACACTAGGTTATTTATAAGCTACTCTTCAAAAATCTTTAAAAAAATTTCTACCGGAATAAGAGGAAAAAATTTTATGACTGTTTGAAATTTAAATATTTACGAAATTGCATAAAATAGCGATTTATTCTCAAACGATCTTAAATATTTTTTATAATTCAAAAAGTATAAGTCGCAGATTTTTGAAATTTCTACCAGCTGTTAAGATTGATATTTCCTTTATGTCATATTTTTTTCAAAATATTATATTGATTTTTAAGCCACTTATAGGCATTTAAAATATTCGATTTTTTACATTTTTTTTTTATAATCGGTGATAAAAAAATTTGGCTCCTACAAAATACTTGAAAATTTAATAGAAGATTCCACAGAAGTAGTTCTTAAAGTCATTTAAAAATTATTAAAATCCATAGGCACAATTTTTTTTTATAAGCGTTTGAACAGCGAATATTGACATAAAATATAATATAATGTATAATATTCTAGACTGACAAAGATATCGGTTTTTTTTAAAATGCTCTAACTCAAAAACAAAAAACCACAACAACTTGAAATTTTCACCAAATCTTTATATTGACGTTTTCTATACATGGTTAAGTTTTCAAAGTATTTTGACATAATTTGACTTATTTATAGACAATTGAAATTTTCGATTTTCCTAAATTTTTTGTTTTTAAACATCTATAAAATTTAATTGGCAGACCGAAAACTCTTGAAAATTTAATACAAGGTTTATAATAAGTTAAACTTATCGTAACTAAAAAATATCGGTGATCGGTTTACTCAAATTTTTTTTATATACCCTTAAAGCTCAAATTTGTATAAAATGTGTAAAAATCACGATAATTTGCAAGTTATTTTGTAGATAAAAATTCATAGAATTTTTTCTGTTCATACTTAAGGTTCAAAATTTTAACACTAGGTTATCTATAAGTTACTCTACAAGAATCTTTAAAAAATTTTTTACCGTACTTTGAGGAAAAATTTTTTTGACTGTTTGAAATTTAAATATTTACGAAATTGCATAAAAAAGCGTTTATTCTCAAACGATTTTTAATATTTTAAAAAAAATTTGGCTCCTACAAAATATTTGAAAATTTAATAGAAGATTACACAGAAGTAGTTCTTAATGTCATTCAAAAATTATTAAAATCCATAGTCACAATTTTTTTTTTACAAGCGTTTGAACAGCAAATATTGACATAAAATTACTTGTAAAATATAATATAATGTAGAATGTTCTAGACTGACAAACTATATCGCTGTATGCAACTGCCAACCCATCCTAATTGAAAAATATATTTATTGTTTCAAAATAAAATATACTTTTTACAATGTTTATAAATAACAATGTATTATATCCTAGACAAACATATGAACTCCGTTCAGAATCGTTATTCGTATACAATGATATCTATCATTGCATTCAAATTTAACAAATCCATTATAATTATGACCTATCCTATAAGCGAGGTGCACTCCACCCCTAACTGTACAGCAGAGCGAGGCCCATCCGGTTCTTTTTTTTTTTTTTGAAAACTGAAGTAACTGATAATTTTGCAAAGAGTAAGTGTATGAATTATATTATTTTTATGTTTTTTATGGTGCAGTTGATACAACGATGTTTTATTTATTATGGCTAATTGTAATTATTAGAACTTAAAAAGCTATAACTAAAAAATTACTAATTATCACTGTTCCAAAGCACTTCTATAATATTGTACATACTCTTGGGTGTTTAACCTAATATAATTGGTTTGTGTATACTTGCGTATTGACTTAGCATAATTGTTTCAAATGTGTAATATCTCGTTAGAAAAATGTAGGAAAAAAAACCTTTTTATTAATAATATTTTATTTTTCTTTATTTTATTTTAGCGAGTTGTGGTCATGATTTTAGAAACTATTAACTAATGTAAATATAACTAGTAAATAAAAGTCTTCCCGCACCAGTAGCACATTGAAGGACTACGACGACGGTATAAAGTACACGATTGGCAGCATCTCTCCTGGTTCACGAAATAGGTTGCAATTTGTTGGGCTCCGACCCAGACATGGATACTTTCAAATGCCCGTCCGAGTTTGTCTGGAGCGTATACGTGATGGACGACGCCTGGTTAAGCTGTGCGTCGACTCTATACACGCACGTGCACGTGGTCGCAAGATCGAAATTTTCGATCGTCATCCCGATAGTCGAATGATCGCAGTAACCCTGCAATAGGATGACGTTGGCGGGCTCTGCGGTGATTACATTTTGCTGGTACTTGTGACACAAGTCCGTGCACACCCTTTGACCCCTTTTCGAGAACTGTACGCTTGTCACCACGTCCGCTTGTAAAAAAATGTACGATTCGCAAGTACTTATCGTCTTGCTCACAGGAAACGAGGGACCTTGGTTGGAAGGCAGAGAAGAAAACACACAAACATTAAAATACACGAAAAAAACTTAATCTCGTTTAGAAGGGTTTATTGCATCTAACGCTGATGGCTATGGTGGAAAAAATCAACATAAATGTCTCGCATCGCAAACACCCGTAGACAAGATTGGTAAGTTACCCAATACATCCACAGGGTGTCTAAATAAGTCGGTCCCACTGGGAGAATACGCCATTGTGACCGCTGAATCATCTGCTTCTTCTTGTTCGTTGGTGCGATCGCTGCACTTTTCCTTATTGCACATTCGCAAATCATTTATCACCGGAAATCCTTCGAGTTCGGTGACCACTGAAACAGTTAGGCCGTGTATGAAATTATTTATTTTTTCTGTTAAACTATCTTCATAAAGTCTCGTTATTTAAGTTACGTGTAGGCTGGTTCCAGAAGTTCAAAATCAAGTAAAGAATTGTCACGATAACAAAAATGTCAAGCATCTTATAATAGAATGCTAGTAGAATGCAATTAGTGAAGTTTATTATTTAATATAAATACAAAAATATGTCACGTAATCGATTATGAAGAGAAAATCATAAAGTACGAAATTAAACTTCTAGATATCAAATATTTAGATATTTACTCATATTAATAAACCAAATCTAGTTTCTATAGTAGCGTAATATAATATTATAAATATATAGATATAATAATATATTTATATGTTGGCTATTAAATTATTATTATTATTATTAGTATTTAATCACTTTCGGTCAAAAAGTGTACATAAGTGTTATTATAAATATAAAAAATTTACATTAAGTACAAAATATATAGAACAGTGATAAAATATTACATTCAAAACATTATATATTTTTTATCCAAAACCTATACTTAAACAACGAAATTTAATTTCATTATCATTATTAAAGTCAGAAGCAACACTGTTGCATTCTCTCAACATACGACTAATACATAAGATTGTTAAAACTGTAAGATTGAAAGTGGAAATATATATTAAATGTACGACTATTAAAAACGGAAACATACCAGCATAATTTTTCAAGTATTTCAGGACAACATATCTTATTTAATAATTTACATATGAATGATGTGTCATTAAATTTACATCTAATTCACGTTCTAAGCTATTAATCGAAATATTTAATTCAAATTTATGTGACAAGTGTTGTGACATGTGACATGTGCAATTATATTGGACATTATTCAAACGTTAAATTAGGCCATTTTGGTAGGGGCTCCAAATTATAGAACTGTATTCAACGCCTGAGTGAACAAGTGCTCAATACTAGGTTTTCAGACAAATAATATTATGAAAATCACAACACTGCCGTCTGACAAATACCAACATACGCATAGCTTTTGAGTATATAAAGGATATGTGTTCAGTAAATGAGAAATAATCAGAAAGTATTCTATCGAGATCTTTAGTAGAAGAAACTTAATTTTATGTCCATCTAAGGTATAGTTATAAATTAGAGGGTTTTAATGTCTAAATAACGATATTACGGCACATTTATCAATATTTATTTTTTATTAGATACCCAATTTGAAAATTTTACAAAATCTAACTGTAGTTTTTCTTAATAACTAACAAAGCTAACCTTGATATAAATTTTCAAGTCATCGGTAAATATAGAAAAAGTACAAAAGTTGAATATATGCTTGACATCGTTTATATAATAATATGACGAACGATGGCGACAAGTATCCTTTTTGTGGGACAGCCGAAAGTGTAGCAAAAGGAAGCAAAACTTTACCTGAAACAATAACCTGTTACGTCCTCCCAGTTAAATAGGAACTAGACCAAGATAATAATTCAATAATTACAAGATGAAAAGTCCAAGGGAACATGAAAACAAAAAGCGAATCAAATAAGTCGTCGACTGGTAAATTATTTTCATTATTATATGTATTATAATATTGTGATACGATATACTATAATTTTTTATGAAAAATAAAATAATATTGTTTTGTTTAAATTTTCTTTATAAGACAATACAATTATTACGCGTTTTATTCCCATTGGTACTCAAAACGAGTGTGTGTTTAATAACAAATTACTTGAAAAGGACACGTGACTATAAAGTAGAAAAGTTATTTTTATCATTTAAAATGTAATTTTTTATATGTAAATGTTTTTTATCTGCCTCATGTCTGTGATATATAAATATACTCTATACTATAGGATCATAACTACGGTTACAGAAGATTTTAATACATTTACGTTAGACTTTGATAGTCTTCTTAACTATTGACCATAAATCATATAATAATATAATACAATATTTACTTCAATATACTAGGTATTTTTTATAAATTCATGAAAATAAATAAATAAAATAATATATTGACTAATCATTTTACAATATTGTATTGACAAATGCATTTTTTCTTCTTCTGCAGATTTCACATTGCACGTGAGAAATAAAACTTAAATTATATATTATAAGGTTATAAATATATTATCTTTGCCTATTTCTTTTATTTATCTAATTTCTATTATACTTATTGAAATCGATTCTCAGACATGGTTCATTAATAATTAAATTTTTAAATCTAATCGGAGAATAAAATATGAAATATATGGAGGAGCGTTGGTTATAGAGCGTAACATTTTGTTTTGAACAGTTTGAGTTTTGTTGAAATTGGACTTTTTGACATTACCCCATATGCCTGCATTGGCTTAATTAGGGATTTATAAATGAGCAGTTTGATATTTAATTTAGTGCGATTATTACTTAATATTATTAAAACTGGAGACTCCCATTAAAGGCCAGATTTTTTTCCTCTTACATGTAGTTTACGCACTGAAAATATCATTATTTATATGTTGATATTCTACCACAATAATGCAATTACTCAAGCAAAATCATCGTATAAACAGAAAAGAAAAATTGTACTAAATGAACTGCCAGAAACATAAAACTGAAGTAAGTAGTTATTTAGAAACCTTTCAGAAATCAACAAAATAGTATTAAAATTCTTGAAAAGTATAAGAATAGTTAGAATTAGTAATCGTATAGGAATTATATTAAAATATACCTTATAGAGGGAATGGTAGGGAGGAATATTACTAAGTCAGCGAGAACTGTACGATAGGCAACTAAACATTCATCACACTCAAACCATACTAACATAAGAACATGTTTTTGGTGTGCTAAACTCTTGGTTGCTTATGGCGCACAAGTTTTGAACACTCGGTGTTTCTGTCTGTGTATTGTGTACATTATTATGTAAAACGATGAGTCTTGTTGTAAACAAAGTTATTACTTCATCCTTGTATTTACAAAACGCAAACAAATATGTATAATTTTCTACTATTATAATTATTGTTATAATAATTAACAATAATTTTGTTCAAGTAAATTAATAATGAATTAAATTATAATTATAATAACAATAATAGTATTCATTTTAAATTGATAATGAAAATTATTTTTTTCTGCTACAATCTCGAGCAAACGTTTTCATCTACAATCATAAATTCAATTTTTTAGCACGTTCATTTTCTATCGAAATCATCGCAAGGCCACTAAGCCCAGTTTGGGACTTTGCCCATTTTCTCTAATTCTAGTTTAACTAACGATTAGCTATCTTGAAGTTAACACTAACCGTTAGATAAGTCTGATTTTCACTTTCTGAAGGAATTTTTAACCACGAGATAGTTAATTGGAACATGTTGATTTTATCATGAAAGATTGATCAAACTTCCTTGGATTTTATCGTTTTTATACTGTGACATAGATAAAATAAATGTCTTTTATCAACCATATTTTTAATTTTAATATTTCTGTTGTATGCTGAATGCTGATTGCTGAACTGTTGTGTTGTGGTAAAAACTATACGTTTTTTTCTTTTTTTCGTTTACTAATTTTATAAATTATGGCTGAAAAGATAGAAAAAGAGAAACCAATTTCACAAATGTTGAAATTGATTTATTATTAAAATTGTGCAATAAGAACAAAAAAATATTAGAGAACAAAATCACCAACGCTGTAACATGGAAGGAAAATATTGTTTCTATCAACTAATTATTTACAAATTATTCACGATAGAGAACAGGAAGATAAAGCATAGTTTTTTATCTTTATCTTAAATATTAAGTTGACAATTTATTTTCTACCTTTCCCAAAATGTACATAAATGTAGATTTTTTCAAACGAAACATTCAGAAAAAATCAATATCATCTTATTTGTTGATGTGGTCAATTCGATTTTGAAAATAACGAGGTCGATTTTTACGTGAAAGAAATTCGACAATTTGTTCGACATCATCATTAACACATGAACAAATTTTTTAAAAGTATTGTATTGTGTCTTGTATTTTTAAAGTAATTTATAATTTTATAATACTGTGCAATTTTAAAACGATGTGAAAATTGACAATCGTGTTTCAAATTAACTTCGGACAGTTGTTTACCATACAAGAAATATATATTGTTAAATTTAATATATTATCACGAAAGTAATAAACCATTGAGAAAAACTTCTAGTTAATAGCTTATTCGGTGGAATTAGTATTGAATAAGTTATTTGGAACTTTATCTGTAAGATAGCGCTAACTGTCAGTTGAGTAATTCACAAATTAAGTTTAACTATTACATACTACTATCTGGGAGATAAATTTCCTTAACTAAAAATTGAGAAAGTGGGCCTTAGTGCTTCTTCGATCATTTTTATTTCATTCAATTTTTTAATATGTCCTTTCAGCACTCGTTACAGTAACCTATAAAGGGAGAGACAGGTATCGAAGTCCAAAAACTATCGTTTTGACATCAAATTTAGTAGTATTACGATCATCGGATGTCCGGATATTCAGTGGTTTTGCGTTCTGGAAAATAATATCGTACGACTCTGGATTAATTTATACAGTGCATAGTACTCGTACATTCAATTTCTTACGTAAACATGCGCAACCAGGTCAGAACATTGGAAATTGAAATAAGATTTTTTTTAAATGTTGAAGGATAGTATGAAATCGATGATGACACAACATGTAACTGCAAGCACTAACACGTAAACCATACGAATAATCTAACAAATCGAAACAATGTTTCAATTATACGACATTTTTGAAAGTATGCTATATTCAAAACAATAATATTAATAAACGGTATCCGTACGATTTCGATCAGGGTTTATTTAGTTTTCGAATACAATTGTTTTTATTATTATTCTTTCTATGTTGATTTATTTCTTTATTATCCAGTATTGTATGCTCTGATTTTTTCGACTCAATATCATAACGCTCCATGCGATTTGTTTTTGATTATTTACATAAAACATTATGTACGTGACAATGATATACGTTTAATACTCTGGTGCCCTTGGTCATTTCAACTAGTTATTTTCATTGAGTCCCAGTGTTTCATCGGCAGTAATAATTGCAATTTAATAATAATATAAACATTGTCGTTAAATTTCATTGCGTTCAAGTCTATTGATACTTATTAATTTTTCATTTACGACCTACCGGTAATATATTATAATAATTATAGGGATTTTTTTTTAAATTTTATTAAGTAATATGCAAGCTGTACAGTTTAGCACAATAAGCATATGTGAGCAATGTAACGGAAAAAATAAAAACAAAAATAAATAAACAGATGAGAAACGTAATTAAAGAAGCCACCCATTAGTGACGCTTTTTATTAAGGATTTGAAAAGTTTGATTGTAATCAGCATAATAACAATGAAAAATAAATCGAATTTCTAAAAAAACTCTTTTTTGTTATAGGTCACCCTTAAATTTTATTAAAAAAATATGTACATATATTTATCAATCAAACCGCGTGTTTTGGTATCGACGATTAAAATAGTTCCTGATAGTTGAACGTTTCTGATGATCGCAACTCGCACGGATTACCAAAAAGTATTGAATATTCAGTACAATCTACTACAGTTCTTGCGTGGTCATATTGTGATTCCTTTCGATTGATCATTATTTGTTATACATTTTTTCTTGGGGTTTTGAAAGACTCTTTGGATTTTATGTTCTACGCGCGTTCGATATGATCCACTAAAGCGGCATTGTTGTATCGAATTTAAACCGTATGACCTGGACTCAGAACGATAAATTTTCAGATCACTGCGGATGGAGTTTACAAGCTATTAACCGATATATTTTCAGTGATCTTATCGGTCACAAAATTACGTAAATATATATTAGAAATATTATGTCATGTATATATTTTACCAAGTCGTCATTTACACAATCGTTTGGGTCGTATAGATACTGAAAATCGTTTAAATCTATCACCTTTTGGGAAATAAAATCACAAAAAATTATACATGATATACGGATATATATATATATATATATACATATACGGTTATGAAGATGGACGTTGAAGGGAAAAGAGGAAGAGGAAGACTAATAAAGAGATGGTTGGAGACTTTGGAGAATGACACGAGGGCTGTCGGTGTGTGCAGAGGAGATGTGATTGACCGAGTAAAGGGTGGCCGACCCCAAATAGTTGGGAGGAAGGCGAAGCAAAAGAAGAAGAAGAAGAAGAAGATATATACATATACGGAAGGCAACGGGAAACCACCGTATTAATATCCCAAGTAACAGCCATGTCTTCTTTTCAATATAAGAGGGAAGATATGGCTGCAAACCAATCCACGGATTGAAACCATAGAGAGAGAGAACAACTTAATAATTAATTAAATGTAGATTCACGTGCGAAATAAAAAAAAAAAAAATAATCAAATTTTTTTATTGAACGTTGGATGAAATTAATGTTTTACGGATCCGAGTTGTACAGCGTTTACACTTATACGCAACATAGCCATTATTTACTTACCTCGATTACGACGATATGTCTAAGAAAATTATTATATCATCCACGCAGCGGGTAAAATATTTGTAAATAGTTTGTACTGCATATCTGATATCAAGCCGTACATTGTGGTAGTAATCTTTTTATTTCGTTCAGTCGTTGTGTGGATTAAAAAACAAATTCTTACGCGATAAAACTATCACAAACTTTCCAATTTCGCAGCATACAAATACTGTATACTATACACAACTTTAGACCACCTGCACGTACTTTCGCAATACTACCTATATTGTTTTTTTAATTTTTATAATTTTTGTAGTTTGTATCACATGACATAATATCTGTACATTGATATCGAGGTTTGATAATATTTCATTTCAAAGTTACATATGATAACAGTATTACGCAAGATACAGTGATGATGCTATACATGGGGGGTCGGGGTTGAATGCCATACAAACCGTAATATTCGTAGTATTATTATACTGCAGATACACTCGCGCAACCGACGTGAATATAAGTGACGTTTTTCCTGAACGGTGAATAATGAATTATTCCGAATAACAGTCGATGCCTAGCAACGGTGGACCGTCCTGTTCGAGATGCGGAGGAAAGGATTTTGATTTGGTGGTCTGGTACTCGGGAAACATAATACGGTACAACATAATATGAGTGGATAATGTGGATGACGAGAAATGCGTATTACGCGGGAGATCCTATTTAATGATAAATAATAATCGATGATGGGGCAGGGGACAGTTGGGGAAAGTAATTTTGTAAGTATTGTGCGAGTCTTGTTGAAAAATCGAGAATATAGAAGCAGCACTGTGATTTATTTTACGGTTATTATATTATTGTTATCATTTAAGTAGCAACTCAATTTCCCATTGTTCCGAAATAATTTACTATTACGGTAATCGTTTGGGCATGAGAAACACTAATTGGGTGCTAAAGCGTTATTAAAAAAAACATGGCACTGGGTTACTCGACAGGTTTCTTGAACAAACGGTTATTTTATTTTTATTTCTTTCACGTCTCGTTCGCGTGCGAAAATAATAACAGCGGAGTTAATAATAAGTAAACTGTGCCCTTGAACTAAAATTACTAATACGGGCAAATATGAGGATTTGATTTCTTATTTTTACGGTCACATTTCACCAAAACAAATATTATTATGTAACAAGCAGTATAACCCCATTCGGTAAACGGTGATCGGCAATGCACCCGAATACTGCTACATGTTAACGTTTGTTAGACTTGAATTATAATATTTTTAAATATATTTGGAATATATACCCGAATACTTATGAAAAATAGTATTCTGAAATATAATAAAAAGTGCATTATAAAAGTATTCCGAATATGTAATTTAGAATATTATAAAATTATTCCAAACACTTTTCAAATAGTATTTTTCTGAGATATACATTCTTATATAAGTATTTTATTGACATTATTATTTTAATGTCGTTGCGAACTCGTTGACCATAGTTTTAAGACAATACTGCCCCAATAAAAAATATAGAAAACATAATAATATATTATAATTAGGGCAGACGACTTGCATTTGAGGAGCATTTGCATATTTGTTTTGCATAGTCACATAAATAGCAGAGTACGAAACAAATATGTTTCATGTTTTCATAAAGCTAGTTTTCAAATTTAATTTTGCATATAGATGCATATTTTGAGTACTTTTTGTTTTTAGAGCATATTTTACACTTTTACACGATATTTTATACTTTTTGAGACATATTTAACTTAAATCGATTTTTTCCAAAGTTACATTTTTACATCAAACAATACAGTCAAAATGTTTACATAAAAATGTATTTATTTTTAACTTTTGCCGTATAATATGGTTTTTGATTGTCTGTAAGCACACATTTTTCTTAGAAGCGATAATGATCTAACGTCGTTTCTTTACAAAATATTAAAAAAATTAATTAAAATGTATTTTGTTTATTTGGCTATGGTATATAATATATTTAAATTATGTAATTGTTTTGACTTGTTATACACATTATTTATTTAATAAATTTTTTTAAATAAAAAGGCTGAAAAAAATTTTAAGTGCATAAGTGTTTGCATATTTAGAGCTTTTTTAGAGCACAATTCCTCTGCCCTAATTATAATCATAAAAATGTATATATCTTCTTATTTTATACGAGTAAAAATGTAGTTTAAATGACAGAAAATCGTGAAATTATTTAAAAATAGACGATTGAACGTTAAAAATGTATTTAAAAAGAATTCGGTATACTTAAAAAGTGTTTCTAATACTGTGTTCGGAATACTATCCGAGTTTGACGTTTGCCACAGGTATTTAAAACATAAATCATTCATTACATACGATGAGATCGATACCACACAAATAATATACATCTCGGAAAGGAGTCGGATATTGATGACAACGTTGCCTTTCCCCTTAACTACTCTTTCCCAAGTATTAGATGGATTACAGGTATACAAGTATGTAAATATATTTGTGAACAACCGGAAATTTCCGTGTACAAGATAATTGAAAACTCTACAAATACACCATTATCTTATAATAAAAAAAAATTGGATATGTAGTCCAAAATACTCAAAATATATGTAGTCCTACTTTATTTATTATTTTCTTTATTAGTTAAATATTTATTTTACTATACATTTTGTTGATAATTGTAATAAATATATACTTAAATTATACATAGTATATGTAAATAAACAAAACTATAAAATCTTTGTGTTATATAATACAATATTTTTGATAACTTGAATTTTTTTTTGTTCTGACTGATTCAAATTATCGAAGCTTTCTGCAAGTTGAATTTTCAATAATTCGAATTGCTTTTGTCCTATTCGAGTTATCAAATTTTCACTGTATTTCCAAATACGTACACATTGAGTATTTATAAGTAAGAGAAGTAGAACAAAAATAATACAACCATATTCAAGTATATCATATTTATGCCAGGCATGAGTACATACATTGAGGTATGATAATTATAAAAATATAAATTATTCATGTCTCCGGACAAAGGTTTTTCGACGTTCTTGATCGATCTCAATGGCTAAAAATCAATAATCTCATACTTGAGGAACGACCATAGGTTAATAATTTGTTTACTTAAATCGTGTTACTTATTTTCAGTACGATTTTTATCCTACACGCATAATAGTAATACATTTAAATAATTACAGCGATAAAAATCCAAATTTAATGAAAAAAAAAAATAATAATAATAATAGTAATAATAAGATCACTAAACAATAAAATTGTCGTGTTCATGTTTTTTCTTTTATCGACTGGAGTGCACACGCGGGCGATGATGTAAACCCCGTAGGTATTGCATGTCGTAGCTAATTGCGAACGTTCAGCATATTATTGCGCTTTTGATGTTCTTCAGTTGGTCGTTTAGGTTATAGGGAAATGTCATTCAGTTGCACGCGTTTAATAGCTGTTCTAGTTATTTTACATACGCATAAGATCCGTTTACCGTCATACTTCATCCAGATTATACGGTTTTTATTTTTCTCGTCCCTGAATATAACAGACGGTTCATTATCGTTTCTCTCCTTTATTGTCGAATATAACGTTCCGATAAATGATTTCGTTCCGAAAACCGTGTTGCACCTATTGCGTAATATCGAATATTTTGTGTTATTACTTACCTGCAGTATTATTAACATCAACTATTTTTCCAGCCGATAAACTTCGATGGGAGTAATGTTAACACAATCATTTGAAAACTATAGAATCTATAATATAATGTAATAATAATATAATTATAATAATAATAATATCTGATATTACATCGTGTTCCCAAAAGTTGTGTTCATATTAATATTAGAGTACAATTTTGAGGTCGTTGATAACTTTGTTCTCATTTTCCCTTCTCATGCCTTATTGGTATTAATTAGATTTCTCAAAACTACTTATTACGCCTATGATACACAACCAATTGTTATCGACTTTGTCAAAAAAAACATTCTGTTTCAGGGTTATTTAAATCGTTACGTACTACTTACGTCCCAAATTGATAATAGCAGGTAACTTGCGTCCAAACTGTTGGTTACTTGGTAATTATTACCAGAGGTAAGTTGCGCCAAAGCCGTTGTGACGGCTTTGTATTAATTGCAGTTTGTATGCCGTTGTATTAATTGCAATTTGATAAATTGTTGTATTTAATAAAATATGAAATGTTTGCAATTTTTCACAAATTCACTAATTTTAAAGCTATACGTATGTAGATAATACGAAAATAAAACACAGGTATACTGTCATATAAATGTCATATTATCTAAAAATGTTGTTATAAATCTATAATTAGGTGGAAATGTATGATAAATATTAGTTATAAATAACGTAATATTAATTTATTTGTTATTTAATTTGGAAATTTGAGTTAAATAAACTTTATTTTATGTTTTTTGTCACTCCTATAATTATTTTTTTTGTTTCATCGAATTGTTCATAAGAATATATACGTATTAATTTAAAATTTTTTCAGTACTTTGTTGGACACGAAAATATTATCTCACGAGTGTTATATTAAATTTCAAATGAAATGATTTACAAGAATTAGTGATTCGTCAAAGATAAGTGGAATATTTAGCCCATATTTGAGAAGGAAAACGCGAATTTTCAAAGATTATTTACAATATAATCAAAAAATTATTGATACCTTTTGTCAGTAGATGAAATAACGGCAATTGTGTGGAATCACGATTGAGAATATTCACTATCGTCATTGCCTTTTTGACAATTACGCTTAATTTTTATAATTCCTACGTTTCCAATCATATTGTAATCGAAATTATCGTTTCGGACACAAATAATCCGTCAACAAATATGATATGTAAGTTGCGATTAAGCATGTGGGACAAAAGTTACCTGCCGTGATATTGAAGAATATATAAGAATATATAAGAATTTGTTCTTATCAACAATTTTACGGGAAGCTAGTTGCAAAAAATATTGTCGTTAAAAAAAAAAAAAACAATTTAACATAAATGTTTTTCTATAATGACTTTAATTAATTTAAAAAATAATTGTTTTCTTTAATTCTAATTCTAATTGATCGAAACAATGGGTTTTGATGGTTGAAAAAATTACTTACGTTTTCATTGTTATTTACTATAATGTGAACTTAACATCGAAGGTTTATAATAATTCACCAAATCTTAATTTCAGTTTTAATTAATGAATCGTTGTGCTGAATGTGTCTCAATATTCGACAGTGAAATCATTGTTAGAACTTTAAACATGTTATTTCGGATTCTACAAGGTTATTTATTTTGAGAACTGCGATCATACCAGACGACGTATTATATTAGGTAAATTAGGTAAAATTATAATATTTTGTAAATACGAAATCATGCGGGGAATAAATGGAACTAAGGTCGTGGAAACTAATGAAATTATCTCAGAAAATAAAAAAAACAAACAATCTAAGACAAACTGCACACACGCAGTATCTTGATTGCTTCGGATAACTCAACATTTCAAAAAATCACCGGAGTGAGACCGATGTAATGGAAATAATTTGTATGGTCAAAACGAACTGTATAGGCACTACAGTAATCATGAAAGAAGATCTAATTTGGTTGTAAGAAAAAAAAAATTGATAGAGAAATAAATAAAAGCACTTCGATTGCGTTCGTTCCGCGAAGTAGATATGTAAATACCTATATTGCATGGATAATTATAGAGAAGAGTACAACTATTATGTTATAGCACATTATATCGTCATAAAATGCATTGATGTGTGAAAATACGTTTCTAATAACAACGAGGGAAGAATATGAAATTAAATGAGTAACTCCGAACTGACTTCACGGATAGAATAATTAAGGAGACCAAGGTTATGATAATTATTTGCAACAGCTCAATAGAAAGGATAAAAAATTTAGATGATCAATATCAAAGAATAAGGTCATTGTTAAGTTTTTACAAGGATATTAGATAATTCAAATGATAGTCATCCATATATATCTAAATATGACTGGTCCTTTAATGTTATCTACGTGTAACATTTCAGTTAAAAATTAATATTTCAATAAAAAGTTTTAATGAAAGCTGAGGTATTAACGATGCCGAACAAATTATTCCTTTTGGACTGCATACGTTTTTACGGAAAATGTATAAGATAAATATTATAACTATAAATTATATTCTTAGATCATAAGTCTTACATTTAAGGAGATCAAATTTTATTTAAAGAACAACGGTGAATCAAACGAGGAAATATTTCAATGATTGTCAGGATCATACTTTTATAAATACAATTTTTTTTAAGAAAATCGTTCCTTCTTATTTGAATACAAAAATAATATATATACAATACACGATCATAGTTGTTTGAGTAGAAATGAAACAAACAAGATGAATAATATAGGTTATATTCTGTATATTTGATCTTTTCAAGTTTCAATATTTTTTCAACAATTGTAATTAATTGGTATCTTGATCAAATCATTGACCAATGTCTTGTTCCTTTACCAAATAAACTTCCACATAATATAAAATGGATCATAACCACAAGAGGTATTATTCTATTCAGTATTAAAAATAATTTAATTACTCAAGGTTCCATCAAAACGGATAAGATTGATTCTTAAATATAAATTTATATACAAATTCTCAAAGCATTGTTGACCCTCATATTTTTCTGTTTTATTTTTTATTTTATTTAAGAGCCTAAAAATTAAAATTATAATAACGTTTTAAGATATTCCACAAATGTATAACATTTTTCAATAAAAAAAAAAATATATTTTAAAATATTTCAGATTATCTTATATATGTATTATATATGCCGATAGCAAAATTAATTAATGAAATAAAAATAAATAAAAATACTCAAAAATACAAAAGAAATTTGTTTATTTTTAATTTAATTTAATTATTTACTTTAATCAAACATGTAAATAATATAAATAAAATCTTTACATAATTCATGAATTAATAATCGCTTTTAAGCCATTTAATAAATTATTAAAATTAACATGCAACAAAAAATTACAAAAAACATTTTTTAAGCGTCCCCTCGGACTTTGGAGACTTAAATTACTAAAGTTCAATCCTCGTCTCCTCGTATCTAATACCAAATTGACATCGACATTCTTATGTCAACTATATTCAGTAGAAACAAGACATATACATGTACCAATGTATCTGTATATAGTGTAGATACTCTCGATTTATTTTCAATTATTTTAAATCCTTCTTATTGAGTTATACATAATTTATGTACAATTCAATTTTTATATTACTTTATATCACTATTTTTCCATAGATTTTTTCTAATTCTTAAATCCTGAATAAAAAAATGGCGATCCAGACGGATCAGTTTCAAAAAATCGTTAAGAAAACAATGACGAGCTGTGAATGAAATTCGAATAACTAAAATGTGAACGCCGCTATATTTAAACTTTTTGAATCTTGTCATGTTCACCAAATACAGTGAAAGAAAAATTAAGAAATTGATATGTCCATCATACATCATACACTCGTAAGTTTTGAAGTACAGTGATTAAAAAATAATCGTTGATTAAAATATATATGAAATCGGACCATGGTTCTAGTGGTCGAAATCATAATGTTATTAGAATATTACTTGCGTTTAAAATTAATTTAAATTGTCATTTTATTTAGGAAATTAATAGTTTTGTCAGCCACGGTCACACACCAGTTAAAATATCTGAGGGTGAAAAAAGGACGAGAACTTATCCTGATGGGGGAGTCGCCCGCCTTTAACCTTCCTTGACGCTCCCTAGTGATAGATATAGTTACAAGTTATTGTATTAATATAAATATTGTACTTGTTCATTGTCAGATATAAAAAACATATGGTTCTGATGTTTATGATCTATGTTGTCTGGTTATATGTGTGTTTATTATTATTTTTCAAACCGTTTTTATTCTTATTTTTTATAACTTTGTATTAACATCGTTATATTTGAGTCGGAATATAAATACCTTATATAAATACTATATATAAATACTATATATAAATACCTTTTATTAATTTACAATCGGATTTTCGATTTCAAAATAACATGTGATACCGAGATAAATTGTGCATACCCCACTATATTACAACAGTATAGTATCGTTTGCTCGTTTTTATTTACATGTATTTCCGGGAAACTGACGTATACGGGTGATACTACGCTTACTCGTCGACCTACTTACTTATTACGAAATTGTATTCGCGCATCTGTATTCTAAGTATTGATAAACAATAAGTGTCATTTACAATTATGTGAAGCATGAACATATACATATACATCTATAAATACATTGTATACGGTTAGACAAATAGATTATATGCATGAGTGAATTGTTGTGTAATAATGGGTACAGTCTACGGCAAAGGAACCGAGCAGTGAGAGTATTTATTCCTAAACTACATATTCGACGAAAAAAAATAATAAACACAATTCGGGCTAAAAGAGAAAACCAATTTCACATATGGTGGTATATTTTAATTCATTAACCGGTGCTGTCGGCGATGCACGTTTTTGATATTACACATTTTTCTACGTACATAACGTAAATACTTTTCTAATATTTTCCCACACAAGGATTTAAAAATAAGTACTACCACCGATCTGTAAATGTTAAATGTAAAAATGTTTCCACCAAAATTTAAACACACATAGCAACACTCCAACATCTCATATATCCACCATTACTCTGTCAAAAAATCAGCCATGCAGATTAAAACGAAAATGATTTTGAAAATCTATTAAATTAGCAAAATAAGTGTTACTAATGAGTTTCTTCCTCAACACGTTACTCATGTCATTTTAATCCTAATGTAAATATTAAATTTGCCTATTTTAATAATTTGTATTCAGATTGTAAATTGGCTTTTAATAATAATAAAAAAAAAAGGTAGAAAAACATACATAGAAACTATAATAAATATTATATGATATCTTGAGTGGTTTTTCTGTTATCCCAGTAAAATGTTTTAACTAAAATAAATATACCATAGTTTGTACCTATAGGGTCATAATATAATTTTAATTATAGATAATGTATACTTGAAATTATCTAAATTTGACGTTAAGAAAGTTTCGGAAATCGAGAAGCTATGTATATTTGTATGTTTGTCTTCAAATAGTGATAGGTGTGATTCCAAGAATTTATTTTGGGAGAGAGAGATCACTAGATTAAAAACATTTAAAAAAGTAATTCTCGAACGAAGCCATGGTTTTATTCTTTTTTAGAAATTAAAATACTTCTTTCTGCAGTAGTGACGCATACTGGTAAAGTTGTAAATAAATAAAGTAATATATTTAAATATTGAAGGAGTTGATAAAAAAATAGTTTTATTATAAGGAACTCTTATGTTTGGAAGGGGGGGTCACTCATTTCCACAAGGACTATGCCTGCGTAGAAAATGCATAAATCAAAGAAGTGGTATTTATATAAATGGTAACTAAATAATATGTGACATATACAAGAGTATATATTGTGGTCTCGAAATAGTTTTGAAAAATCTCGGATATACTATATACGTGTGTATATTATTAATTCACTAAGATAAAATGTCATTAACTCGGGATAGTTACTGTCGGTATCCTGACAAAACTTTTATGTGTGATAGTTTAGTTCAGTAATCTTTTATAACTTTTTATAGAAGAAAAATATATAAGATTATAAGTTCTCCTAAAACTAAATTTATTTTCATTTCAGGGTTGGATATAAAAGCAGTAAAAAATATATAAAGCGTTCATGATCAACCACTCGTAGTACATTCCTCATATTTTTATGAAAACATTACTGGTGTCAAGTTAAATAAACAACAAGCTCAAAATGTAGTCAGAAATAGTAAGTCAGTTGAAATGAGCGCTGTATTATGTTACGTTAAATATTACAAATATCAAATTTAAAAACTATTTAGTAATAGGTATTTAGAATAAATAATGAAAAATTTCAATTTAAAAAATTCAACATTGGTAATTTGCCGTGAAATAATTTATTATATTGCCAGTGATTTAATGTTTCTGGTCATTGAAAATTGAACAATTCTATAAATTTCACCATTGTTAAGGCATATTTTATACGGGGAGCGGGTGTTTGGATTTAAACCCCTTCCAGAGCAAAAAAAAAGATGAAAATTAGGATAATATTGATAACATGTATCTAATATATTAGTAGTTTCATTGTTACGCTTTGAACTTATTAAAACTTTTGTTATTTTACCTATTAATATTTATATTTGTTTTTTTGTAAGGATTATGGATAATTTTAAAAGAAAGGTTTTTATGTTGGTTATTTTTGTTAATCTCCCCCCCCCCAGAGAAAAATTGAATGTACATCATTGGATGATATAAAATATACTTTTTCCAATGATCAAATTTACACCATAATGGCAACAGGCAAAAATACAAAAAAATAAAAATATTAATTTGTTTATATAATGATCAATAAGTCCCCATGGATCAAAATATCCCCGGGGATTATTTTGATTATTTTGGGGACATTTTGATCTACTGTGTAAACTAATAATTATTTTACAAAACGAACAAATATTTGTCCAAATCAAAATGTTCTAGGACCAATAAGTCCTATCACCGATAAGGCTTACAATAATTTGCGGAAAATTTGCCAAACTTAGAAATTTAATTTGCAAATCATAAAATCCAATTTGCAATTATTTACAATTCTTTTGCAAAATATTAACGTTGGTTTCAATAAAATCGGTCAACTTGGTGTGATCAATTACATTAAACATCAAAAAACGTCGAATATCACATGTTACACAAACTAGTCAGGGATATCAAATAAAGCTTTAAATTAAAAAAAAATACAATTTATATGGTTCTCTATGGACTATGATTTTCAGAAATTGATAATATAAAACAGAATAAGAATATAAATTGGAAAATTTATTTTAATCAAATCGAAAATTTGAAAATAATGAAATACTGTGTGAGGTATCGATTTGTTAGTTAGCTATAACAATTTTAGGAATCGGAATTATTAATGAATGATTTATTTATAGTTATTATAAACTGTAGAAAAAATATTTACGTAATAATTGTTCAAGTTTTGATCAGGTGGATCATCTGTTGTCAGTGTATATTTAGGGTAAGGGTTGCATAACAAAACATTTTGTAAACTAGATATGAAACTGTTATCAGAAATTACATTAGGAATTTATTACTATTTTCTTATTTATACAATTTAAACCGATTGATTTGGTCATTGTGTTTTGGGAAAAAGAAATCTTAGTGAGACAGGACTGGCTGTGGAATTTCAATAATCCCAATGAAATCCCAAAACTAGAAGTATTAATAATGAAATCGGTGTGCTTCAAAAAAAAAATAAAAAATTAATGCTATAAATATTACTGTCTTAATTTTTATAATAACGATGGATAATAATTATGTTCAATTACCATATTTTAAATTTGGTTAATATACAATAGCGATGTCAATAATTGTATTATTTGCGTCCTTCATTACTTATTTTAACACTCAACGTAATATTATCGACATTGTCTATCAGTCGTAGACTTTGAGGTCATTACCTATAATTCATAGACGAAAGTTTGTTGATAGTGGGTAGTACTTGTACACCAATGTATGAATTATTATTAGAACTTAAAGTCGTTTAAATTCCAACCAAAAATCACATTATTCCCGGAACGTATAATACAAATTACATCTGCATTGGAAGTTTAATGCTTTAAGATCTACAATTGGTTAATCGTATTCTTACTTTGATGGTTTTCATTATAACCGAGTTTAGTCAGGAGTACATTTAACCTTATAGTTACATACAGTATTATGTATAAAACCATGAGTAGTTTTTAATTAATACCTGTGTCTTACGATGACTGGTTTAATGATATTTTAATCATACATTATACCAACAAAAACTATGAAATTATAGAAAATACCATATTCATTTATAGCGTGCGTGTTAAGATGTCGATTCCTATAGTTAAATAAATCAGAAATGTTAAAAATAATAATAATACGTAATATTAATAATATTAATACATATTACTACATCAATATAATATTACGTTTATGTTCCAGTATTGCACTTAATCATACATTGTTACATAAACGCAATGTATCCACGGGATTGTGTTGTAGCCATGGGTGCTTCGAGGATACATATATTTCCAATTATTTATTTATTATTTACTATGATATTTTATCATCAGTTGGTATCTACTAGTTGACAATTAAAATTACAATGAGATGATCGATTGAATCATATTCGATGCTTCTTAGTGAACATTTGTGTGGTATAGGTATTTAACTTACCTAATTGATCCAGATATTGATCATAAGAATATTTTTGTAATCTTTTTTTTATTTTTACGGAAATATACATTACTTTATAAAGAAAGAATATGTTTCACATAACATTTAAAAAAACTTATTATCTAAAGTTGTATTTTTAGAAAACAATAATCGTATTTTTGTGCGTGGTGATTAATTGACAATAATAACAAATATTTCAGTGATGTCAATAAGGATTTTCTGCTAGTTTTATTTTATTATATATAATTTATATATTATTCTTAAAATTCAATTTTTTGGATGATTATAAATCTAAATTATTTTTAAAGAGTTAATTGAAGTCGATGTAAAAAAAAAAATTGTAAATAGCTTGATTTATTCTTAATAGTCATAATACGTATTTAAGTTATGTGTTTTAATTTTAATTTTGATTAATTTATTATTTAATTATTTTTATGAGTTTCAAGTTTCAATGTAGTTTCATTTATTCGTACGAAAAAATTTCATAGTTTTTCAGTAAACGTAAAACTTACATATATATATAACAAATAAATTTCATATGAGCTCAGTTACCTTTTTCCACAACAAAATACAGTTTTAGCAATATTGCTGATAAAGTGATAATATGCGTGAAAAGTATATACCGTATAGACGCCAACCGGTATACATTTTTACTAAAGTATAACCTTATTTTTGTGTACGTAGAATTTGTTTTAATTATTTATTTTTTGTCGATTTAAACATTGATTAATTAATCTGACAATTAGTTACGAAAACAAAAAAAAAAATTACGGGAAATTTCACACGTCTAATACTTGTCATTAATTAACAACCCTCTTTCTTTTTTTTTTTTTATATCAAACAAGTTAAACCCTTAAATACATCGTCAGCATTGTCTTGATGGGATTGATGCAACCAACAAGCCATTATATTAGTAATTTAATAAATTACTCTAGACGCAGATAATTCCAAGTGTTTTTTATATTTGGGTAATCATAATAAAATGGTAATAATGTTAAAGTGAACAATCGAACAGCAATATTTGTGGTACCTTATTCGACTTATCAAATTAATCAACTTAGATTTATCAGATCCACTAAAATATAATAAACACATATTTTGACGTAATATTTAGTATAACATATAATTAAAACAATATTTTATATTTATTTATTTATTTATATGATTTATGGTGTATTTGTATGTATCAATACATATAATAAAAAAAAAAATAAAAAAAAAATATATATATATATATATATATATAATAAAATGTATTTTCAAACAAAATAATACATTTATTCGAAATTAAACAAATAGATAAATTGATTTTAATATAAGTAACAATATAATTTCAAGAATCGAGTTATACATATACAGTGTGTAAACGGTAATCGAGAACACTCAATATCTTTGCGTAGAGACCTGCTATTTGAATTCTGTTTTTTTGGCAGTTGTTATGACATAAAAATACACATTTTTATGGTTTTTGAATTTTTTTTTACTTAACTAGTCACGCGCATGCGCATGTCAACTTTTTTTTTTTAAATGGCAACCCCCTGCTTTAACCACTAATTATTTTTTGCCTATTTTTTTAATGAATTTTGGTAGTTGAGTCAACTTTCTAAGTCCAAAATTGACCAAGTTACAGCAATTCAAAAAAAAAAAAAAAAAAAAAAATAGAAAAAAATGCGCTCGATTTTCAGCTTTTTGATTGTAACTCTGAAAATAATTATTATAGGATTGTTAAAGATTTTTATAACTATTTATTACGGTGATATTCATACGTTGCATCCAAAATGCATCCATATCGACCAGATTTAGTTCAGCATTTGCGTCAGGGTGATGCACCTCGTAGACTAGCTTTTGTTGTGTGGTTGATGACCAGTTTAGACGAAAATCCATTTATTTTAAACTCAATATTATGGACAGATGAATCCAAGTTTACTAATAATGGTGTAATTAATAAGCAGAATAACCGTTACTGGGACGATCAAAATCCACATTGGACATTTGAAACCAACAATCAAACTGTTTGGGGAACAAACGTTTGGTGTCGTTTAATTGGTGGTAAATTGCTTGGTCCATTATTTTACGATGGAACACTCAATGGTAGACGATATTATAATTTTTTACTAAATGAATTACCAATGATGCTTGATGATATTCCTTTAGCTCTAAGAGGTAATATTATTTTTCAACACGACGGTGCTCCAGCTCACAATGCTCACATAGTTCGCGACTATTTAAATGCACAATTTCAAAATCGAAGGCTAGGAACTTACGGACCCATTGAGTGGCCACCACGATCACCTGACCTTACGCCACTAGGTTTTTTTTATGGGGACACTTGAAAACAATAGTGTATGCTGATCCTCCTATAAATCTTCAAAATTTAAAAGATAAGATAACAGAAACATGCAATCGACTGACTGATGAACAAATTACTGCTGCAACAAATAAAGAATTTATGCGGCGCGCTGAAGCATGTTTTGTTCACGGCGGAGAACAGTTTGAACAATTTATTCGTTAGATTTTCTTTTTCTTTTTAGATTTTTATTAATTAAATAAATTGGTAACTTAAATAAGAATTGAATTTGTTATTAATTATTAATACGTTCTAATAGATCCATTAAATGTAAAGAAATAAACAACATACTAATTTACGTTTTTTCTGCTATAATAAGTTATGATTTATTACACAAATTAAAGAGAAAATTATTCAGTAATTGAAGTTAAAATAACGTATGAATATCACCGTAATAAATAGTTATAAAAATCTTTAACAATCCTATAATAATTATTTTCAGAGTTACAATCAAAAAGCTGAAAATCGAGCGCATTTTTTTCTATTTTTTTTTTTTTTTTTTGAATTGCTGTAACTTGGTCAATTTTGGACTTAGAAAGTTGACTCAACTACCAAAATTCATTAAAAAAATAGGCAAAAAATAATTAGTGGTTAAAGCAGGGGGTTGCCATTTAAAAAAAAAAAGTTGACATGCGCATGCGCGTGACTAGTTAAGTAAAAAAAAATTCAAAGACCATAAAAATGTGTATTTTTATATCATAACAACTGCCAAAAAAACAGAATTCAAATAGCAGGTCTCTACGCAAAGATATTGAGTGTTCTCGATTACCGTTTACACACTGTATATTGCTATAATTTTTAACTTAACGTTCATTTGCATTCACGATCGACCGCTGCCATGTGCTTCACTAAATCTAACAGTCTGCACGAATAACCCATCTCATTGTCGTACCATGCGCCGATTGTGATCATATTGCCGATCACTTCGATTTGATTTAGATCGACAATGGCCGAAAACGTGTTGCCTATAAAGTCCGAACTTACGTTTTTCTGATCGGTGTAAGATAGCACGTCTTTCAGGTCGGAATCAGCTCGGCATTTTATCTCATTCTTTATTGTATCAGCAGTCGCTTCTTTACCAACGCTGTATAGAAAAAACATAAATTACACCGTTTATACATTATTTATCATTTCTGTAGAATGCGTGTAATGTATTTATACAGCTATGTCGCCGTGTCGACCAGTGTTGGGCATTATCTAGATAACTAATGATCCTTTATACTATCTAGATAGTTGAAAAAATAATTATCTGTTGCATTATCTTAGATAAGTGCTATCTAAAGAAATTTATCTAGAACAATGAATTTTTAGTGATTATTTTTTACTTGCAATAGTAAAATAATTAATAATCATCGTAGTCTAACAACTTTCAGTAATAACTAATAAGTTGTTGTAAAATAGAAAAAATTTTAATTTATTTGTCCTAAGCCAAAAATACTAATTGTGTTCCCTAATTATTTGTTGTCAGACATTATTACTCAGTAGGTACTCAGACATGCCACGAACAAGATATCATTGGCCCATCGCATAATGTCATTGTATATATGTCTCCATTTTTGTATAATATACATTATACATTAGTTACATAAAGAAATTATTTACCCTGACTCCCGGTTTAGTTATACATATATATTTCCAATATTGCTAATTTTAGAATTGTATTCGTCCACAATAAAGTAATTATGATACCAAAAAATAATATTCACAAAATTTAGCAATAAAAAACATATTATGCTCGAGTTTTCAACTAATCACCTCCACCCGATTATAGTCATCATTCCTCTCCCTTTTATCTGTTGTAATTTTTCAATGGTCATTTATTAATCATTATACAAAGTTATAACTTTTCGATTATTTAAGTTTACTATTTAAATATGGACAATATTTTAATTAAATTAAATCATAAAAAATAAAAATTATGACCACGAACAAAATCGTACTGAATGGTAATTCAGAACAGATAAATAAAACAATGTGTTACCTATTTGGTAGAAAATTTTTCAAAATCATTAAAAATGATGGTACAAATATGGCAGCCCAATGTCAGTATTGTCCTAGGATGATTAGTAAACAAAAATTATAGACTAGAAATGTTTAAAGTCACATTAGAATAAGTACCATTGAATAATTATTTAACCCATTCAAACTATAATTTATGTCTTCTAATAGTTACTTATAATTTACTTCAATGCTAGTAGTTGCATTTAAATCTACTTGTTTATGACGCACCTATATTCCTATATTATAAATATATATTTGTCGGGACGCAACATAGTTAATTAAAATAAATTATAACAGTTTTCATCTTTTTTTGTACATAGGTATTCATTGTCTTACTTTTTATCTTTATTCAGATAAATTTTAAGTCGTCTGTGCCCAACCCTGATATCGACTTACCTACGCGCAGACTATTAAAGATATACATAATATATACATGTGATTAAAATAGAAAAAAAATATATCTTAACAAAACGTGTAAATATATTTAATAAATTATAATGTTTTCGTTGAATCTCGTATATTTTTACCATATAGCTTCGACTATTTATGACCTGTACTTTTGTAGTCAATTATAGTTGTTGAATTATTTTAATTTTTTGCACAACAATTTAGAACATTTTGTCTTTTCTATTACGAAACATAATTTATTTTTTATCAAATAATTTTAAATAAATTACATTTTATTTGAGCAAAATCAGTTACAATAGGGGCCCGTTACTCTTAGAACTATATTTTAGGGCCCTGTTTATAACTTTTTGGGGGTGTTCGAGCACACCCAACATTCCTCATCTACACGTCTATGCACACGAGATGCTTTGTCGATTGAAAACCATTTGGATTCGTCATGCACCGGACAAACTCTCCATTTGATTTTGTTGTAGTGAATTAAAAAATTTATTTTTTTACTGGCGGCGTTCAAAATATATGTTTATATATAGATTCGCGCGACATTATAAATTGGAAACTGTAGGTACTATAATATAATCTGTGGTCATGGTGTCTTGTAACGACCTGTGATTCATTGTATTTTGTATTATTTTTAACTTTATATGAGTTAATATTATATTATATTATATTATTAATTTATATAGAGTATTTACTTTATATAGAGTTTTAATAAAGACACGGTTAGAATGGGAACTCTCGCCGCATCTGCTTTGATTTTGCCATCAAGGTGCGGTAACACCTTTCCTACCGCTTTAGCTGCCCCAGTGGTGCCGGGCACGATGTTATATGGCCCCGATCGCTGCAAATGCATGTAAAATATTTATAGTATTTATTTGTTGGAATTGACTATGGACGCAATATTGGTTTTAAAAAAGTTGTCAATTATAAAAGTGATTTGATTTTACCGTTATAGGTACTTAACAATTTAACACTGTGCTGCAATCGTGTATTTTAGTACATTTGGTTTCATTCAAATTAGACGAATCATTACGAGTTATGGCAAGAACAAGGACCATGTACTTAAAATAATGTTATTCTCGATATTTAACGGGAGAAAAATGGAATGAAAACGAATTGAAAGTTCAACTTGAAGCTCGAATACGTTTACATCTTACTATATTGTATTACTTGTACACAAATACAACGGATAGAGATAATTGATTTTTCGGTACTAGTATATTTTTTCAGCCAAGTTGATGTATGCCAATCAAGTACAAGTGTGTATAAATATATATTGTATATATATTAGTATATTTATGTATGGCGTGTGTTTGGGTGGGGGAAGGCGAACGATTTCGAACGTTTTAATTTTTTCATAGCACGATTGCAAACGAATGTCACTTATCAAATATTTTTTTTTTTTTAGTCGACAAACAAACAATTACGAATATTTTTAACGTTGCCAAGTTTATACTTTTCTAAATTTTATTTTATTTGAGGATTTAATTAATTTTTTTTTTAGTAAAAGCTGCTCGATATTTATAGTACTGTTGTATTATAGTATAATTATTTTACAAACTAAAATAAAATTATAGAAAATATGTGTTTAATTAAAAAATATTAATAAAATATGTGTAACACATAAAATAATGTATATAACTGAAAAAATGTCGTTCTTTTTTTTTACATTATTTTACATTTTTTTACATTTTTTTCCTAGGTGTAAATTTTCAGTTTTTTTTTAATATAAAATTAAATTCTTGTATATTTTTTAGTTATTATAATTTTTGAATAATGATTCTAGATTCCAGATTTATTTTTTTTGCCCATAGGATTATATATATATATATATACAGTATTTTTAATACAATTTACTGTTGTCAAACTTTGTGCTTGTTTTAAAACTGAAATCACTACGTATGTTGGAGCATATAGATTATAAAACTGATCATTATACATTCTATGAAAGTTCTCCTGCCTATTGGTAGTTATTAAA
Source organism: Sipha maydis (assembly GCA_034509805.1). Taxonomy (NCBI): domain Eukaryota; kingdom Metazoa; phylum Arthropoda; class Insecta; order Hemiptera; family Aphididae; genus Sipha; species Sipha maydis. The sequence continues at coordinate 74,640 of JASXSY010000780.1, read as the reverse complement.
AATAATTATTAGCTTAGAGATGTATATTACCTATTCGTGAAATGTACATAAAAAGGAACAAGAATCTAAGTTTAATTTTTTTAAAGAATTCCTTGGATTAACTGAGAGCACTTTTGTACACAGATCTGACAAAGCCACACAAAAAAGGCAGGTAAAAACGTTCGCAATCGTGTTTTGGGAAAAAAGCTCGTTCGCAATCATCTATTACCCGTTTGGGTGCAACTGTGAGAGTACACGGGGACAGCACGATGATTCGATCCGGGAAACGTAAATTAAAGCCACATATAATTTAGTTTTTATTTTATTATTATTATTATTTTAACAAATATTGCGATTTTAATCGAAAAAAATATGAATACTGCTCGAGTATCTGTTGGGAAATTTGGCTATTTTCCGATGTACCTAGCCCACCGTGTGTGTGCATGTACGCCGCTTAAGTACTCACATTCATCAACCCGTCGTGCACCTGCTGAGACGCGGTCATGGCGTGCGTTGTCGTCATCTGACAGCTTTGGACGACAAAAGCTTCGTGAACGACCTTGATCACGGTCGCAGCGCAGTTGGTCGTACACGAAGAGTTTGACACGACTTTCATAGACTTATCGTAGGTGTTGAAGTTAACACCTCTGACGAACATCGGTGCGTCCTTGCTTGGGGCCGAGATGATCACTTTTTTCGCGCCCGCCTTAACGTGTTTCTGTACGCATAATAGGAAAATATTTTATACATAAATGTATGTATATAGATTCGAAATTTGTGATAGGTTTTCTATCAGTTTCAGTTTTAATAATTATCGTTCCTCCCCTGACTCCATTTCAGTTGGACACACTCAAGATCGAATACATTCGTGGGACACTATTTCTATTTTGTTGGGCAGAATACGTGAGTTTTTCGGAACTCAAAAATTTTCCAATTATCGATTACTAATGTACATTGTGACAGGTGCTATGCGTTCAATGTACCTAGTCAATACATTTAATTTACGACAATGTCGATGAATGAGCGATTTTATTCAAGTTGTGATTTAAATTTGTGTTGCGAACCATCAAATTGATCATATTGTGGATTCCTTGACCCTAGCCATATAAGATCGACGAATCATTTAGACTCGAACAAAACGCAACACGTTTAGTTGTGATAACATGTTTTACCATCGCTTTGTCCACTTCGGTGTACTTGCCGGTGGCATCGATCACATAATCGACGCACAAGTCGTTCCATTTGATGTTTTCCGGGTTTTCTTCGTGGAACACTTTCACACCATGGTCTGTATACAGTATATCGGTAAGGAATAAACGCACGAACGGCAGTCATATAGTTTAAACGTGAGCAAACGCTACAAGTTCGGATTGCCACTGTCGTACACGATTTAATTCACTTACCATTGATCCGTAGCTGTTCGTCGCACACCTTGACTTTACCTTTGAACTCTCTGTGTACCGTGTCGTACTTGAAGGAGTACGCGATCGAATTCACGTCAACGAACGGCTGGTTTACCGCAACAATCTGCAAAAGATATATCTCAGATGTACGGCTATGTTAACCATATCATTATGCTGAACGAATTTCATGTGCTCCGAGCAAATAATAAATCAATAATAATAATATGTTTGTTACAATAATAAATAACAATAAGAATAATATATGATTTAGTATAATTACGTTTACGTCGTTTTCAAAACACTGTCTCAAAACACATTTACCAATGCGGCCGAATCCGTTAACGCCGACCCTAGGAAAAGAACATATCGGTCTCGCCGAAACGGACCGAATTTTCCTGCTCAAAATTGTTGAAACTACGTTTCTCAACATATTTATCGAGTCGGACGAGAAGATAATTTCTGTATAGCAAACGGTATTTCGGTTTAGGGCAAATGAATGTAAATGTAATAGTTACTATTGGCTTAAACAAAATTTATAATACGTTGTAATAGCTAAGAATCCTGATATGTTTCTAGGTAGGTTATATTTTCATTTAGCCAGATTTATGTTTGAAATTTATATGTTTATGTACAATTTTTATTGGATGACACACGATTGAGCATAAAACACCTTTTTTGCGACACGATTGAGCATAAATTGTCGGTGCATCAAAGGAAATTGAAACACAAAAGAAAACCAACACGATTGAGCATAAAAAACTCTGCAACGTTGTCATTTTCAATTTAGAACTGTATTATACAAAAAAAATTATTTCAATAACTATAATAATTCAAAATAAAACATGTCCAAAAAAATGTTATCATAGTCAATATGTAATATACATATAGTCACATTATACAGTATATAGATCTGTTTGATAATAATAAAATAATAATTATAATAAAATTGATTCTTCAGCTTTTCTCTTGCAATTTTCTCGGATAACTTGTGTTTCTATTTTTTGAATAGAATTTTGATCATGTTTGTGTTGTCCAGCAGTTTCAATCACTTTAAGTTTATCTGTAACTGAAAAAATTATTGCTGAACATTTGTTATTTGTACACCTCCATCTCAAAAGATTGTATTTTTTTCGAATTCCAATTAATTTGTATTTATATAAATTTACTAATGCCAATTCTTTGCCTTTTTCTGATAAAATAATTTTTATATCGCTTAAAAAAAATAGAAACTATAAACGCACTTATACGAAACGCACTAAACACAACTATAGGTGATCGAACACTAATATTAATTCTATAATAATTTTGGAATTGTGTCTTAATTATCATATAGTTTCCCCCGATGCTAAATGTTTGATACGGAACTAGTTTATTAATCGATAACATCGTCGATAAAACTTAGGAGTTCGGCTCAGGTATCATAACAATTGGTGTGAATAATACGTGAAAATAATAAATTACAAAATGTTGACAACGTGAATTTGGCAACATCGCATAAAATATTCTATGCTCAATCGTGTTGCTAAAAAGGTCTATGCTCAATCGTACTTTACCGTTTTTATTAACTGTTAGCAGACATACTTCATCCGAGTATACTATAAGTACTCGTATATTAACATTTAAGGTATCGGACATTACAATTCACAATACATAAGTTTGAAATTAGAAGAGGTGTTATAAATTATTACTGCAGAGTGGTGTATATGATTTATGACAAATAATGGTAAGTTATAAATTAAATATTTAAAAAAGAAAATTGGTTTTTTTTTGTTATTCAGATAATAAGAATGGCAATTAAAAATGAATCTTTTTACAATCGAGCTCGGATTTTATACATTTTTTTACCGTTTTATATTTAAATTTATTATTAAGTAACAACTTAATAATGACTTATCATTCTCGTGATGTTGAATAATTTTATTATCTCGCATTATTTTTGTATTAAAAGGTACGAATATTGAAATAAAACGGGACTATGGTGAAATTGGTATTTTAATCATTTACTCGATGGTCACACAAAATAAATAAAAAATAAAAAAACATATTACATAGAAATATAAAACAATTAACATTAGCTCTACATTAGATGTGCCATCGAAAAATTACAATCAGCATAAGACGTATTATTGCGATTACATATACTGTACGGCAAATGTCATTATGTTGTACTCGAAAACCAACACAAAGCAATTTTGTCCGTCCGCGGTATACACGGACTAGTGCACTCTATACTATATATTCAGCTAACCGAGTGTTTGCCCCTTGTACGCAAAACGAGTAATTTTAGAAAATGTAATAAAAATAATCGTAATGATATTCACGTCCACACGTGGGTATTATTATACACGTTTAAAAACCTTCGTGTAAACGTAGTATCAGAGTAGTTACCCGAAAAAACCTGTACAAACGTACATTATATATATGCATACTCAAAGTCCGTGTAAGTACCCGAGGGATTTGTCGAGGATCTCCGTCCTATTTGAAGTATTTCATTTGCTTTATCGATGACCAACCATTACTATGTGCGCAAGATTCACGTGATGCTGCGTTCACATGCGGAATATTTTTATTTTTCTAGTGTTCGTGCGGGTGATTCAAATGTGTCCATTGAACCGAGTCATCTTACCATTTTTGTTACGGTTGAACCCTGATGATGGTCTTACACTTTAAAAGATTTACACTCGTTCAGCTTAAATATTTTTCAGTTCGCAACACGTTTAAAATCGGAAGAATTTTCAATTCTAATCAAGAAACCGTACACGAATCATTATTTATATTCAGTAATAATATGTTATAATGTAAGCCTGACTGGATAATATTGTATACTACATACATTATCATTTTTATTTTACCATTGGTTTATAATCTCATAATAACAAACTTTAAGAAAAAATCACTGGAACTCAATCAGTGATATGAAATATTAACTGTCTTAAAATATAATTTCTATGAGCAATTAGTTTAGATATATTGGTGGTATAAGTGATTAGATTTATGATTCTTCGTATTTTGATTTTATCAACGTACATCTATGAATAATACGAGTTTCAAAATATAGAAAAGGTGAGGTTTTATGAGTAAAAATTATCATACATTTACCTTACTCCAGGTGACATTGTTTAATGCTAGTAATGCGATATTGATCCTAGACATTTCAAAACATTTTAACTATAAAAATGACTCTAATTCACTTGTGCGATCATTTTTTTGTCAATGAATATTCTAAATTAAATTAAAAATGTAAATTAATCTATTAATATTGATCAATAACTCGATTGAAATTAATATTAGTTAAATAAAATTAATAAACATTGAACCTATGTACTTGTCAATTATTTTTAGATAAATTAAAGGTAAAATACCTAAAGAGAAGTTATGGCCTTCGAGTTATAATTGCAATGCAAAAGAGTATGTTGTTTTGTTTATCGGTTGACACAGCTAAATTAAAAATAAGAATCGTGTAACATCGAAATGGATTGCAATGCGTTACGCTATAGATCAAAAGAATAAATCGGTGTCACGGGTAATATAATTTAAGATTATGGCCTCTATATGACCACTCATCATGATATTAGGATTATAACTTTCTGTGTTGCAACTTATTGAACTAAAATTATACATTTTCCAGGTGATTAGATTATGTTCGATGAAGTTTATTTAGAACTTGATGTAAAAACATTTAGAAAAGATGAAAATGTGTTATAGTATTTCTAAAATTGATAAACTTGAAGTTATCAAATTATTACTACAAATATTATTTAATTATTAAATTATATGTCTATTTATATTGTTTAGATAAAGATAAATATTTTTCTTTGGAACTTACAAAAAAGGCAACAAGAATGTCAGTTATAAGATTGAAATTACAACAAAGATCAATTGTAATAATAAATTTATAAAAATACGAATTTTAACTAATGGCTAAGGATCGATTTATAGGTGGTATGTAAAAGCTACCTTTGCTTTCATAACATTGACAAATAGGAGTAATTTTTTAATAAAAATCTTCTAAGCCTTTATAAAAAGAGAAATCAATTTACAGGTAAAAATAAATAATATAGCATTCACACTTAAAATTTTGTTTTAAATTAAAATAAGTTATAACAATTATAATAAGTTATTATTAATAACGTAATGATATTCAAACAGGAAGCATAATAAAATACATGTTGTACAGCAAAAATTATAAAATTTGCTCAAATTATATAGCTTGTTGTAATCAACCGTCTGTAACCAGAATACAACTATCAAAATCAAATAAACTACTAGGTTCCATGCAAAAATTGTTAAACATATATAACGCATACGAGTAAATGTGCGTAAACGGTGTTGCATTTGACTTGCAATATCGATAAATAAATTCTCTTAAGTTTCAATAACCATGTTTATTCTAATTTTATATATTTATTAAGAATAATAAATATTTTATTAAATATTATTACAATGAGATTTTAATATATTGTATACCAGCATTCTCAATCTACATTAAAATAAACAAATGTGTAACTTGAAAGTTGATAAAAGAAATACAAAATAAATAATACATATATAAATATTCAATAACACGAAATATATATATATATATGTGTATAAAATACTTTTCCCAAAACTCGAAATTCAGTTATGAAAGAATTAATATTTGATGATTCTGTGTGGAATTATTTAGAAATTTATGCTAATTGCTATGGTCAAAGGGTGGGGTGATATAATAATAATTGTTGACCAATCTCAAACTTCTCCTTCATATTCAACTGTACCATATCAAATATATTTTAATATATTAAGATAACGTTAAAAAACATCGATACGATTAGAGTAAACGTGACATATGAATACTAAGAAACCGTTAAATTAATCATCCTGTTGGAACACTCACTCTTGCACACATGTACGAGTCCTTTACTTCATTTTAATTTCGATAGTCGACCAGTGAATTATATTTGTAACTGGTACAATAGGTACTTTATTTTACTATCGTGTATAATATTTTATGTCATAATTCTTCTATATACTTAACTTCTTCTAAAGATGACCTGTACGAGACAAATGATCGCAGTTCACTATGAGGTCACACACACACACACACACACACACACACACACACACACGCATACTCATATCACATCCGGCCGGCGTATGCTGTTGTTGTATTAAATATGGTTTTCTTAAATGTATAATTTTGTATTGTTTTTTTTTTTTGTTCCACTAATAACGTTTGCTTTTCGGCCGTTGCCGCTGCCACCGTTGCCACCACCGTCGTCGGTTATACGTATATTACGTTTCAATGTAATATTACGTACGTACATATTGAACATACAACACAAGTATTATAAAGAATGGAAAACCCGCAAACCGGTAATTATCATCCGGCAGTGCAGAATATTATAATGTGCGCGCGCGGACGCGGGCCGAGGAGACGGCGAAGACGAAGAAACGACGACCGTCGAGGCCATCGTACCACCTGAACCGTTACGGCAATGCCCACTCGTAGTCGTCTTGTACATGTGCTCTGTTCGTATTTTATTTTATGTACACACACACACACACACACACACACACACGCATATACACTCATACAATCGCGTGCGTTTGTGTATGCCACGAATAAGTAGCATTGCCTCAAAGTCTCGTCGTGCTTGCAAACGCAGTTGGTCGCTGGCAATCGCTTGTTCACCATCGTCGTCATCTTGCACGCTTATCGTCTTCGGTCGCCATCAACATGACGTGCGTCGAGTGGTTGCGAAGAGTAAGTTGTGTTGATAATATTATATTTTAATGTTTTGTAACCGCACAGTGCCTGTAGACGAACCATGATCTGTTCCGAGCTTACAGTTAGGGTCCGGTTTTAACATTAACATTTGACATTATGTATCGGTGAATGCAACTGGTTAAAAACGAATCATTCTGCGCAACGTGTGGGTCTTAAAATCCTGTTTGGCAATGCGTCAATTAAGAGTTACAGATATAAAACATCTCCTAAACCCGTATTGAAAAACGTACAGTTATTCCTATACCGTGGATATACTATTATTTCATCTTGAAAACGTTGCCTGTATGAAATATAATTTACAGTGTACGGGAAAAATATTAAGCTCAATTGTGATGAGAACATCTTTACCCAGATCCGATTCCGTAGGGTACTCTGTTCGCATACAACATATGTGGTTTTTGACGGTGACGAATAACTTACTTTCCTGGAATATTCATTTTACGAACGTACAGTTACCGACGTGAAAACCGTTTCAATTGAGGTCGTCTCTATGATTCCTAATTCTGATAGCTTTTCGTTCTAAGTCCGCGATGTGCACACTCCGTTGTTAAGCGTACCGAACATTATCCACGCGGAACGTTGGTTTTGATGTCGCGAAGTCCGAAGCACTTACCATGTCGTTGAGTAAAACGACCCGTGTGAAGTGTATTAGTTAAGCCAAAATCGATTTAGCCTCTACCCGTGATACACTACTGTCACTACAATAACGTCCATTATAGATATTCGTAACGGTCGTCGGGTTTGTTTTCTTTCGACGGCTCTCGAAAGATTTGATTTCCGTTCGGTCGATATTTACCCTGCGCATGCTGATGAACCCCTTTAGGAACTTCCTCGAAACCGTTTCAACCAATAACGTGTACAGCAATGAGCGCACGTTATATGGTAACATAACATGACTAGGTGTGGACGATTAAACAGTTGAGAATGCTGACCACGATTAGACTGCGGACTTCGTGCGTTAAGTTTTCCGATAATGTTATTGGAAAAATGTTCGTTCATGATACTACAGTAAGCTCGTATTACATTATTATTAGGCATATATCTTATATTTTTAACTTCGTTTTTAATTTTAGTTTTTAAACGTTTAATAATGATCGTTAAAAAACGTGTTTTCCTTTAATTAGGAATACAACTTAGGTATAATGTTGTAAAAAAAAAAAAAAAAAATTACAAAATTCTTTTAGGTGACCTTAAAATATCTAATCTATTAATATATCTTGTTTAAAATGTTAGTGTTGCGGTTCTTACTTAAATTGTTCTTTTTTTGTGCGTAGTATATAAAAAAAAAAAAAAAAATGTTTAAAATTGGACAAGAAAAATCACGTTTAGATTGTAGCCTAAAATAAAATTTACAGATTCTCAATCATCAACTTAGTAGCAGGATAAAATATTTGATACGAGTTTTAGAAACATAAGTTTGTTATTCTAATATCTATAGTGAGTTGAAATTGGGATGGATAATAAAAGAACATATCTCAAACCCAAGCTACCTGTAAAACAATTACGTAAAAAGTAATATAAAATATAATAATATAAATGAAATATTATGTTTAGGCGCAATAAGTATTATTTTTATATTTAATTATTTCATAATATAATTGTATTATATTTATATTAATATTTATTTAGATTATCTGGATTTATTTAAAAAAAAAAAATTGACACGAATTTGGTTTTCGAAGGATGTTCTTTTCATTGTTCTATTTTCTTATTGATTATACACTACCGAATAAATGTGTACAATATACTTTAATATTTATAAAACATTTTCAGCTTAACGTATTTATCTATTTAGTGCACGATGGCCACAATGATAACAATAAATACTCGTAAGAAAATAAGTGCCGGCATTTACGTTAGGAACGAACGGCGAATCATTGTTTAAATGCTCAGTAACAGATCCATGAAGTTGAACCATTTGAACGTACACAAACATTATAACTTTATATGGTTCGCATATAATTTAGTGCGGTCCGTCTTTGTTTCGATTCGTGATAAGATTGAGAGATAGCGGTGTGGTATTGCCGAAATACAAGTTTTCAGATTTAATCGAACGCCAGAAACAGTGAAATGTATATTTAATTATGTCCAGCATATCGTTTTAATACACAATGGAATTTCATATATGATCGGGACACATTTTCGTTCACTGTATTTAGTCGTTAATTCAAAATGTCTTCAACGTTGTAACTGCTTATGATAGTATAAGATATATTTATATGTATCTAACACCAATACTTATTGAGTTTTACGATGTAAGTTAGAATCGATCGATCTATCATTCTCAATGATGGATCAGCATTAAAATACAAATCTTATACTTAACGTTCCATTTTACCTCAGATTATGTTTTCTGATTTGATTTATTTTTGAGTCTGTTTAGAGATTATTTAAATTTCATCCCGTGAACAATATCTGCATGAATATATAACGCGAAACAGATCGAATTTTTTTGTTGGAACATAATATCGCAACAGAATTATGTGCTTTGTTCTTATACTATTAAAGTTTCACTTATTGCAAGTTGGGAAAGATATAAACAAAGGTTTGACTCGTTCTTATTATTATTATGATGTAAAATAAAATATGATAATCATAAACTGTAATAATATTACTCGCGAAATTGTCATTCTTTACAATAGTTGGTCGATTTATCTTTTTTTTTTTTTTATACAGTTTTTACGTCATTAAAAGTATTAAGATCTATAAAAAAAAATCCCTTTTTTTTATAAGCTTTCAGGTTGATTATATTTTAAGTTTTTAATTTAGAACTACTATACAAGATATTGAAATATGTTTTAGTATATATTTACTCGTATATATAGATAGATATATTTTAATTAAAAAATTAAAACTTGAGATTATAGACTAGAAACTCTCTAGTTAGCTTTGACGATATTTAATACAAAGTTAATTGAATAATACAACTGAAACATAATTTTCTTTGAAATGAATAAATAAAATAAATATTGACTCGAATAATATTTTCATATTATTGATAGCAGCTTGATTTATTTTTGTATGAAAATGATGGAACTGTTTAAATTATGTGGAACGTGCATTTTTGACGAATCATGTTTAACGAGATGATAAAAAATATTTCCAAGTTAAAACCAATAAGTAAATAGTCTAATTGAAAACAAACCCTATTTTAATAACATATAATAAAAACGTACAATAGTATTAAGAATTCAGATAACAAAAATAAATAAATAAAAATTGCCCGAATACAGTTTTCAACTGATATACAGGTATATATAAGTGAGTGAGTTATTAGGATTAAAGTCGCTTTAAGTCAAAGTGAAAATAGACAATTGCGTTTGAAATGAAACTTTTTATCATTTAGATAATAATACATCTATATGGAGGTAACATATTTCAATTACTTATAAAAAAATATTACTGTTATCATTTTACAAACATTTGAAACACAATTACATTTAATTTATATTTAAATTTTGCGTGTAAATAAAATATATATTAAGTTCTGATTAAAAAATATTAAGATTTTTTACACTTTTACACAAAATAAACATAATTTAAATTTAAAATTGTTATTCGAAGTCATTACAATTTGAATAGTTTAATTGTTAAATTTCATAAAAGACTTATATTAAAATTATTGAGATAAGTTAGTCAACAAAATTATTTTTTATGCCAAACTGTTTACTACTGTAACTTACTTTCTAACTACATCTAGTTTTAATGAAGTTATATTGACTATAGTATTTATTATAAAATGTCACCATAGCAACTTATATAGAAAAATAAACATTCGTTGTAGAAAATTTTTTCAATTTTCAATGATTAAAATTGAATATTCAATTAGTTTTGTATTAAATATTCAAATTTTTGGGAAACAATATATCAACGTCATTATTAATAATACGCAAATAAAATGCAAAAACTGCACCAATTTTTTCTATTTTAGTCACAATACGGAGTACTTAAAATATATTAGTAGCTTGAAAAGCATCGTTTAAGACAGCGTTTTCCAAACCATGGGTCGCGACCCATTATTGGGTCACGAAAGTTATTTGATCGGTGGCGACTCGTATAATCGGTAACGATTACAGTTATTTTAGCCGTAAATTGATAAATGCTTATGCTATATTTTATTTCATATTTTATATTAATAATGTGAAGTCTAATTAGTATTGTAGAATAAATGACGTAAAATTATTACGATTATTGAATATTTCTTATCTATCGGTAAAAAACAGCAACCAGAATCAAAATTCACACTAAATTCAGCAATAAATTCAGCAATTTTCTATTATACTAATTTTTTTAATTTTTAATTTATAATTAATTTTATTTATTTATTAAGTTATGATTATTCAGTATATTGTATTTTATAAAAAACTCAATGATAAAATAGATTATAATTAAAATCTTATTTATTTACAGCATACTTTTTTTTTAGCGAGGGGTCGCGTACCTAATAAAGATTAAATTTATGGGTCACCATTGCAAAAAGGTTGGGAAACGCTGGTTTAAGATATACCAACAAAAAAAAATGTGCAAATGCATTAAAATCTAAACCCTACTTATTAATTTAAATTTAATGGAAATAATTTAGTTATCATTACGTTCGTATGTTAATTATTCTAAGGAAAACATTATTTAAGTAAATATCCTTAAATAAATTCCCTCTTATCGAGAATGTTAATACTACATTTGCTTGGAGTAATTGATGTTTTGATACAAGTTTTCCTCTCATAGAATAGAAACTAATAATGAATTCGAAAACTTTAAATTAAAAAAGTATGATTTTTGATCTAAAAAAATGTTCAACATTTAATAAATTAAAATATAAGAAAAATTTTTCGCAGAAAAAAATCATAATTGAAGACAAATTATTTCCTTCAAATACTAAAATATAAATAAAAAATTAAATTTTTTAATTTTAACATGATATAAAATAAAATTATAACAAATAATGTAATAATTAATAATCATAGGTCTAAACATAATGAATATGAAGAATTAACCTAAATTGTTTATAATTCCATTATCAAAATTGCTAACTTTATGAAATAAAACACTTAATACTCAATTATTTAAAACTTTGAGTACAACCAAAAAACGTTTTTGATGTTGAAACACTTTTAGATTCTGAACGGAGTGAAGAATGTATTGATTTTACAATGATGTGTGTTTTTTTTTTTTATTTTTTTATTTTTTTTTTTTGTGTCTGTGGACACGATTTGGGGCAGTAAAAATGCTTCAATTTGCTTATGTAGCAACTTTTCTGAAAGGAAAGTGAATCTATTTGGTACTTTGGGGGGTCAAAAGAAAAAAATTTTCAATATTTTTTAAATGCGACGGGAAAAACCTTAAACAATTTTGGGAAAAACGGGAGTTTTTACGCAAAACCAGTTTTCGACATAATCAAATTTTTTATTTTGCTATAACTCAATAACCAATCGATGTAAATACTTGAAATTTTCACCAAATGTTTAGATTAGCGTTCTCTATACACCATTAAATTTTCAAAGTATTTTGACTTTTATTAAGCTATTTATAGACAATTGAAATATTCAATTTTTTTAAGTATTTTTTTTTTAAATTACGATAAAATTTTTTTGGCTGCCCAGAAAATCTTGAAAATTTAATACAAGGTTTCTTATAAGTTGTTCCTTAACTGATAAAAAAAAATCTAAAATCGTAAGTCACAATTTTTTTTTATAAGTGCTCAAAGTTCCAATTTATACGAAATATGTAAAAATCACGAAAATTTGCAAGTTATTTTGTAGATAATAATTCATAAAATTTTTTCTGTTCATACTTAAGGTTCAAAATTTTAACACTAGGTTATTTATAAGCTACTCTTCAAAAATCTTTAAAAAAATTTCTACCGGAATAAGAGGAAAAAATTTTATGACTGTTTGAAATATTATATTGATTTTTAAGCCACCTATAGGCATTTAAAATATTCGATTTTTTTAAAATTTAATAGAAGATTCCACAGAAGTAGTTCTTAAAGTCATTCAAAAATTATTAAAATCCATAGGCACAATTTTTTTTTATAAGCGTTTGAACAGCGAATATTGACATAAAATTACATGTAAAATATAATATAATGTATAATATTCTAGACTGACAAAGATATCGATTTTTTTTATAATGTTTTAACTCAAAAACGAAAAACTGCAACAACTTGAAATTTTCACCAAATCTTTATATTGACGTTTTCTATACATGGTTAAGTTTTCAAAGTATTTTGACATATTTTGACTTATTTATAGACAATTTTTCTAAATTTTTCGTTTCAAAATAAAATATACTTATTACAATATTTATAAATAACAATGTATTATATTCTACACTAACATATCATCTCCGTTCAGAATCGTTTTTCGTATACAATGATACCTATCATTGAATTCAAATTTAACAAATCCATTATAATGACCTATCCTATGAAGAGTCGCACTCCACCCCCAAGTGTACAGCAGAGCGAGGCCCATCCGGTTCTTTTTTTTTCTTTGTTGTTATAGGACAAAGTAATCACCTATTTCGTAAACAAAATATGATGACACGTAGATATCAAGTATCATTAATAGTTAGTAACCGTGTAAATCGTTTATATTTTAGTAAATAGTATCGCTAAATACTAATCATAAGTATATTGCTAAATGGTTCAAATATAAAATAGCATCTTTATGTCTTTAAAATACTGTATTTTATGCATATAATATTTTCATCGAATTGTTTAGTTATAATAACTTATAATAATTATTATCGAATAACTCCAGGTATGCTATTACTGTTATCAGAATAATAATTAAATATTTTTTTTTTTAATATTATTTTTCTATCAGGTTAACGTCGGAAAGACTTCATTGTATATGGATGTATAACGTTATTAAAGTATTCAATATTACATAATTATAATGAGTCATTATTAATAATTGTTATTATATTTTATGTTGTACATTTCGTATTAAATTAATACTTGGCATGTACAAATACCAATCAAACATTTTTATAGAGTTAATAAATTGTAATTCATAACAAGAATATAACTTAAAAAGACTTGATAATCAAAAATGTGTCGATCATAATATGGGCTGAAATACGGGTACGTACAGACGATTGTGTAACGCGTGATCTTGATCGTACAAATCATAAATTAAATAATCATCTATTTACGATTTTTTGACATTAAAACCATTTTGTGCCAGACAAAACCTTTTAGTGTAAATTCATAGTAGAGGCTCTATATTTATTTGTTTTAAAAAAGAGAATGTTGTCCTCAATGTCTTTTTTTTTTTTAACTATTTCCAATAATTTTTTATACCTAAAAAATAGCCTTTTAACTCTACATTTTACAAATGTTAACGTATAAATAACTTTGAATCCATTTTTGTTAGTAAAAATATGAAAACACTACATAGATAATATCTTTTGCTTTAAAAATATGAACCTCTGTTTTAAATTTATACTAAAAGATTTTATCCAACATCAAACGTATTTTTACGCTTAATTTACTGTCACGTATTTTAAAGGTATTATTTTTTATAACTTTTTTTAAACTCAAATCAACTTATGTAAACAAATTTTCAGTTTTTGTCGTTAGTTTTAAGGTTGCAATATATCATAGTTATGTGAATGAATTTCTAGTTTTCAAGATATTAATTTCTATGATTATTATTGTTATTAAACATTTGTTTTAGATTTTACTATAAATTACTTTCTATTCGTAATCGTGTACATTTTTTATTCGTTTATAGTATCGATTCAAATTTCAATAATACAATAATAAATTAGGCTAATTATTTTTTTAAAAAAATCACAATAAATCGGAGACATTTTTTGATTTTGAAAAAGATGGCTAAATTTTAGTTAGAGAACGGTGTTTTTAATGGAGACATCAACTGTTACTTGATTGTATAATATTCTGAATATTTCAAAGATGTAATAAATGTAAAGGAAAACGTAGAGTTGAATGGTACATTTTTTTTTAATAGCGGGGTTCCTGTTTGTATTTGTGTAGCTTGTACAAGGTATGCTTTCTACAAGGATCTTTTGTTATTTTCATAATACCGAGTGAGAGAAACCATAAGTTATTTAAAATTATTGAAAATGATTGATTTTCAAATATCGCATTTCGACACTTGGTTATTACACCATAATGTTAGTGATAATTTTCAATGTGCGTAATGGATTGCTAGAAGATTATTTTCCATCCTAAATTTTTTTTTTTTATTAATTTCTAAAACTCTATAATTCTACAAATTCAATTAGGTAACGTCAATTTATCATTGATCAGCGGGAATATATTGTTATTAGTACATGAGCATGAATGTGAAAATCGAACAACATAATGATAAAATGTTGGTTTTACGTGTTCATGAAGAACACAACGCTATAACATAATCGGTCATCGTTTATAAAAGACTCATTGATGTATTAAGACTTCCTGCGGCGTTTGACATTTTTGTATGTTACATTACAGATCCGAATGTACGTATATATAATATATACTACGTTAGGACATATTATTATAATTTTTATCAGACACGGTGAAAGCTTTCTGAGATGCTTTGTTCGCTGCATTATTTTTAAATTTATCGATTCGTAACAACGTTAATTTCAAAAGAATACATAAATTTTCGTGATTCTTGGATACTCTGTAATATTTTATACCACAAATTTACATTGCAATTATAAAACAGACCTGAAGGCAAGTTAAGTTTACAAAAATTTACTATCGGTGTCTTTGTATATTCCTTTAATAAAGTCGCAGGAAATATACATATATGTTACTCGACAATACTATCGTACATTTATTTTTTTTAAATAATTTATTATAATATCACATCGCATATTGTACATATAATATTTTCGATGGAGTACCTGTACCATGTATGTTCATTTCACGTATTATCATCGCAACGTTTCTCATACAGCAAACAATACTGGTGTTTTAGTTTCACCGTGGAAAATAAAATAGGTACGTAAATGTACGACATATTATTATAAATTTATAATGCTTAAAATTGTAATGTAGCACACCTCAACGTTGCAAAATATAAATGTAAATTATGGACCAATGTTATAAAAATAAATTTACTCTCGTCTTGTCTAGCAAGATAATTTTTCACTATACAATACAGTGAGTAAAAATCAAAAACAAATAATTTTCACAGACAAATGTTACAGTGGTTGAAAAGAGTGACATTCGAATAGTTGTTTTTAAGTTATATCTCAACTCTAATAAGTATTATTCGAGTGATAAATCAAATCCTGATGTGTGAGTTAAATGTCATTGAGAGAGAAATTGTACTAGTTTATTTTTTGTATTAAAATGTATAGTTAATAGTTGGTAAATGTATCCGTTTGTGATTTTTTTTAACGGTAGTACTCTTACTTTCCGATCATTTTTTTGTGTACAATTGAAAATATAATTTTTATTTGAAATAAATACTAGTTTAACGTTTTACCTTTAGTTTAAAAGTCAGAATATATCATAATAAAATTTGTAAATATTAGAGAAGATATTTGTTTTTATCATATTTCAAACTTAACTGAACTAATTGAAACATTTGAATAGACATAGCATTACGATTTTTGATAAAATGTAATTGATTTGCTTCAATTTTTCAATTCATAAACACAAAATAACTATAGTTTTTGGTTTTTCTTTCGCTCGGGAAAACTTCTGTGACACCCGAAAAATAATCAAAACAACATAATAATAGGTGTCGGAATTAACGTAAGAAAAAAAAAAATGTAATAACAGAAAAATTATTTAGACGAATAAGACATGATTGTGGACTTGACACATTTCTCGCTTTTGCTCATAATTGAAAATCCTTAATCCGTTGCTAGTACTCCAATACCATAATGATTAACATTGCGTACAGCACACGGCTAACGCAGTGTAAACCAACAACAACAGGAATAACAGGGAGTAATGCACGTTTTCTGTTCGTTAAATATTAAAACCGTTGCGTTTACGAACACTCGGGGTTTCCGCGTAGAGACCGCGTGCAGTAAATACAGTACGCGTGCACCGAGGGTAATGCAGTCATCGCGAGAGGCTTACTGTTGCACATGGATGTATCGCAATACGAAAAGCGCCGGAGAATCACGCGAGGAGTACGCGTACGCAGTCACATTCAAGTGTTTCGAAACTTATTTTAAATAACTGCTGTGCACCATTATAATCGAGGTCTTGGAACAAAACGATTACGACCGTCAGTTGCAGGGATGTATTCATACCACGTGGCAACAGTTTTAGACAATATTTACTATAATATTTATTCACGTATATGTTCGTCGATTGTTTAATTGAAAAACACGAAGAAAAGTCCTGCGAACTCGTTTGGAGCGAAAAGTCATAAATATTTGAATAACATAACATTATAATAGTGTTGTAACGATGACGAAACGTTCGCGCTTTCCAGGCAGTATAAAAACGAACGAGAGAAATACATACAACGGTCGTTTGGTTTGAATGCGTATACATAAACGATATTGTTATATTATTTACGTCTAATTCATTAAAGCGCACGAATTACTGCCAAATAAAATCGAATTACGCGGGGCGGCGCCATCGTCGTTAATCCTTTAACGAAATACATCACGACAGTCCATTGCTTCTTCAAGGACGAAATCATCGTATTTTCGTGTAAACTCACTGAAAAAGGAAATTGCCCAACAATTAGAGACGAACAATGAGGCAAAATATTCGGCCAGTAATCTTCGAACCGGATCAGGTCATTGTCGCGAAACGGGCAGTATCACAATAACAATAATAATAATAATAGTAATAATAACGCCTGTGTCACGAAACACATTGTGACGGTTAAAAAATCTATAGAAGTAACGCAATCGTAATAATTTGAATTGCCCGAGTGTTATCTCACTATCGTAGATTTATAATGATATGTACAGCGAGTGTGTTATTGAACGAATACTCTTCGGTACATGGAACAAAATCACAATCCTCTTGAATAACTCGCTTTTCACACATTCACAAATCGACATGCATGTGACGAGATTTTTTACATCTTGAATGTGTCGAATCTTACAAATTTTGTTTCTTCCCATTGACGCAATGAAGCAATACATATTTAGTGGGTGTTTACTTTTAATAAGGCGTGTGCACTGCGGTGGTTCCGCGCTGCAGTGATTGTACGTCGTACGCGGGTGATTTTTATAAAGATGCTGAAAAAATTATTTATTTGTTTATTTATTTATATATTTATCAACGCCTCAAGGGCATAAGTACAGTACAGATCATGAAATTAATACATTTAAGCATTATAGTACAGATAAAGAGGAAAGATAAAAAAAAAAGTAACAAAATTTACAATGATGAGTATAGATAAAAGCAATAGTAATACAATATTTTAATATTTTAATTTGTTAATTATAGATGGCAGAGAATCATAAAAAATATCAATATTAGACAAATTGTTGAGAGTGCGGCATGCGCGATCAATAGGGGCTGCGTATCCGTAGTTAGTGGTATGAAATTCTGTTTTAAAAATGTGAGGATATCTTGAGTAAAAAGAAGGAACTCCTAGTGATATTTTATGTAATAAATCTGGAGCATCAATCTCATTGTTTAATAATTTTTAAATAAATGTAACATTAAACTCAACTCGTCTTTGAGTTAGAGATTTAAAATTGTATGGGTTATTAAATTATAATTGGAAGACGGCCTAGCGCACTGTGACATCGATGAAATAATGTGTTTTATATTATTATATAACTAGCGACGGTACGGTTATCGCCGTTATTGCTCCGTGTTCGTCTGATCTCCACGACAAGTTCTAAAGTGGTTTTTTACAATTGGCAAATATTATATTGTTCCGACGCTTTAAATATTCATCAGAGGCTTCGCGAAGCCATTGTTTCAACTGAACTCTAGCATGAAATATTTATTAATTAATCAATATAATGCAAAGCTGTTGGATACTATTCGAGTGCATAAAATAATATACATGCAAACCGTTTTAGGATTTTTGTCTGGTGCAATATGTATGTATAATATGTATTACATTTATCGTTAAGTTCCGTTGTAAACTTAAATTCCATGCCTAAACGATGTTCGCATGCTTTCTATGCGTACAATGGTTTTCTGAGTTTTACACCGCGGTACAGTCAAATATCCGTATAAATATTTAATACATATTTATCGCCAACACACACCGATTGCGAAATTCAAAAATTTTTAAATTGCTCTAGTATTCAATCTAAATTTTTTGTGATTTAAAGATTTTGACAATGCTACGAATAGAAAATGCCTGTGTGATACGAGAATTTTTTGGTTAATCGCATGAACCGTTTTCTATAATTTGATCTCAGTGGCTACTCCTTTAAGAAGATACTTATGTAGGCGGGGAAAACAATTATTAATTTTGTTATAAATATAGGTACATTTAATTTTTTTATGTTTTTATAAGCTTTTCGTTACGGTAAAACGAAAATATATTAGAAAAAATAATTTATTTTGTATGAAACACACACGTTTTTATTTTCACGATCGACGTGATATGTGAAGCGACAAAAATAAGTCTGGTGCTCATATTAATTGTGCTCCAAATTATTATGTATTACTAACTAACGTGTCTATGCACATATCATACGCCCACCCAGAGCACAACGAATGTGTGATCCGCTAAATATTTAATCGCTAATAGACATACTTAGTTCAACACAAAAAGCTGCAAAAACTATTTTTTAAATAAATATTTTTGTTAATTATAGACTATGTGTATAATAACATATTAATCAACTATAATTTACTACAAGAATATAATAATTTTGTATTTAATTGTATTGGGTGATTCACGTGCTGCTATACACATATAGCCGTCACTGTTTGATCATCATTTTATGTTCTATACAGTTTCCCATTAAATAATATAATGCAGTTTATATCATGTAGCACTCAAGTTCAATACCGATTTAAGTGGGTTCTTGTGTTATGTCAAACATCAATGTCACCAATTCGTCAGTATACCTCCGTTGAATTTTATTTCCGTAAAAAGGCAACAACGTAAAAATATAATAAAATACGATATCTTTATAGCCTGAAGCATCTGGCAGATGATGGTTACCGTGAGGGATTCTTATTTGAAACATAATAAATTGAACAATTTTCGAATCAATTCATAAGTGAATACTTATCTTAGAGTATTTAACGAATAGTGAAGTTTGTACTATGCTATTGAGTTTTAAAAAGTTGTTATTTAATGTGATAAAACATTATAGTGTACATGTTCAATTGAGAATACAAAACTAAAAACTATTGAATTATGTGCCAATAAATTGTAATTATGAACCATCGGCCATTCGTTTTAAAATTGAAATAAGTATTTTACACATATTTCACCAAAGTGGTCACTGATTAATTTCCAATGGAGGAAGAACAAGAAATCACTAAATAGATATATATAGTAGCACCTCGATAGTCCGGATCTCCGATGATCCAGTGAACGTGGTAATCCAGACATTTATTCGTAAATATAATGAACTTAAGTAAACCTAAGTTAAGTTATGTTAACTTAACTTTTTTAACTTAATTAACTTAATTAATTTTATAATCAACTTGTGTAGTTAATTCGGAATTCCGTCCGGGAATTGTCAGAAGATCAGAACATGGATAGCAATCATTTTTTTTTGTTACATCGATTAAAAGAACACGCTTTTTAAATAAGAAATTAAAAGTATCACTCAAAAAAAAAAAAATTACTGACTATTATATTTAAATTATAATATTAAAATTGTTTTTTTTTGTTATGTTAATTTGTTTTGTTAATGTTAAATTATTTTATAATTATTTTGATTTAAAATGCAATAAATATAAAGGAGACGGAAATAAAAATATCTTGAAAAACCTCTGGCAATCCAGATGAATCGGTAATCCGAACGACGCTCGGTCTGAATTCGTCCGGAGTACCGAGGCTTTACTGTATTTAAATATTTATATATATTTTTTTGGCACTTTCCTCCGTTAAGATTTATATTTATTGAGTCAACGATGAGTTAAAGAAGTTTCATTAAATATGTAGTATATAAGTGTATAATCACTGGTCAACATCATGTTGAGCTCATAACAATGGAAATGCTTACTGCAAAATTACGTTTTAGAGCACAAAATAGTTTATGATGATTAAATTATAAAAAACATTTAAAATAAACATTACATCTAGTGTATAGGTGGGTTCTGGTATAAAATACCATTGAGTGTCAAGAGCTCAATTCTTGATAACGATACTTAAGATCTTTTCCGATGTACAAATGGGTTTCAACATTTTATTGAACTATGTTTTAGTGTCAAATTTGTCCAAGTAAATCAAATATTACTATCTCCCTCTTCGGATTAGAATTGTCTATCATCAGTGTACTACAATACTAGGATAGTAACTTGAAAATAATTAAAAGTGAAAAAAAAACAATATGATTTTTTTCCAGAGTCCGTGCTACGTGGCGAAATGTGTGTTACTATTACAACTTATATCGAGAACAACCCAGGCAGGATGTTCGGTGGACCACGGCGCTGGGATGAATTATCCAACAACCACGGCCAGCGGGACATGGACAACTCGCGGCGGTATTTCTTCGTACGGTTGGGACAGTCGACAGCCCATTGATCCGTGTAGCCGGTGTACAAACGTCCCGCCTCCGTTGCCTGGATCTCAATACACGACGCAAGGCCACGGTGGTGGCTTCAACCCGAACGACCGTATCAGCGTTGGTGGATACGTATCGGACAATCGGGTTACCGCTGGCGGTAGTGGCTACAACTCAGGAAATCGAATCACCGGGTTGGGTTCCGATAGTTGGGGCAGCGGTTACAATACCGATAACCGAGGTAACAATTACCATATGAACAGTCGACCCAGCGACTACAACTCAAACGGTTATAATTCCGGTGTTAATTATGGTAGTAATAGTTACATGAGCGATAACCGCGTTAATACTTATCATAGTTACAACATAGACAATCAAATCAAGAACCCCGATTACCGCGGTAACGGTTACGATAACTTGAGTCCGGAATGGGACCGAAGGCACAATAACAAGAAGGGTAGCGGAGTCGGAAGTGGATACGGTGGCAGTATGGGAGGTGGTGGTTATAGTGACGGTGTTGGAGATGGTGGTTACAGCGGTAGTGCTGGAGGCGGTGGCTATAGCGGTAGTGTTGGAGGCGGTGGTTACAGCGGTAGTGCTGGAGGTGGTGGCTATAGCGGTAGTGCTGGAGGCGGTGGTTACAGCGGTAGTGCTGGAGGTGGTGGCTATAGCGGTAGTGCTGGAGGCGGTGGTTACAGTGGTAGTGTTGGAGGTGGTGGTTACAGCGGTAATATTGGAGGCGGTGGTTACCGTGGTAGTGTTGGAGGTGGTGGTTACAGTGGTAGTGTTGGAGGTGGTAGTTACAGTGGTAGTGTTGGAGGCAATAGTTACAGTGGCAGTGTTGGAGGCAGTAATTTCGGCGGTAGTTATAGCGGCAGTACTGGAGGAAATAGTATTGGTGGTGGTGTCGGAGGTGGCGGTTACAGTGGCAGTGGTAATAGTGGATATTATCAAGGGTCGTCCTATTCGGTTCTCAACGGTGGTCAAAGCCAAGGACAAGGGATGTATAATCAAGGAAATTACCATAAGCCTTCGAACGACCGATGGAACATAAAAGGAGCGTACCCTGTGAAAGTCGAAAAAGGATACTGGCAAAGCCAACCACCCAAGGATATCGGTTGGGACGAGGACAGCAAGAGAGTGGGAGTCATAGCCGGATGGATTGGCGGGCCGAAAAAGTACGAGTCCGGTAAACCGTCCCAAACGTACAGCGGTCATCATCAGGCGGACGACAAAGACGATGACTATTTCAACAAGGGCACCGGGTACGATAACTCGGACCGGAAGAAACCTTTAATGGGCTGGGGAGGCTCCGGATCGTACGATGTGGTGAAGATGAGCCACGGGTACAAGTATATCGACAGGAACAGCAACGGCGGTGACTACGGTTCCACCTACGGCAACAGCTATGGGTACGGAGGGCAGAGTTACAACGGCAAACCCGTTCAAGACTACGGGTCGAAACCCACGAACTTGGCCGACCACGGCAAGTCGCCATACGACCACGATAATTCGAATTACGATAAGCCCGTGACGCACGGTTACGACAGGCCTACGATGAACTTCGTTAGGCCGACGGCCGATTACGATCGACCCGCCGATTATGGTTCTAGACCAACGGGTTGGAGCAGCACACCACGGCCGGCCGGGTTCGAAGTCACGTCTCCAAGACCAATGGCATGGGGCGGGTCGCAGAAACCCGGGTATCCGGTAATAGCTTCACGGCCCACTCAGCACTGGGGTGAAAATTCGTTTAGCGAACATTCCGGTAGCGGCGGTGTGTCGGTCGGGTACGGTGGACCGGCCGGCGGTAACGTCGGCATGAGACCGGACCGGTACGGTGCTTCTAGGCCAGACGGTTATGGCTCTTCGCGACCGGATGGTTACGGTTCTTCGAGACCAGATAATTATGGTTCTTCGAGACCAGATGACTACGGGCTAATGAGACCCGGGGCCGGAGAAACACGACCGGACTACGAATCCGGCAAGCCTTTCGTGGGATCGGTGCACCACGGCAGCATTATGGTATCGGATTACGGGTCACAAAGGCCAGAATTCGACAAATTTGGTGGTTATTCGGACAACGGCGGCGGCAGACCTCATCAGATGAATAATCGACCAGACTACGGTAACGAAAGACCGTTCATGAACGGAAACGACGTATACGGGTCACAACAGATGGGGACGAGTTATGGAAAAGGATACGCGTCCAATTGGGATTATCAATCGAACTCTATGAGGTGAGTACAACGCAATCGTCGTTCAATAATGTTTCTGAATATCGTACGACATGTATGTTTCCCTATAAACACCTCGTTCGACTGGGTTGTAGTGGTGCGGGAAAAAATACGCGTCCGCGGCAGGTTTTGAAGCTAGATGTCGGAATCGATAAGACTTGTATTATTATTTTTATTACTATTATAATTATTATTATCATCGGCATCATCATCAAGAACAGTGTATTAAAATTGTATATTCTCCCTTGACTCGATTCCGGGTACACAGAGTGTACATATAACATGCGACGCGCAAGGTTTCTCGAAAACGCAATATATTTTTATCTGTCATTGTTTTTCGGAACACCTACGCGATTCCCCGTGTTGTACGTAAACAATAAAGGTTGAACAACCAACGTCGGTCGGCAACCCGAAAGGTCAACCGAAAACGTGAATCGTCGGCCCACCGAACCGTATTAAATTTATGCCAGCGCGAATATTGTTGTTGCGCGTACAAAACAACAACAATCGTAGCATTGTTAATTCCGAACGGGAACCTTGGTGCCACGAACCATTAACGGCGAGCATGCGTTCTGATGAGTAGTTTTTCGGAAACAATCGTAATGTTGTGTACGAACACGCCGACGTGTGGCCGGTGCCAATCCGTACCGCTAACCACGATCGGACGGTTATTCATCGGCCGGGGGCAACTGAGCACGTGCATTTACGTACTTGGTTCGTGCAGCGTTATAAACACGGGTTTTCTCCTTATGTTCGTTTGTTGTCGTTTTACAGGGGACCGCCGTCCGCCGGCGGTTGGAACGATCAGCAGCGGGATTACCTGCAAAGGAGACCGGACGGAGATGTGCTGCAGTCGGGATCAAGCTTAAGACCTTCCGAGTCCACCCCTCTTCACTACAACGGTCACAGTGGCATCGGCGCTTCGACCGACAACGGTTTTCTCTACAGGAACCCGTCGACGGTGAGCACCTCGTCTACCACTCCTTTGCCTACCGCTGATTCGTAATCATCGCACAGCCTTCCGTTCGTTTACTATCGTTGTACATGGTTATCGAAATCACGTCGCGGAGATTCTATCACGTGACCATATTCTACAGACACGTTTCCGTTTTAGCGTTTACCCTCTTCGGCTTTAGTGATAATATTTTTTTATGTGCGATCTACAACATTAGTGAAGTAGTGCGGTGCTATGAAACAGAGGTGCTACATAAATGTTAAGTCTTAATGGATATTATAATATCCCCGGGTTATTCTTCGACAGACCAACGATTTATCAAAATCGGAAACCGTGGTCGTGCTATATTCATAAAGCCATCACTTAAACTTAAAGTTCATGCCGTTCAACTTTGCTTAGGACAAATATTTTTTGGGAGGTATTGAGCAAGAAAATGTTATGCAAACACTAAATAAACAATAGGTGATTTTGGACAACATTAGAATTGTCATTAAAACTGTTGAAAATATTATGACTCAGATCTTTATTAGGGTGGATAAATAAATTATAATTATTTTTGGTAAAATATTGTAAACCGAAAAAAATATTTAAAATACTATAAAATAAACACGTGATTTAATTTACATCGAATCCATTAATCGTTGGTATGAATTATTTTTTTATTTTACTTAATTTAAACATATTATATGAAAATATAAAATTATAATCGATTAATATCTGAAAAAATTCAAAATTTACCAAATTTATAAAAATTGTTTAGATGTTAAAAGTCCTTCAATCAATAAAATATTTTATGTACATGTTGAAAACTAATTATAAATTACTTAAAGAATATTAAAATATAATAGCAACCATTTCATTCTTAGAAGATAATCATAATCATTTGATAACTATCAACATTTGATTGTTAAGATAAAAATAATTATAAAATTAACTTCAATGAGAATAAAATAATATGTACCTAAACTATGTAGATTTTAATTATATTTGATAACATGAGAAATTGTAATTTATTTACAGATATACACACCAGTAAAATTACATTGTGTACTATTTTCATAGTTAATAATTTATTTAATAGTATCAAGAAAAATAAAATTGTTCTCAAATTGACTGTCATAGTTTAAAGTAGTTAAGTGATGGGCAAATAATATAAGACGTGTTCTATAATTGATTTAAGTGGTAATATTCTTTTCGAATAAAGAAACATAGGTAATCAGTTAAAATTTATAATATTTTATTGTACTATATAAATAATTGCATAGGTGTTTCACAGCAATTAAATATGTTTTAGAATATGTAAAATAATTTTTTCCTCGAACGCTATACTACAAAAATATGAATGGTTTTTCTTCGAAAGAATTCATATTTAGTATGAGTTTTAATTTAATTTTAATAAATTAATGAATATACAAGTAACTTACATTTTTCAACCATAAATAAAATATAGGTAGAGAACTTATTTTACGATTTCAGAATTTATTATTTTAATATTGACTCTGTTAATATTATTTAATGACATGAATAATATGTGTTAACTATTATGTATTATGTAATTCGAATTTAAATAAGGAAGTATAATTATGTAATATGTTAACGGATGTCTTAATGTGTATATTTTTTTATTTTTATGAACAAACATCTAAAATTGTTAAAATATCTTAAATCTCAGTCTTATGTACATATCATTAATAATTAAAGATACAAAAATTAGACATAAGTAAAACTAGTTAGATAAATGCTTATTATAAGAGTATGAATATAATTTTTTTTTTTTATTCAACTAGTTAACTCCTCTACATTATGTTGTGTTATCGATAAATGTATATCGAACTTCACAAATTGTAATGTAATCCAATAATGTAACGTCTAATATGTATACTGTGTCACTATAGAAAACCTGTGCGAAAGGTAGTCCATTTTGTATTTTTTCTAAAAATAAAAGCTGTTCTCTCTCTTTATTAGTAATAATAAAATGTAATAACTTATGTGTTACGGCTATTCTCGAGTAAATTTTATATTATCTTATATAAATAATATATAATTTATATTATTAGATCGATCAGAAATGATTACAAATTATGTATCAATTACTTATCCTAGTTATCGAAATATCCGTACATTATATCCGAGAACAAATGTTACGTTTGTACAAATAAAATAAAATTTGACCAAATTAAGTGCAGAAAAACGCTTTGGAAAATGTTAATAATAATTTATAATTTGTTAGTACATGATTGTGAAAATTTAATTGCGACATCGAGGCTTTGCATAAAATGTATGATACGCAATGATACGTCACGGCCGGTTCGATCGAATTAGAAAATTCCTCGGCTATAATTCCGTGAAAAATCCGTTCGTAAAAATAAATTTAAAACGATAACATACATTGCATGCATTGGCAACCATAAGAAGAGGAACCAACAACTTGTTATCAATAAACACGTGTTTGAGGATTTTTATAATTTTTTTATTCTAAAAGTTCAACGCACGTAGTTTAAAAAAAAATAAATTAATCATCCGTACTATATAGACATCAACCTGGAAATGTACTGAAGGTGGATTGCTTTAAATGGCCCCGATATGAAGTGGATAATTTTAACTGAACCAATTGTGTATCGGACTTTGTTCACAAGCTACCCACAGAATAAACTGAATTCCGAGTCGAGTCGGCGTAATAACGTTATTGCCCGTAACATGCGCAGTACATTCATATATTATATGTGTACACAAGGTTATGCATGTGATGTTATGTAAAAATATTGCAGCGATAAATGTAAACATTTTATTAGTTTAATTATTACATTTATTTTACGTGGTCTTGTTCGTTAAACGGTTTTATATGGCAGCACGAAATCTGATTCCGTTGGGAGAATAAAATTGCCTCGAAAAAAAAAAATATCTGTTCAACATAATTTTTATTCGGGACTGTCCCGTGGGGTGTTGTATACGTAGTAGGTCTGCCGTACATGTACACGCATGTATTCACCGCACCGGATGTTACTTGGTTATCGTCTTGGAAGTATACAAGTAAGATTTTTAGAATCCAAGGCGTATTTCAAACGGGAAAACCTGTCTATAGTATTGCGCTTAAAACCTCATTTTCACGGAAGCACGCTTGTATACCACGTGAAATATCGTTTGTTTTTCGCCGATAAAAATTCAAATACTTTATATAAATTCAACATATGCATGTGCAGTTAATTGTCTTAGAATGTTCATACCTGTGAGATTACACACACATTGATATGAATTTAATATAAACACGGCGTCGTGTCGACACAACTACAGTATTATGTATAACGATATTTTATCGCGAGTACATTTTTATTTGCCTCAAACACACAAAATGGAGCAATTAATTTCTAACATAAAGGTACATTGTCCAAAGCAAACGATTTTCCAACTACGTGAACCAGAACAATGAGTAACGACCGGGATTTAATTAATTTTATTTTTGATTAAATGTAGCGTACGGTACATGTTCAGGACCTTTTTCGAATTAATATGCGCAGTAGTTTTAATCAATACAAATGTTACGATCACTGAAGACCGTAAAAGTTACGTCACGTGACGCAAGATTTCGTATTTAATGATATCATAAAAATAAAAGTTTTAATTTTTTTATTTTCGCGTTTTTTCTATACATTGGAATAATATATTTCAAAATTATATACACGCCATACGGTAAAACACGATTGATTGAATCAGGAATATAAACGTAAATAATTATTCGTGAAATTACTTGAACGGTCTTATAGAGCAGTGTTTCTCAAACTGTGGTACGCGTACCCCTTGGGGGTACTCGAAATTTTTTATGGGTACAAGTCTGCCCAACAAACCTTTAAATTGAAATAGAGAAAAAATTCTGAAATCCTAGGTAACATTCGTGAATACCGTATGGCGTAAACTTCATCAAAACTAGGCCTCAAAAATCTCGCTACTTAAAATTCTATGTCAAGATATGGGGAGCCTTCATGAAAATGTATTGCTTCACACTGAAGTACGATGGCTATCACGGGGAAACGTTTTGTCCCGTGTGTTTGAACTCCGTGAAGAATTGCATATTTTTTTTACCGAACACAAATCGCATTTTTCTTCAGTAATTAATGAATTTAATTGGCTTTTAAAGTTGGCTTATTTAAGTGATATTTTTGAAAAACTCAACATCTGGAATTTGTCCATAAGATCACTCTCTGGGAAAAAGAAATACAAAAAAATAACTGTAAGCTGTTTGAAATATTGAACATATTTTTGCAAGATAATAAGAATAATTTATCTAATTTTACTGAACTCAAGACTCAAATGGTCCAGCACTTGAATGCACTGAAGATCCGTATAAGAGAGTATTTTCCGCTTTTGGAGAAACAATATGACTGGATACGTGATCCCTTTGATATTGATGCTACAGGCAGCTCATGAATATTATTATAAATATTACATTATAATGTATTTCTTCACTCTAATGCATGAAAATACAACAGAGGCAATCCATTAAAAACTAATTAATAAGATTTCTTTTTTTTTCCAGTTTAAGTTGTAACATTTTCCAAACATCTCTTTTAGTACGAATATTAAGGATGTATTGGTTTCGGCACAATTTTCTAGAAATAAACAAAATAAAATGTGTAAAGTGGAGGTTACTCCAGATTTCATTGTAATATTTAGTTGTTTTCATAATTTAATCGATTGTTCATTTGGGTTATTGCTATATCAAATCCTATAAAATTTTTAAAACCCTGTTTACGTTCGTTTTATCTATTTGAATATTATTTTTCTATTTATTCATAAACAATTCTTGTTAATGAGTCTGTAACGAGAGCAGTGGCGGTCAAACGGGGGGGAATGAGGGGGATAGATCCCCCCATGACCTTTTTTTAAAACGGTATTTATATTTCATGCGTATTATGCATAATTAATATAGGTATTTATCTATTTTCTATAAAAAAAAAAACATAAATAATCATCTATGGTAAATTTTTACAGTACATGTAGATCTTATGTCTAACGACTATATTTAGTATATTTTTATACATTGTGTCATGTATGTGTATGTGGTATAATAATTATAATTACTAATCTACTATATAACTATAATCTTGACTCATAACTATGAATTAGGCTATTATTATTATTTATATTTATTATATCGTTGCCTATACAAAATATATGGGGAATTCATTCACTGATAATCAAGAATATTCGATACCAAGTAACAATGAATAGTATTCATTGAATACCCTCCTTTTCGTAGATACCGATATCAATTCTGGCCATACGTATTCGTATTTTCCAGCTCTCAGTTATTAGTTGGTCTGATAACATTAAAGTTAATATCACCAAGTATAATAATTGTTATTTTGTTATTCAGCTTTAAATATTAATTTATTAGATATACTTTATTATACACTTTATTACAAATATTTTGTATACTTCCGGTATCAATGGCAACACTAGAAAGAATGTTTTCATGTCTAAAACGGCTGAAAACATATTTAAGAAATAAAATAGTCGAGGTAAATATGCTGTACTTATTATACAGTCTCTAGGCTGGAATAAAATATTTGTATATTGGTATTTGGTTATTGGAATAAGTATTAAATTAACAGTTCAAACATAAAACACTAAAATATTAATTGAAACCAACTTTTTAGGTTTTTTCATTTCTTTTATAGTTAAATTATACGAATGTATGAAATGTAAATTTAGTACTTAATGCTTAACATAATATATTATATTATTATATGAATTGTGTAATTATATAATTTTAGAGTCGTCTCAATGGTTTAGCCACTATGGCTGTTCATCGTGGGGTTGTCAATATAACTGCAGACGAAGTAGGTACTGTACGAATTGGCAAAAAAAAAAACAGAAAAATAGATTTAATAATATAAATATCATTAATATAATATAATTTTCATGTTTAAGAATAAAGATTTTTATCAATAGTGTTTGTTAAAAATCAGTTACATCCCCCCCCCCCCCATGACAAAATCATTTGACCGCCACTGAACGAGAGTCAACTGCCTACTTCGACCACGACCATATTGTTAAATTTGTTCACTCACATTTTCGATAGAAAATTGAAGAGCTCATCTGTAATTTTGTCTTTGATTTTAAACGTAACCAAACATGTTGTCTGGTTTTAGGTCTAAGACAATTAAAATATACACATCGGATTGAAATAAATTATCATGAATAAAAATTAAAGCATAACGAAGATATTACTAATTTTTCAAAAACATTTTGTAGCGGAAAATTATAAATTTAGAACCGTTAACGCAATAAAGAAATCAAAATTTCATAATTTATTAAAATAAATAAATAACGAAATTTGATAATGAATGATAATGAATAATAATAATAATAATAAATAATAATAATAATAATAATAATAATAATAATAATAATAATAATAATAATAATAATAATAATAATAATAATTAATTTTACTGTGACCTATGAAAAATAAAATTACAACTCAAAATATCAATTATTATTTTATTGCCACAATCATTAGAATTGAGTCTAAGATAACTATGATACAACTAAAATTCGTTTGTGACTATTCGTTCGCTAGTTACGCCGATTCTTGACATTGCGCTTGACGTGACGGATTCATTCACCGGCGGCGGCGGCCAAATATAATACTCGGCAATATTTATTCAAATAAGAATTTGAAATCCTAAAGATTTTAAGTATTATTAAATTTTTCAGAATTTAATTTGTGTGAAATTGCTCAAAATATGCATACTTTTATCTTATAATTTTGTAGTAATGAGTTAATTGAGTTATTATTAATTTTTAACTACAAAATATATGATAAATTAATATTCGAGAGATGTCGTTATTAATATCATAATTACAAAAATCCCAACGTTGCACTGTGTTTGATAAAAAGTTTACATTAGTCCGATATTTGTTGCACATTGAAAAGTTCGAAATGGTCGTATTATTAATAGAATAATTAAAATTGTTAAATGAATTATCTACATTACTCTTGTACTTCAGTTTCACCGACCACTTACTATGAAACTAATATCAAATAGCTAATATTTATTCTCACGAAATTGGGATCAAGGTGAAACTAATACAGTCTCCTTTATACCTTAGCGACAGAGCTAATCAAGTTTAGAACATAGGTATTACATTAATTTAACTAATTATTTTTGTTCTATTAGTCAACGTGACGAAGTAATATTTACTGACAAGGTTCGTTTTGAACTTTAAAATTTGTTTTAGCTGTTCTAATAGTGTTGGTTTCAATAGTATAAAACTGTGAACATTTATTAGTACGGTAATGACTGTAGTCAAGAAAAGTCATCGGTGTCGTGCTTCTACGCTGTACAGTACTACACCATTATAATATGTATAAAAAAATGTTTTCGTCCTAAACTAACCTTTTGGTTTTAACCTAAGTGACCTTTTTCCCCGAACTCAAAAAAGAGTGATTTAATTTTCACCCAAATAAATATTCTTTATAGTAAACAAAAAAATAAAAATATTTTGGATACTACTATATTGTACTTTTTTTTTTTTGATTGAAAATATTATTTCAATATATTTTTTATGTTCAATATATATTCACATATTTATACATTTTAGATATTTTATCGGGTAACAAAAAAATAACCAATGGAACATAACTTTCATTTCTAGACATATGTATAGTATACATTTGAGACCAAAATCGAGCACAACATATAAATGAGTATCAATATAATTTTTAGAAACTACGGGCAGAACTTTTCTCCGAGTGTCATATCTAACATTTCTATTTTTATTCATATCATCATCGGTGAAGTTATCCATAACAGAACTATTTTGTGTCAACTCTTTTAGTATTATTTCTTTTATATAGATAAGGACATAATCCATAGTTTTATAATTACATGCAGTAATCACAATTTGTTGATTTTGTTTTTATTTGATGGTTCGTGGTCGTGTTGAACGGAATCTCGTATACTCGTTACTATTACATCTGTCATGAATATCTTTGCTGAACAATTACGTTTAATACAGCGCCAACGATTTCAGCCAGTTGTAATGTTTTCCAAACCAAAATTATACTTGTAATTATTAAAAACAATAATTTTTTTTCTACTTTTACTTTCTAAAAAATACAGCCATTTAAAGTTTTAAGTAAAGTCTATTCATATAAATTGTAACTCGATTATACTTGACTAACGTGTCTGATATATTTGCGCCACTACGGTTTATGTAGTTTTATCTCGAATTATATCAGTATTTTCAGCGCAAATTTCAATTATAACTTTTTCTGATTTATGACGATATTACAGAATCTGAAGTTTTATATATAAGCTATTTTACATGACTTTTATTATACGGATAATGGTAACAAAGTTTTTTTTCTCAACTATGATGAATAATAATACTTTGGGCGAAAACCAAATCACTCTTTTTTTTAGTTTAGGCAAAAAGAGTTGTTTTGGGTGTAAACTGGTTCACCCTGTAAAACTTATGTATTTCAGACAAAATTTGTAGGCTAGTAAAATATATATTGAATCCCGAATATTATTAATACTTTTAAAACAGAACATTTGAATATTTCCTCGTAAAACGAAAAATGAAGAAACTTTTTTTATTAAAACAAACAATTACTTAGCTGCGATAATATGTTATTTTACAATATTTTATTGCTATTTTTCGTTCTCGATTATACTTGGTATTTTTCGAGTTTATGGTATTTGTAAGTTCTTCTCGAGGTATTTAGACTTATTTTAATTGAATTGATACAGGGGCGCCATTTCAGTTAAAATAGGGCTGCCAAATTTTTTACCAAGCCACAATTTTTGACCACCAGGCCACAATTATAAAAATGAAAATTGAAATATTGCATATTTAATATGCATCAGATGTAATCTAGACTACACTGTTATCTATAAGTCCAATTCTAACATTTAGCACCTTTAAATTATTAATACCATAAATTCAAATTTAATACCAAATCTTTAATGATACAAATAAAGCAGTTAGCAACAATATATATATATATATATATATAATATACTTGCTGAACCCGTGCACTTCGTAGCCCGTTAAAAGTCCTCTTATATGTTTCAAACTATGTGTTAAATTCGTTACCTACCTGTGATTATGCTAGCAGTATATTTTTATACATATAAATAGATAGCTAAATTACCCGTCGTCCGAGAAAAAATTGTGGTTTATACTGTAAGTGATAGCCACTTTCTTTTGTCGAATTTTTAATTTTGATAATGCTAATACGCATGTGCAGATGACAACTCTCTCTTTCTGATGCATATAATAGTTTAGCTAACGCATGCGCAATAAAATAAAAAATATGACGAAAGAAATAGATGCACACAATATAATATCTAAATTGAAATAGGCGCTGACAACTAATAAAACTCATACCTCGCGTTTTATACTAAACTTAAAAAATACTACATTTTTTGAAAAGTAATTTTTATTATTTTGGAAAAATGTTACATAACTACCAATTATCCAATATTTCTTCATAAACAATATTATTAGTTTTTTTCACTAGGGGCATATATGTATAAGTTTTTTTCTGAGCTTTCACGGGTGCAGGCAACATAAAATTGTCCATGAGTGAAGCAGGGATCTCTGATGTCAATTCCTGCAATTTTCATTGTCTGTCCTTGTGCTTTATTAACTGACATAACAAAACAAAGTTAAATAGGAGATTGGACTCGTTTAAATTGGAAGGGATACTTCTTTGTTACCATTGGTATTCTTGGGATATATACAATTTGACCACTCGCTGAGTCAGTAAGAATTTCAGCTTCCAAGCTTTCAAAGATAATATTTTTAATCTCGTTCCATTGCAAAATTTGGGAGCATTTTTTAAGTTCAATAAATACAATGCGTCTGGAGAAAACTTTCCTTTTAAATGTTTTTTTGATGGGCTTAGCGATGATATTAATTTATTGGACGATTTGGAGAATACTGTGAAATTTGCGTTATCAAATTTGCAGCAGCATGTTTTCCATCTCTATATAAGACAGACATTGTGGCATAAATTAACTCTTGAGAAGAGTGCGAATCTCTTAATTATTTTATATCTCTTCTCCTAGAACGATC
The DNA here is from genome assembly GCA_034509805.1 of Sipha maydis. NCBI lineage: Eukaryota > Metazoa > Arthropoda > Insecta > Hemiptera > Aphididae > Sipha > Sipha maydis. The sequence continues at coordinate 39,609 of JASXSY010000780.1, read as the reverse complement.
ACTTTCTTCAGAAAATATTTTTTTAGGCCTACCTCGGCTTGTTGATCATTATGAGACATTTGAGGAACGTTAAATTCTAATTGCAGCCAGATATTATTTTTATTTAAAAATGTCGATAAATCTCGTCTTGAATCCCGCCATTTTTTATTTGTGGTTGTACAATAACCCGTAATTTTTCTTTTCAATATATTTTCAATTTCTACGTTTCCCGATTGGCCACCTATGTTATTACGTATGTATGAACAAAGCATATTGATTGTATCAGTTGAACATATTTTACCGGTTAAATCGTTTGATTTTAAAAATTCAAATAATTCAATATTTTTTATTGTATTTTCAGTATTCATTTTTCTTCAAACAGAATCGCGTAACTCAGTTAGGGGCACTTAGGGGCAGATAAAACCACTAAGATTTTATAAAAAAGAAGTTAAATAATAAAATAAAATATTTATCAAAGATCTATAAATCTCTATAAATTATTAAAAGTATTTTTAAATTATAATAAACACATTTTATAGATAAAAAAAGCAAATATAATTATTAAAATAAAAAAAAATATATATTTACGACTTAATATTTCTGAAACTAATTTTAAAAATATACTTGATAAAAGTCTTCGTATATATAAATGAAATTAAACTAAAATATATAGGCTTAATGTTCATTAAATACAATCTGACTATGCACTGTATAATACCACAATGTACAGCTAAATGATGGAAAATGAAACACTATCTTATCGTTTATATGATTGTTTAAGTACAAAAATCATTGTCAAATACAAATAACCATAATTATTCTTAACCACAATTAATAACAAATGTTATTTAATAAGTTTTATCTCTTATCTTGGATACTCAGAACTCCTAGTTTTGGCCGCTTAGATTTTAATTATAGCCCACTGCAAGTCGTTGAGAAAATAATCTGTACGTAAAAGGATACACTAACTGATTGATTATTGTAGAAAAGGCGAAAAAGATGTTCAAAAAGCAATTTATCAATCAAGGAAAAACACATACAGCTGAGTCTAAACTCTAAAAAATTGAAAGTTTGCCCATAGGTATTTTATACAATGAAGGCGAGAATAAAGAAAATTGTTTTTAAAATTCAACCTCTCTAATACCATAAAGCGTATTATCATAAGTCGATGAAAGGGCTATTTAAATTTGTCTAAAAACAAAAAAATGTAATTTGTTTTCGCTAACATTTCCAATTTATTTGTCAAGTGAAAACTTATACAGTATAACAATGTACATACGATAATAATATTTTAGTAAGCGTTCAAAAGACTTTGAATTTTAGATATTTACATATATTTCACAAAATATATGTATTTGAGTATGTATAAAAGTTTTCATTACCTGACGTTGCTCGGGATTTAGTTTAACGGGGTCCGAGTAAAATGAATGTAAACAAGATTTAAAATAATGTCAGAACGCCATACTGAAAATGTAATTAATCAAGACACGCTTCATAAGTAAACTGTATACTGCATATGTACTATATTTACTGAGTTACTAAAAAAACATATTCTAAGATAATTGGGATTATACGATATATCTAAAATAGAATTGAGCAATTCTATAACAACATTCTATAACATAACCCCAACAAACTAAACCCTTATTAACGTCATATAACGAAAGCTAGTGTTAAATATGATTAAGCCAAACAGTAAAATCGATACATGTACTTCATTGTGGTGACTTTGTTATTCATTTTTTATACGCCACACGAAAAAAAAGATCACACACCCCTCGAAGTACTTTTTGATTTTTAAACTGTATTTTTCTATTTGATTAACAAAGATTGTCACAGATAGCGTTAAATTTAAATTTTTATATTTTTATAGCTTTGATTAAGGTCTCAATGTAGTTTTAAATATTGGTAAATCGAAATGTCGTATTTGGTATTGTTCAAAGTTTAATCGAAAATCTGAGCTCAATGTGATCCGTCTAAAAGTCTAATTATTTTGAATAAAAGATAAATAAATAAAGTCATTCAATCATTCGAGAAACCGTAATAGTTTTTCTTGTTTTTTCATTTGTCACTGATAATTTATTATAATCAGTGACAACGAATAAAATATCTTTGAAGTTTACAACATATTATATTTCAAATTTTTATTTTAAATTTATTCATCCTCTAACCGCTTAAAATATTTTAATATTAAAGCCGGCGTCCCTCAAGGCAGTGACATCGCTCCTTTTTTATACAATGTCTTTACTCATGATATCTCAAAAACTTTATTCACCGAACTCGGAACTAATGCAAATGATACAGCTATCACCGCGTCTAACGAAAATCCAACTATAGTTTCTAGTATGATTCAACAACACCTGAACATAATCAATTTATGGACTAAGAGATGAAAAATAAAAATCAACGAATCCAAATCCTCATACATCACTTTCACCCTAAAAAGGGAAACATGCCAACCAGTCACTTTGAATAATATCCCCATTCCCGTCAACACCAAAACCAAATATCTTGGTCTGATCCTAGATAGGAGATTGACTTGGGCCTCACATATCAAAAACAAACGCAAGTCTCTAAACTCCCGCCTTCATCTTCTCAGACCTCTATTACGTTCCAAAATGAACATCAAAAGCAAAGCATTAATTTATAAATCGTTACTTAAACCACTTTGGATTTACGGTATCCAACTATGGAGAGCCGCTAAACCATCGAACTTAGCAATTCTGCAATTCTTTCAATTAATATGTCTTCGACTTATCTCCTCATCTCATTGGTACGTCACTAATAAAAATTTACACAAGGATCTCAGAATGGAACCCCTTAACAAAATCGCAAAAAACTTCTATAATAAATATCATAATAAACTCCAGTCAAATAAAAACCCTCTCATATCCAAATTATCTTCTAATACACTACCTAACAATCCAATTCGCAGGCTAAAAAGAAAATGGTGCAGAGATCTCTTAATCTAACTTCATTTTAACTCATTAATTTCATTACACTACATTAAAAAATAACTAAATAGTAAATTAATACTTATGCTGGGTGTCACCAATGAGTGTCTTCTCTTATCCGTCATACACTCTATTTTTATTTATACCTATATTAAAAACCTATTTATTGTACAAACATTTGTATAGATAGTAGATTACTTAATAAAAATAAAAAATAAGTAAAAAATTTATACATCAATGAGAAGACTAACAAAAAATAATTGTTTTTATTTTTTTAATTAGTTAAATATTTTCCTTTTAAAGCGGTAGAAGTTAAAGTTTCTACTTGTCCTCTACGTTGCATCATACATACAGTATAGTGTATTAAATCATCAGGTTTTGTATTAAAAAAAAAATCAATATTAAATCAATATTATTATATATCAGATCAGAACTAATTTTACTTATAATCAGGGAAATTTGAATTTTCGTGTTTGAATCCGGTACAATCATTGTTTGGGATAAGAACCTATAATAGTAAACATGATATGATACTCCATCAGAACGAACCTAATAACCCCGTCATAATATTATGTTATATTCAAGTACACATATTTAAAGACACAAAATAATAATGTACTACGTGAATGATATTCATGATTTAAATCGTTGTCTTCAGGAGAATAACAATCGGGAGTATAATCACGTATTATTAATACTGCTTTCAACTACTCATTCATTGTTACAAAGTACATATCATAATTATCAAAATACATATGGTCGGAATGCTTTTGTTCGAGACGAATAAACGCATCCTACCGGGATTTGGGATTATCGAAGCGCCAAACATATACTTATGTATATTGTGTTCTTATATGCATTATACGATAAGCATTCCAGTATTTACAGGCATTGTTGTGTGACAGAGATAACTATTGTTACGTTTTTTTATTACTGTCAATACAAAATTAATTTTTCGCGAACGAAACTAATCCTTCTGCCGATTAATTTTCAGGACATCCAATAAATTATTCTACCAAAATGTGTAAAATTAATTTCAAACGGTCGGTAGCAACTTACGTCACTCTCGTTGCTTCCGGACTAAGATTATTCCTCGTTTCCATCGAATCTTTGAATACGTATTATTACGATCCCGTGTAGGATTTAAATTGAAACTTAAAATATTTAGTTAAAAAAAAATAATATTTCATACCGGACCCACATAACAAGTTTAAGAATATTACAAAGTATACCATTATAATATTCGAAGAAAACCCGTTCGGTATATATTGATAGGAGGAATAATAAAAAAAATTGAATACCTATCCTAGTTACTTTATCGACATATTATTACACTTGTCCAAGACTATACTCAATAAAATGTTGTTAATAGTTTTCTACATAAGTTTGCTTTAAGTCGGAAGCTGTTTTGGCATGCATACATTAATACTTTCTTTGAATGTTTAATGGTATTTTACAATTATTTTTAACTTATTATAGATACGTACCAGAAAGAGATACGAGTATTTTAAATAACTGAAATCAGGATACTGTAGATATTCGGCTTTTGTAAAATTTAATTGAAATTCTAAACGATGATAGTAACTTACGTCACTCGCTTGAGTTATAATTACGTCTACATGAATTTTATTTTTTGAATAGGAAATATATATATATATATATATATATATATATATATATATATATATATATATATATATATATATATATATCCTTCGTCTAAATATTAATTTGATTTTCGGATATGAATTTATGTATTTTTTTTTTTATATGAACTCGAATAACTAGAGAAAAATATTATGTTACTATAAATAATTGTACAGTTATGTAAGATTAATCCAACAAGACGTTATGTTTAAGTTATACCTAAAACTATTTAAATATCAATATTATATGTACCTACTAATAAATCAAAAACTAAAATTAAGTAAATTTAAATGTTCAATTTCGCTCTTTTGATTAAATTTTTACTTTTTCTAGTTAAAATAAAAATAAAGTTTTTTTATTAAAATGAAAACATTTAAATTTTGTTTTGCAATTGAAATAGGAATATTATAATATTTCATAAAAAGATTTAGAATTTTAAAATAAAAATTCATAAGCTATAAATCATTCTTTAAATATAAAATAAGAATATATTCATTGTTTTTCACAATAAGCGTATGAAATAGGTCTACAAAATGTTATTATATTTTCAAATCAACGATTATTGTTGTTGAATGAATTATTTTTTTCTTATAATGGTTAATACATAAATTATAAATTTATTTACATAGTTAGACTACAGGTGTTTTAAAGGGTATATAATACATATTAAGAAAAATGTAACTGTATTAATTATAATATTAATGAAAAAAAGAAAATAAAAATCCAAAAATCAAATTTTTCTTAACATTTTTGTTATGTATCTTTAATGACAAATATTCATTGAATATTTGAAATTATGATAACATATTCTCATCGGTATTTTAATGGGTTGGGTAATTTAACATAAGTCTGAAATTGTAGTATTTTGTCATTGCACATCTAACTGATGCATTTCTGAATAGTTTATTGCACAGTCATATTGTAATGTATAGTATAGAAACAACAACAATAATTATTATAAAATGTATTTATTCACAAATTGTTACTTTAAGTTCTATTTAAAAACAATGAAACATATTAGTTTCTCACATTCATCAAATACATAAGCTCATCACGCTCTACATATTTGTATGCGATTCAGTAACATATATATGCATAGGCGCAAATTGACTAAATTTTTTGGGGTGACTCAAGCCCCCCTCCCCAAAGGCCATAATATAGGTAATACACATTTTGGAAGGAAACGCTCTCCATAAATCCCCCCACCTACTGAGCAACTATTGTTACGGACATTATATAAAAATACAAAGTATTGCATTTTTAGAATATATTTATTTTAACAAAATTCTCCGTTTTTTTTCGGCAAATACATTTAAAATATCTTCTGTATTTATATTATTAGATAAATCTCTCTCAATATGAAGAATCGATAGAGTTGAGAACCTAGTCTTATCAATAGTTGACTTACTCATGGCTATTTAGTAAAAGATACACTGAACGACTGACCATTGACTTAAAAATATCACGTGGGTTAAAAACTGAAATAAGTTATACATGAAACATGAATTGTGCAACGACCAATATAAATATTGCAAACATACAGCAACGCTGCATACGGACTGGCGGGGGCGACTACAATACATCAATAAGGGAAAACAATTTTATAAAATCAAAGAATAAAAGTCATAGACTTATAGACCAATTAGACCATGACACTTCATAGAGGCATAATAGAGATTCTATTATACCAAAAAATATTAAAATATAACCTAACAAGTCGGTAATAAACATATATCTTACTAGTTAGATACTATCTTAGTTCGTAGTAACTACCAACTGGTAACAAAGTGCTTGTTCAAAAATTGGAGCGTAAATCGTTGACAGTGTGGAGGTTAACCTATCTATAGCTGTGGTGGAGGTCAATAGCAACACAGACCACGGCTAAAGATAATACAGATGTAGATAATAGTATTATCTATAAACCTTGACACAGCTGACGACAAACCCTCATAGTTTATTGGGAAAACAAGATAATGATACGCACTCTGGTGGTTAAAGTTATAACTATCCGGAGTAGGATAAATATTATAGTTTATTATTATAATAGTTTCATTATTACACATTACTACCTACATTAGTACATTAATAAACTTAATTAATAATTTTTTTTTTTCTTAATAATATAATATATTCTTAATATTAATCATATAGTAGAATATATTATAATTTATTTATATTTTTTATATCTTTATTCTACTATAATGTCTGATAAAAATAAAAAAAGCCATGTGAATTGTTCCGTTTATGGCTGTAAGTCTTTATATTCTACATCATCAAATATTAGCTTTCATCATTTCCCTAAAGAAAATGAACGTAAATTTTTATGGACAAATAAATTTGGTAATAATGATCTAGTTGATAGAAGGCAGATGTGGGCTATTAAATTACGAATGGGAATATTGTTTATAATAACAAAAAAAAAGTACCCTATAGATGTTTTAGATTGTGATAATGTACAATCAATACTATTTCCAACACAACAAAATTTGGAAATGGGAACTGGTTTAAATTGTTCCAGTGATGGTTCTCTTAATTTTGTTCATTGGCATCTAATATCAGTAGAAGAAAGTGTGTCTATTTCATCCAAAGAATTTCTTGGAAAATTAGATAACCAAATAATTACAACATGCTAACATGTAAAAATGGTAAAATAATGACTATTATACAACTTAAAAGTGAATAAGTATTAAATACAGAATTGTATATATTATATTAATTCTTAGCATATAAGTGTATACATCCTAAAAATAATTAAGGAAGTAAGCAGCGGTAGGTAAACAACGAATTAAATAAAATTTTACCTATTTAAAAGCAAAAGAATAGCAACAATATGTTTACAGCATTCTAAAAGTCCAGCGGCACATGTACAAGCAAATGTTACAATTTTAAGCAAAGGCACTGTAGATATTTTGCCTGTTATTTCATGCGGCATTTCTCATATATGAGAACTTTGTATGACTAATGCTTTAATTTGTATTTCATTTTCCTAATTAAAAGCAAACTGTTTTATAAGCTTTATAAATTTGAAAGTTAAATGCATATAAGATATTGTTTATTAATTAATGATTTATTGTTTACAAGTATTACATACTATGATTTGTTTAAATATAATAATATATAAGTAATATACCTTAACAGTTTTTCCACACAATATTATTTGTTTACTTTTTAAAACTTGCTCTCCTTCTACAACATTACGTGAGTTAATAGAACAATTGGCAAACGTAAATATTTCTCCAATAGTAAACGCCATTTTAATTAAAAACTTGGAAACTATTTATGACACCAAATACTAAAACGCAAAAGCCATAAAGTGAACAGACACAAATAATAGTAGAATAAATTATTCACATTTTATAATAGAATTATAATAGAATGAACAATGTTTATCCTACTCCGGCCTGGTGGGGTAACCGCCACCCCATACAACAATAAGCGCTCCTCGTGTTAATTTGTTTTCCCAATCACAATTAATAATCTAAGACTGTGGTTTATCACATATAAATTATTTATCTATTATCAATTATCAATTTGACCACGAGGCACCATATAGCATATTATATATCTATGCGAAGCACGGACTAAAATTTGTATTTTTATAAAGATTTATAAAAAAAACTATCATAATAACAATTTTTTTTCAATAATTGTATTTTGTAATTTGGTTGTTTTTTAAAAAAATTAGTACTACAGAATATAAAAATTAGTACTAATTACTAGATTTTGAACTGGGGGGACTAAATCCCCCCAAGCCCCCCCCTATTTGCGCCAATGTATATATGCTTGTTACAGATAGTGTTGAAGTGTTTTCCTAAATGAAAATACAGGCATTTTTTAAATATTTAATGAACATTTGATTTTAAAAATAATTAAAATAAGACGTACCACCAATAATATCCACGAAAATATACAAAATATGTATGTATATTTATATGTTACAGTTGAAACCCAAAATCCATCAAAACTGATTTCCACAAATCCCCTTTTAATTTAAAGTCAATTATGGTTTTGACTAGTGAAAATCAGAATTAACCTCATGTTTAAATATTTTGGTAAAATTTAGTTTTATTTAAAATGCATGTATTAAAATTCGTACTATCGTAACTACCGTGACCATACTACGCACATGATCACAGACGATCTATACATGTTGCTTGATAAATCTGACCGGCTGGCCATCATATATCAATTATGATCAACCACTTTCTATCAAATCACTTAAATACAATTACATTGACAGAATATATACAATAATCAAGGTTTTAATTTATAACATGCGAAAAAAAATTCATTAGAGAGAATCAAGAACCGAACAAACATATTTCCTTCCATGCAGCCGCAAGGAAAACATAGACGAGTCAGGATAAGAATTTGTAAGATGCACATTAAAAAATCCTGCGGAACAAATCGCTGTTTTTAAAAGAATAAAATTTTAAATTCCACGATAATTTATTCTATAAAAATAAATAATATAGTATACACATGCAATAGTTATCCTAATATGTACTTATATTTTTAATATGCCCTAGTTTATTTATTTATTTTTTTTTTAATTGTTTATTAAAATTAAGGTTAACAATAAAAGAGCATGACGAGAGACTTGAAGGTGCTTTACATTAGAGGTATCTGAACTTAAGTAATTTACTTAAAAGGTATACGTCAGATTGAGTAGGTATCTAGGCCAAATTCGTTTGAGACGTCTGAATGGGTTTTCCTGGAAGATGGTTAGAGTGAAATTGAGCGATGAGGCTTTTGACGTGATCAGCCGTTTTAAAGTTAGGGCGAATGTAGAATATGGTAGCTGTTTATTTGATAGTAGCGATTTTTAGTGCATTATGAAGGCTAACATTGGTAACGTGCCAAGGGGCGTTGACAGTTATAAGTAAACGAATGGCTTGGAAAGCTTGAATAGTTCAGTGTTAGCTGGTTTGTCTGAATCTCATAGAGCGATTCCGTAAGACCACATAGGTTGGAGTAAGTTTTTGTATAATAGTAGACGATTAAAATTTTTGTGTTAATTTTTGATTTGGAGTGGTCTTAGAATATGCTTGTGGTTCAATTGTTTGCGTTTATTTTTATGTTGTGGGCCCCAAGTGAGTCTTTTATCAAACACTAAACCGAGGTATTTTACAACCTGGTATTTAACTAGTTTTAATGGTGAGGGTCTTAGTTATTTCTAGTTTTAACAAGTCAAAAACAAATTTAATTCAAGGGATTTGTGTAAATAGTTTTGACTTGTTAAAAATAGTTTGACGGATTTCGGATCTTAACAGTAACATAAACATATAAATGTATTTATATACATTTTATTTTATAATTAGTTTACATTTTATACTTTGAAATAACTTTATGTTTAATAACATGGCCATTGTCTCAGAGACAATAAAAGTTGCAGTTATAACACATAGGTACACATGCATTTTTGAACAATATACTTTCTGATGAAATATTATTCAATATTGAGGGCTATTTTTAATGTAGGAAAATAATGCAGTGTAAAATCACCAATAAAAAATGTTTGTATTTTTATGTCTGCCCCAAATGAATTTTCAAATTTGATTGAATGGATATATTTTTATTCACAGGAAAGATATGTCTTTTACATTTGATTCTGTGTTTTTGATATAAATTATAGTTAAAATATACGTCAAGATATTTATAAAAGTTAGTAACATCATATCGATACCAATGCCAAACATAGAAACATTAAAACCAAAAAATCTAAAATAATTATTTTAAATCGTTAAATTTATTTATAATTTAATACAGGACTACAAATATTTATGATACAATTAAAAAAAAAGAACCGGATGGGCCTCGCTCTGCTGTACAGTTAGGGGTGGAGTGCACCTCGCTTATAGGATAGGTCATTATTATAATGGATTTGTTAAATTTGAATGCAATGATAGATATCATTGTATACGAATAACGATTCTGAACGGAGTTCATATGTTTGTCTAGGATATAATACATTGTTATTTATAAACATTGTAAAAAGTATATTTTATTTTGAAACGATAAATATATTTTTCAATTAGGATGGGTTGGCAGTTGCATATAGCGATATAGTTTGTCAGTCTAGAACATTCTACATTATATTATATTTTACATGTAATTTTATGTCAATATTCGCTGTTCAAACGCTTATAAAAAATAATTGTGCCTATGGATTTTAATAATTTTTGAATGACATTAAGAACTACTTCTGTGGAATCTTTGATTAAATTTTCAAGTATTTTGTAGTAGCCAAATTTTTTTTATCACCGATTATAAATATAAAATGTAAAAAATCGAATATTTTAAATGCCTATAAGTGGCTTAAAAATCAATATAATATTTTGAAAAAAATATTGCATAAAAGAAATACCAATCATAACAGCTGGTAGAAATTTCAAATATCTGCGACTTATACTTTTTGAATTATAAAAAATATTTAAAATCGTTTGAGAATAAATCGCTATTTTATGCAATTTCGTAAATATTTAAATTTCAAACAGTCATAAAATTTTTTCCTCTAATTCCGGTAGAAATTTTTTTAGAGATTTTTGAAGAGTAGCTTATAGATAACCTAGTGTTAAAATTTTGAACCTTAAGTATAAACAGAAAAAATTTTATGAATTTTTATCTACAAAATAACTTGCAAATTATCGTGATCTTTACATATTTCATATAAATTGGAACTTTGAGCACTTATAAAAAAAAGTTGTGACTTACGATTTTAGATTTTTTTTATCAGTTAAGGAACAACTTATAAGAAACCTTGTATTAAATTTTCAAGATTTTCTGGCTGGCCAAAAAAATTTAATCGTTATTTAAAAAAAAAAAAATTAAAAAAATGAACATTTCAATTGTCTATAAATAGCTCAATAAAAGTCAAAATACTTTGAAAATTTAATGGTGTATAGAGAACGCTAATCTTAACATTTGGTGAAAATTTCAAGTATTTACATAGATTAGTTTTTGAGTTATACCAAAATAAAAAATACTCAAGATGGTTATCATATTATAATATAAGTATATTGATCGGGTACGAAATAAAATTGTACGCAATAAAAAATAATACAAAAATTTTTTTTTTTTTTAAATCGTACGGAAAAAGTGTTCAGTTATTTGTGTTCGTCGTTTATGTTAAAAAGAAAACTAACTATACGCGGACGACTTCTTTGCGTACTGTAATGAGAAAAATTGTACATATATTATATTAATATGATGTGGAGCCGATATATCATCACTGCCTTTGAAAAATTTCCGATTTCATTACATTACGTGAATAGAGTTTATAAATATATGTTTCTTTGTCAATTGCGACATGATTTGACTGGTGGACGGACGAAATCAAAATGAATTTCTAATAATAAAAGCGTATATTATAACTTAAAAGTATATATGTATAGAATATTATGTAAATACACTCGATGAATATGTTATTTTCGTGTACTACATGTTTGTTCGATGAAACTCATTACATTTATTTACATTTAAAACAATATAAACTACCTTTTAAGACGTCTCGGCGCTTATGTCTTCCGCCGTTTCAAACTGACTACTTATCGAACATATGTATAACATAATTACAGATCATTTTTATAATAGCATATAATATTTCAAATATGTTAAGCAAATTCAGTCCTAAAATTAAATATAATACGCCTCCAATAGTACCTGTAACAAATTAATATTACAACAATTAGTACCAAAGTATTTATAATTTTCAAACTAATTATAGATGCAAAGCAAAAAATAAAAATTATATATCGTAGCATTAAAAATACGTAATTTATAAAACATAATGATTGGTATTTCATACCTATATTATTAATTACATTTTCCCATTATTTTCTTCTAAAATTGTAATGCATATCATTGGTATAGACATAATACTACTACTCGTATTATATGTGATACAGGTCGAAACTAATTGAGACTAACATCATTAGAAAAAAAAAAAGAGAGTAATGTGTGTATGACTTGTTAAAATATATTGAATAATATATTTTAAATTATAGTTGTCTAGGTTCAAAAAATTAGTCCTATATTTTTATACTGATATGTTTCCATGTTAATCATCTAGAATTAAATATCTCTAGGTACAGGATTTACTAGGATTTACCATACGTAATACTTAAGTAGTAATTGTAATTATATCGTACTCCATAAACCTAAAATTGATTGATAATTAACTCACTTTATTATTTGATTTCTCATAATTTAATAACACTTGTACACTTATTACATATAATATAAAACGTGATAGATTATAAGAAGGTTTTATTGTTTTCGGATAGCAGAAATCGAAAAATGCCAATTAAAGAAGAAATATTATTATCTTCCAACGTAAAACAGAAATAAATAAAATTATTGCGGAAACAGATTTCCATATATAATAATTTTAATAAAAAAAAAAAAAAAAAAAAAAATAGTAATAATAATAATACAAAAGAAAATTAATGTTTTATATTTTCAGAACAAGAATATTTCGATGGAGATATAAGAAAATTCCGATTCTACTCAAACAAATGGGTTTACGTGATCAGCAAAAACGTATTATATATAACATTTAAATTATATTTATAACTAACAAAATTTAAATGAAACAAATAATGGTTATATAAAACATAATATTAAATCAAATAACCAATAGAACTAAATAGAATAATCATATCCTCGTCGCACTAATATTATTATACCTATATCAACAAGAAATATAAAATCATGTTTAAAATTACTAATAAATGTCGTCAGTGGAATTGATACGATTAAAATAAAATGCTAGTGTTAAACAAAAATGTTGGGATTTAGATTACAACCAATAGAAAAATGCACTTTATATCCTTGTATAATTTACAGCAGAATACATTAGCCATCATTCTTAAAATCCTTCCTAAAATATTTATTGTTGACTTTTGGTAGTTAGTTTTCAACTATTAAAATTTATTAATCTTAATTTCCACTAAGAGGTGAGTGTTTTTCGATATTTGAAAATTTGTTCTGCTAAAATATTTGGAACATTTTTTTCTTAACTAAACTTATTATTTTCAATCTAAATTTAATATTTATTAAACATAACAGACATTTACAGATTAGTGATATTACAGCATTCACAATCATTAACAATATACAATGGATATAATTTATTAAGAATACAAGTTTAGCTAAATTTCAAAAAGTTAAATTGACTGATTCGTTCAGATTCTTCTGAATACAAGATTTTTGCAGATGAAAGTTTATAAATAGGAGTCAATGATTTCTAATCCCCTTTGTTCGGTGAGTCAATTAAGGATTTCTAAACATTTAATTTTATTGTTCACGGACAGTTGTGGTTTATTAAAAAATGTTTTAGCCTAAATTACTATAATAGTTATAATATTACAAGGATTTATATATAAAATAATTTGTGAATACACGCAGTTAAAAACACACTTTGCACTTAGATGTGACATGTGTCTAGTTAAGAAAAATATTTTCGACATCGTTTATTTTTCTTTCGGCAATATTGATGCCCGTTTAATTTTATTTTATTTCAATATCAGTAGGTACTTATATAGTCTATACGTTGTACCTAAATATTTATACTACAATAACTTACTTATCAGTGAGTTGAAACTCAAAATTGATGCGGTTTCGTAAGCTGTGAAATAAGGATGTTTGAAAGCGAACTCAATCGTAGCACCATTAGAACTGAAATAAAAATATTCATATTGATAAAACTACATCATGAATTAATACATCAGTAAATATTGGTGGCTTGCTTAAAAATTGTAGATATTTCCTTAAAAGAAAGTAATTAAACGGAGCCAGTATCAGTAAAGTCAAGATTAAAATGGAGCGAATCAATGTCACCGGCATTGTTTAATAGTGTTAGAAAAAGTCATTAAAGCAGTGGTTCTCAACCGGTGTGCCGCGGCACACTAGTGTGCCGCGAGAAATGTTATTAAATATTGAAAACAGTGTTTTATTTCGTGACATTTATTTTTAAAAGTAGTTTTTCGGAAATAAATTGAAATTATCAATTGACCAATTGTGTGCTAATTGTGTAGATAAGACGATACCGGATACATGTATAGGCACGTGGCGATAACTATTGCCTTCGGCGAATTTGTCGAAGTTGTTGTGGTTGTCAAGTGCGGGAGTGTGCCATTAAAACTTGTGGTGTATTATAGTGTGCCGTGAACTAAAAAAGGTTGAGAACCACTGCATTAAAGCAATAAGCATTAGACCCGACGAAGGAGTGAAACCGCAGGATTTCTTAGTAAGCCTATTGGCGGACGTTTTAGTACTAATGGAAGAATCACTGAATGCCCTAATATCACTTTTCGACTTTCTACAACGAATGGCGTCAAAAGTCAGACTACAGATAAATGAACCCAAAACGGAGTACATGGTCGTTGGCAGACGAGAAACTATAGTTGTGTACCCATCGTTGAATAGAAAAAATTATGTTTTCAGCGGAGCCAAGGAGTTTAAATACTTAGGTTGAGTTATAACTGAAAAGAATGAGAAAGTAAAGGAAATTTCATCAAGGATACTTGCCGGTAATAGAGCTTTCTCTAGGGCTAGGATATAGATCTTTCTCAAAAGAGTTTAAGATATAGCATACGACATAACTGCGTCCAGTTATAACTTATTGAGCAGAAATGTGGCCACTACGAAAAGAAGATGAAAGAAAGCTGATAGTATGAAAGTGAAAAGTTTTAAGGAAGACTTATGGACCAATGAAAGACAGAAATAGTAATGAGTGGAATATAAGAACAAATAATGAGCCACAATTAATTTTCCAGAAGCCGAAAATATTGGAGTCAATAAGGAGTAAAAAACTAATGTAGATCGGATATACTTGGCTTAGTCAGAATCCCCTTTGCTACGTAAATATGAAAAAAAGATTCAGCAGGGAGGAGGCCACTGCGAAGACCTCGCATGAGATGGAAAAATGTAGTTAAAAAATATGTAAATTACTTAAATAGGGAATCAAACTGAAAAAAACGAACATCTGACAGAGATGATTACAGAGAGGTATGTTTGATGGAATGTTCATTTACCTGAAGAAGAAGAAGTAGCTTAATCAGATATAAAATAAATAATATATTTTGTTACATGCAGGAATGATTATTTGCGTTTACGTACTTGTTCTTTAATAAATTAGTTATTTTCAAATAATCCCATTTGTGAGTATTAGACGTAGCTGTTACATCATATTCAATCATTAAACATGTTGGTAAACAATTGCATTTCATTATCAGCCCAGGATCATGTGCTATTTCTGTACGGAAATGTAAATATAGGTAATTGTAGATGTTTCACAATGTTGTAGTTTTAAAGAAAATACCACTTACACCATCATCTTGTTATTACCTATCCATTTTAATCTTGTTAAAGGCTTAATTGTTTCATATTGTTCGACCATAGTTGTAACAATCGTAATCCACTCAATTCGAAAAGTATAATTAAAATGATATAATTCTAACCTTTTTTGTTAAACATGAAATGTAACACTCGATGTCATTCAAAACTATATCATCTATTTATGTACGTATGGGATAGCGTACCGGTACTCGTTTAACACAACACAACAAAAAATATCAATTTCACGCGTCACAATAAATTCGACAATCGTACACTCGTGAATCTCGAATTCGTGGATTATGTACACGATGCGTACGTCATGTTGTTTGTGTTGATTCCATCCTTCGTCATATCGAGAGTGTCTTAAAATTAAATAATTGATAATATATTGATATTAATCACAATCAATTGATATCAGGACAAACATAAAATAACTTAACGAATAATTGTTAAAAAGTATCTGAAGTGTAAGATACGATTAATAAATTAAATGGTTTTTCTTTTTTTTTCCTTTGGAAACTCGAAATACACATAATTTTACAAAATGTATATTATTATATTATTATCGTTAATAAATACTTGTTTTATTTACGTATAGCTTTTTGAACACATTCTGTTTTCGCAGGACCACATATTTTCATGCCGGGTGTCACTAAAACTGATCGGATGTAAATTAATAATAAAAACTTTATCTATATTACTATATAATTATAAATCGAATTAGTATCATAATACTAACAAGCTGCCTCGATGTTAATACAATCGCACGTGGTTATAGTTTCGTTTATTGTACATTCGTTATAGCAATTTGCCTCGGTGTACTGTTGGAATATTGATAATTTTCTTTCATTTTGTAAATAGCATTTCCTAACTTTTAAAGATCTCCATTTTAAATCTGATTTGATTTTCTTTATTACTGGCGTAATTTGAATCTTTGTATGTGTTTCCGGTATGATTATGTATCTAGTATCGAACAAGTAATAATTGGCTGGACTTGTTAATACAACCTTTTCGTTAAAAAAATTTAAAAAAAATTAAAATAAGAACACATATATTATACAAAATAATGAGTGAGTACACTATACTACGAGTATATTATGTATATATAATATTTAATATTTTAAATTACAATTTTTAATTTTCTAGCAATCTAGTAATGAATTCAAGGTCATAAAATAAATTATAAAGATTTAACGCCTTTTATTTACTAATAATGGTTATTTGTTTAGAAATAAATTAAAATTGTTGGTGTGACGACAAAAGTTTTCTACGACATTTTAATTTTAAAGCGAGTGATGATCTTTTTTAAATTGTAATTTTTTACATAATCATAACAAGTATAAAAATTTAAAAAGTAAAAACCTTTTACCATAAAACAGAAAATGTGTTTCTCTTTAAGCTTGATAATAAGTCAATTTACTCTAATATTAAAATTAACAAAATAAAATTGGTTTTACTGAATGCAGATTTGCTCTGTTATATGTTTGTAATGAGATAATACATGTGGGTGTTAAAAATATTTAATTTGGTGTTTATACTCTTATCAATTATAATAATTATATGCAATAAAAATATGACTTATTTTACACTTTCTGAATACAGTTTAGCATTGTTTCTGACTTTATTTATTCTTTTTAATAATACTGGAAACACTACCTATAGTTGAAGCATAGAAAAAATATTAATCTATTTTTACTCTTAAAACCATCTGTGCCCGATCTTCAAATCGAAAAGTGTTTTTACTACATCAAATATTCACTAAAAAAGTTAGCAGACATAAAAATAAATTTATTTTTGTAAAAATTTGTTCCTCAATTGTTTTAAATTTAAAATTGTTCAGCATTTCACGAAATCAAAGTCAATACATTATAATAACGCAATATTCTACGCAATATTTAAATCGAAACTAAGCTTGTATATACCGGTATATACCGGTCTTATTTAATGGATTTTAAAATATTACAAGGTTATCAATGCATTTATAAAATTCGAGATTATTTTACAACAACGAGCTATTATTATAATAATATCCCGTAAAGAAAAAAAAGGAAAACACATATCTTAGTTTTTCCAATAACATACTCATTTGTATCAATGATTAACAAAATATTATATAAATATTGCTTTATAAAAATAGTTGCTTTCACTAAACAGCTATTTAGGCACAAACATATTTCAGTTTTTTATTCGGGTTGTAATTGACATTTTACAATAATTATTATTTTCGTAAGAAAAAATATGTGCATGTATCATATTATTATGACACTATCAAAGGTACGTACCAAAAAAAATCCATCGGTAAAAGTGCGATTAGGACAGCTCAAAAATTCGTCTCTCAATGAATGTAATCTCAATTTTAAACGATGGTAATAACTTACACCAGTTGTTCGAGCAGGATATTCATCCATAAGTATATTATCTTGTGAATAATGTGAGTATCCGTCATCTAAATTCCAATATACTTTTTCGGTTTCGTTATATATATTTCTCTTGGAAAAAAAGTGCGTGTATCTGAAATAATTTTTGAAAGCACTTTATTGATCGATTTATGATAAAACTTTAAAATTGATCGAAAAAAAATATATATAAGTATTTAATAACTAATATACTGATATTTGTACATCAGTTAGTTAAAAACACATTTCAGAACTTCACCTTTGATGATATTTTTCATTATACATTTCATGTGAGGGCAACCTATTTATCGAATAGCACAATCCCATCGTGCTAATCACGGGTTGAATGTAATTACAGATATCACTAATAGATGTATTTAGCCAACGTACGTTAGACTGAAAGACTTCCGAGCAGCTAACCGCAGAGTCCTAAAATTAAAATTATACGTCAAATATAAGATTTTGTTAGAATTACATGTATTTCCTAACTTATTTGTACTAAAATGTTACCACTCACCATCATTAAATTCTGAAATAATTCGTATTCGAAATATTCAATCGAACGATGTACTGAATTTGAAGTGTACGCGTTTAAATTACATAATTGCGATCGATAGTTTTGAAGATTTTCCCTAAAAGTAAAAATATATTTTCAAAGATAACGGTAGCCAAAAAAGCTGATTATAAAAATCTTTTTCCCTGTTTAAAAATAATAATAATTAGGCTTGAACACATAAATTAAAAAGTCGAAAAATCATATAATATACTCGTGAACTCGATTTTAAATTCTTTAAAAATTATGATCTTCAGTTTTTTTTTTTTCAGGTCAATAAGCGATTTGGTACTCATATAATAAAGATAAATTATTTTATTATTATCGTACAACATAGTATCCATTGAGAACTCGTACTTAGTCAACTTTTTCCATTAAAGGGATAGAACGTGATACGCCAGTAATGTAAAAAATAGTGTGAAAATACGTTAGATACGGGACAAAACCATTCCGCAATACATTGCTCCTTTGTTTTTTGTTTCTTTTGTAGAGAAGAACATCGTTATCTATGATGTAGCGTTTTAATTTTTTTTCACTACCAAAAAGAACTTAAAGTTATTTTTATGATTAAGTTATTTTAAGTTATTAAGTTATTAAGTTATTTTTATGATAACATTTGTAAGATTTTAAGTTTTTATTTAGCCAAAAAAAATATTGAAACTAGTTATCGAAAAAATAAAAACGTAATGCCATAGATATTAATCTTTTCTTTTAAAAAAATATAATTAGCAGTCTCTACTATGAATTCACACTGTATGAATTTTTTTCCGTGCAAAATGGTTTGTCCGCCTAATAATTTCAAGGAAATAATTATAATTTGGTTTTTTTTTATAGACACAATCAGGTGTGTCGCACTCGCATATATGAGCGTAATCTATAGCCGATATTGTTATCCAACTACAGAACGTGATATCGTGATATATTCACTTAAGCCATTTCCTTTCCTTGTCTTTGGTCAATTCGTTTTTGTGACCCACGGGCCATATAGAAATAAACAAGGCACTAGTCAGCTTAATTTTTGTAAATCTATCGAATAAAAATTATAATATTAATTGTGACCGTCCAGTCGACATGGCTGTGAGTATAACATTATCTTTTAACCTTCTTACACAATATATTCTATTAATTTATCGACCTTGAGATGATTACGGTATACATTAGCAAGAAACGGGGCTTATATAAACCATTATAGTAGATGTGTCTTATTGTTACTAAAATTGTTTTAGTTATTTTGATTATAAAAATTTATTTTTACTCAGTAGTTTTATAACATTTTAAAACGTCGATGATACATCAAATCGAGGTGATTAATTTTGAGTTACTATTTATTACCATAGTACTTTCAAATGTAAAAGCTATTGTATAAACTATGAATTGTAAGCAAGTTTAATGAAATAATCTATTGTTATACGGTTGAAATATTTTGAGTTAATTCACAATTTTATTTTTGCAGGTTGGTACTCCTAATTATAACTTTAAAACGCATTAGCCGATGTATATTGTAATAATCATAATTACCCTTGTCATTTCCGGTAACACTTACAACATTTAATTACGTTGTGATTTTTACAATTATTGGGCAACTGTATGTGCATGTATAATTCGATGCGGGAAAAATGAATATTTATTTCAGTGAAACTTACCAATAAGTATCGTTCGTATTTTCATGGTTCTCCCAAACTGATTTTCGCAGTTGATTCGATGAACATATTGTGATCGACGGAAAAGGTATTTCTTGAATTTCCATTTCGATATTTTCAATAAACATCACAGTTGGATTATGTGTCCAAATGTCAAACAACATCCTTATCACTGACAACGCATACGATGTCATAAAAATAAATACCAATATCCAAAACAATCTAAAAATGAGTTGTTATTGCGTTGATAACAGATTTAAATAAAATTTTTATGATCTAAATGGAAATGTTATTGCATATACTAAGTATAAATATTAAATCATATTATTGGTACATATTATGGTTTTTTTTTTTTTTACCTCGAACGTGCAAATTCTTTGGTTGTGTAATGGAAAATTACATTCATTTTTTTTGGGTTTTTTACATTTACAAATAATAAATACAATAGTATAGTAATATAATATTATTACGAAAATAACACGGTAATATAGGATCATGTAATTTATCAATGTTGGTAATAACTTTCACAAATATTTTGTGTACTTTAAATCAATGTCTAAAAGTCAGTTTATATAAATAAACAAAAATATGAAGGATTTAAATGGTCTTCAAACCGTGCTGAAGAATTAGATCCACATGTCCGAAATTACTGCCCTACTCTAGTCCTATTCAATCACATTTCACAACAAGCCGGGACATCTTTAAAAGTACTTTTTACTCAATCAAAAGAACACCAAATTGTATTATAAAATAATATACAAACTTCTCTATAGTTGATCTTTGCTTCATCACAAAATACTGCATGCAACGTGAAGTGGTTTTTTCACAAAAACTATGAAACCAATTGCGCTTAGTCATTTTACAATATTAATACTTTAGTTTAATCAATCCCATCTATTTTGTAAATAATTTATTTTTAATTATTTACGTAAAAACATTAATCGCTTTAGATGTATTTTCAACACTGTCAATTAACAACAATATTGTTGTTTCAAAATACATTTTATTGTCGTAAAAAAACTAAAATAAAAAAAATTACTGTGGTAGTTTATGATGAAAATTGATATTAATAATGTATTTATTAGGCTTGGTAAATTTTAATATTACGGTATTATATATCGTGTGAAAATACAATAGGGTTACTTATCCCTAGAGAATAACTATATTTGCATTGTACCTGTATAAATAAAAACTGAATTATTTTGCTATCCGACAATGGTTAGACCACAGACGTATTGGATATTTTTTTTTAATTATTTATTTGAAGAGTTCATTGTATTATAATAATAATACAAAATAACTGAACAATACATTTTCATGATATAATATATGTATTTACATGTAATTATTTAACTGAATTGATGTAATGTCTGATTAAAGTAAAAAAAAAAAACCCATGTATGTAATATAATATATTACATACATGGGTTTCTTTTTACATATATATTATATATACATATATATTCATAATATAATATAATATATAATTTATATATATATATATATATATATATATATATATATATATATATATATATATATATATATATATATATATATATATACATATACATACCTATATATTTATAAGTAATATTAAATAATATTATATATATATATATATATATATATATGTATGTGTATGTGTGTGTGTGTGTGTGTGTGTGTGTATGTATACAAGGTAAATGTGAAAATACAATATAATAACTGCCTTAAATTAAATTATGATTATTTATATTTTTTATTGAAATACATAATTTGTTTTAAACTAGAATAATTTCATCTTACGAAGAAAAAAATATGTGGGTTTGACTTCTGAGACTGTATTGATAAAAATATAAAATGGTTTTTAACATTATATGTAAATAATATGTTCATAACCCGATTGTTTCGTCAACCTAAAAGCGTGAAAAAAAATACAACACATTGATGATGCCTCATCATATTTTTTTGCTACTCAAAAAATATGTTGTTTACAATACCACATTGATATACACAATATTTTAAATCTAACGATATTACAACAATGCGGAGTTATTCCATCCACTATGGTACAAATATGCTTGACACTCATAAAAAATGATATATACTAAAAATATTTTACCTATCGAAATTGTATTTTATTCTATCTAAAAAAAAATAATCCGTTATAAAATAATACCCGAGTAAGTTTGAACTGATACATTGTAGTTTTGAAATGTATTTTTCTTAAAGTAATACTTCACTTAATTATTAAACATATAATAATATGGTTGCAATACGAACTACTACTTGAACTTCGTTAACTAATGGCGCTGGTGCTGTATAATCGAAAATTGTCAATTTCACCTTCATCCGAATTCGTTTCGTTATTTCGAAATCTGTTGTAGTTTTAAAAAGTTTTGAACAGTCTCCATTGCATCAGCACTCGATGTTATAAATATAACGGGCTTTTCTTATTAATACATTATAAGATGGTTTAAAATTCAAAGGCAGTAAACATAGTGCACGTGTATATATTATGAAGTTTGAAATAGTTTTACAAATATATATGTTCATGTAAGATAAGTAGAAACGTAATTTCCGCCAATTCTGGTACCCATTAAACGTAGCATATATAAATATACTATCATATAAGAGAAATTAAAATAAGTTTACTGGAATGTCGGCACAGAAAACAGTTACTTTTTTTATAAAAAACGTACTTATATTTTATAAAAATATTAGCAAATCAAACAATGTTATTTTAAAACGGCGCTTTGTATATGCAATTTCAATACAATATTATATTAAATTAATGTATTCGTTTAATAAACGTTGTTTTAGTATAAAATAATACAAAAGTCTTTAAAAATTATTTTTGTCCTAACAATTAAAACTAAACGTTAAATTTTTACAAATAAATTTGGTTTAAAATATATTTTTACAGAAAAGAAAAATGGCAATCGAGTGTATACTTCTAAACGAGCTACGAAAAATGAAAACCACAAGAGTACAGTTGAAGTTAATTTTTCATTTTTTGACTATTGTAAAGTTTAATTGCTGTAATTATAAGTATTTATAATATATATATATATGTCATGTTATTATACAAAAAAAATTTACTTAGAAGCTTTTGATTATAGCTGTCTGAAGTTGAGACGGACACCGACAACTAAAATTGTACAACAGCAAATTAAAATGAACAAAAAGATGCAACTGTGAGAATTATAGTATCCTATGAATTTTGAACAGTAACAAAAGACTTACGAATCGAATCAACTATAAAATATAATGCATCGATCAATGTTTTTTATAAATGATGTTTATGAATCAATCGGGCATACTATTATTGATGCTGCGTAAACGTCGATAAGTGAACGTACAAGCACATGTAAAACATTTACTGTGGATTATGTAAGCAGCTATTGATAAATCTTCACGTTCATATAATGTATATAAAAGTTATCAACAAGATACTTGTTCATTCAGGGAAACACAGTAGTAAACACCTATATTACATTGTGTTACGGGCATAGGAGCCCCGGGAACCCCGAGCTTTTATTGGTGGAAAGCTTCGAGCGAGTGATTGCAGTAAATAATTTCTAATGTAGAGCAACAGGTACATGAGTATCATGTTAAAGCGGAGGCAAATATGTTAGAAAGACTTAATTATGAATAAATGAGAGTGAAACTGAATGTGTATGGTCTCATTATTGCGATATGGAAGGCAACAAAAAACCACCATATTATTATTTTTTCAAGTATAAATTTTTCATAGCAGAGAAAAAAAAGTTTAAGAACGAATAACTCATTGATACAATTGTTTAAGTTTTAATTTTAACATAAAATTACTTTGAAAAACCATTAATTTAATTAAATATGTGAAATTAACACTATAACATTTTGAAAATACTCAATACTGTTTCTCCAAATCGGCAAAATTAATAAAACTGATAAGTAAAATATTTGGAATCAGATCTCAATCAAATGATGTGTTGTGAATTTATTGTTTAATTCTTATCGAAGACAATATCATTCATAAATTTGTTTTCATTCAAAAATGAATAAACTACAGTCGCTTCACACTGTAAAATGTAAATAAATAATTGATAAATAATATCGATTGGAAATGTCCATATATATATTATATAGATTATACGAAAACTGCGATGTCTTATGCGTTATGGCAAATAATAATAATGAATATGATGTTATTTTATGATTAGGGTTCAAATATTTATTGCATCTTTTTTGTTTTTGAATATCATAGACGAGAATATCATAGAATATCCCATCTTAAAATGTATTTTAATAACATACAAATCTACTTATCTGTACCTAATTAATTTGTTCTTATAATTTATAAGTTTTAAATAGGTATAGGAAACTTTCATAGGCTTCTTAGGGCATTAAAATCCTGGCCCTAATAATGTTTAAACTTTGTACTGTATATGTTAACATCATTTTTACCTTAGACTTTAATCAATACTACGCAATAAGTTATTATAAGAACAATAAGTTTTCAAGTCAAACCTTTAAAAGGCACACACACCAAGTCAAGTGTTTAATATATATATATAAACACATATATGTATGTTAGTGTTGCTTGCTTATTTTTGTATTCACGGGCAGAGAACAATACAGTATTTAAAGTGAAAAAAAAAAAAAATTTTAATTCCACGATCAATGAATACAAGTATTAAAATATAAACTTATGGCATGTGTATACGATATTATTGTGAACTTTAGGGCGCTATGTATTGAAGTCACATATGACTCGCTAGTTGAACACAAATATTCATAACTTAGATTAATTTTGTATACTAGCTGTATCTCTACCGAACTTATTTTCACTGTCGGTTCAACGGATATCACACATGCATAGTGCATAATATTATATACTGTTGTATTATAAAGATAATACAAAAAAGTACGTCTATTGAATCATTGTTTTAATATTTTCAATAACAATCATTGATCAGTGGACACAGTTAATCCTAATATATGTCACAGATGTCAGATGGACAAAGTTTACGGCATCAATTAATGGATCCTTAAAACTGAAATACCGAAATAGTTGTTAAGTAAAATCATATAATTTCAAGGAATCAAAGAGACTCAAAAAAATATTTATTTTTTGTGACATTCGATGTAATTTTAGACAAATTAGATCGTATGGAAAATAAAAATAGAATGATTTTTTAGTTAATTTTACGAACGACTACAACATTCCCGAATGAGGGAGAGAGAAAGAAAGAGAGAGAGAGAGAGAGAGAGAGAGAGAGAGTGAGAGAGCTCTAAATAATAAATATCATGAAATATTTTAATTATTTGCCGTGAATAACTGATAAATATTCGATGATTAAAATTTATCATTTCCCATTAGATGATATTGAATACACATATATATTTTATTAGAATGGGAAATGATGAAATAGATGAATTTTGTAAGAACTGATCCCAGCAGGATAATTTTAAACGTTGTACATGTGTTAAAATTGTCCATGAATTTTGTATTGTTAATAAGCTCATTGTTGAAATATCTTGATAATGTTAAAAATATGAGTTTACACATAAGAAAATTTAGAATAATTATGGGTATATTCGAAATATTATGATTTTAATTTTAAAACTATAATTATTTTCTGTATTTTTTAAATCAGAGATGGATGGGAACGGATCCTTAAAGCATTAAATTAAAATTATTTTCCTACTTTTAGGGGAATATCAAATTACTTTTTGTATAATTTCGAGAAAACAAAATGATCACGTTTTTTCCTTTTTTTTTTTAATGTGCGATAAATAAAAAATGTCTACTTCTAGAATAATAATAAATAGTTTTAATGTTTTCAGAACTAATACCAGGTTACTCTGAGGATGTGTAATTTTATCAATCTTTTATGTCAAAAGCAGCTAAAATATTATATTATTACCAAGTAGCACCAGTAATTCGCTTGAACTTTAAACTCCATCGCATGTATTGAACTATTTTAATCAAACATGCGGCGGTTATTCCTGAGAAATATGGAGAAGCTCAACTGATAGTACATGAGTACATTTCAATTTTCATCATGAGCTGATGATTTAATGCTACCATAGTATGTGAAATTTGCTGAAAACTTTTTTTTTTTTTAATTAGCCATCTCAACCCAAAATTAATAATTAATAGATAATAAGAGAAGTTATAGACAGTATACGATAAATATACCAAATTAATTATTAATATTAATTAATAATTAATAACTATTAATAATTAATGTGGTGTATTTATCGTATACTGTCTATAACTTTTCTTCCACTATATCTACCATATATTTTTATATTGAGATTTGTTATCAAATTGATTATAACAAAGTTTTACACTAATTTATAATTATATTCAATAGACACATTGTTTTGAAAAATGTTTCTGATTAAAAATCGATTTACATTACAGTATTACACGTATTATCATATAGTTCAGTATTCAATTTAAATAATTTTTCAATGATCATTTCACATAACTGATTCATTGACAATTTTATGACGACTGATTAGACGAAATTAAATAGTACGAGTACATAATTAATTTTACTGTAATTAATTATTCCATTGTCTGAAAGATATTAACAACTACAATTGACATTGACCGTTTCCAAAAGCGCTACAAATATCTTCGTGGTAATATCTATTTCAGTTATTTACCATAATATTTTTTATAAATTTTATAAATTATTGAACAACATTGAAAATAATTTACGGTTATTCATTGTTAGTATTAAATGTGTTGTAACTTATGAGTCTAGAATGCAGTAAATATACACTAGGAAGTAGAAAAGCTAAAATGTATTAAATTGAACCACTAGATCTCGCTTGTTCACACATAATAAATCATTAAAAGTATGACGTTTCCGTACAACATTTTCATAGCATGTGTTTTTGCTGATATTTTCAGTTATTTATTTAAGCAAACAATTTTTTTTTTTTATTGTTATCTGTCCTACCATACTTTGTCTACTTTCTCTAGAGTCCCTAGAGTGTAACCGATTGTTACAAATAAATATTTAACATGGTTGAAAGATAAATAAAGACATCCACTAATAGTGCGTCCCAATTTCGTATTTTATAATTCATAAAACTAATTTGATTATAGATTTAGATACAAAAAAAAAAAAACATTCTTCAAAAATATATTCTAATATTGATGTTTATAATTGAATGATGAATATTTAAGAGAACTATCACAATATAAACCTATTTATTAGAAATTAAAATTAAAATTATCTTTAAATAACATTTTTATACCAATTTCAACCATCAACTGAAATAGGTTTTTTTTAATAAGAACAAAATATCAACGTGTTAAATTTTTGGAAGTAAGATAAAATAAAAATACAATCACAAACCAATACTTAATAATATTAATAATTGTTAACAAATAACCGGAAACGCACTCGCATATTAAAATAAAATAATATAACAATAATGTTGATCGAAGCTAATAATATACTAAATTTATAACCACAATTTTTGATTACTTTCATCGTAAAATATATTTTGCAACAAAAATCTTCTACAATAATACAATGGAAATATACGCATTTGTATTGAGACTGACATATTTAATTGACTATTTGACCGCATTACTGTCATATTTTTTTATTTCAAAATTGTCTTTTCAATTGATTACAGTGTGTACATGCATTTATATACAACAACAAGAGAACAACAAAAATTATTTAATTACTCAATATACTTATAATTGAATTATACAGTTTTTGTTAATTATGTGAATCGGCTAAGAAAATAAATTTTACTATCAGTATATGATAATTAATAAGAAACCCATTAGTTTTTTGGTTATATAGTTAATTTAAAATCATCTCATCGAGTATAACTTGGTTTAAACTAGAGGTCGTGATTAAACGTGTATTGAACTACATACATTGATACCCGTGTTGTATAATAATTTATTTAATACAAATACTCATGTATCTAAATACTCTTGAGCTTGAATACTCATATTTTTAAATACAATTAATAAGTTATGGAACAATTTTAAAATTACTAAAAATATTTAAATATATGGCATACATACGTAAACGCAATGCAATAAAATTGGCGATAAGATAGTTTTATCTTAAAACCAATTTAAATTACTCTTCTATTATACTTATAGTTCTATAGTTATTCTATTATACTTATAGTTTATACTTATATAAAGATGTATGTTAAACGAATATATCTAATTCATTTTTAAGAATCAGTAATAATTATTTATAGCATATTTAAGTAATAAAAAGTAGGTAAGTAATTAGAGCTATACAATTTGTATTATTAATAAAACACAAATTAATAATTATTGGAATATATATAATACCATATTATTATAAATATTAATAATTTCACTTGGCAAAGGAAATTTATAGTCAATATACATCCGTAATCTTAACTGCGACCGCATCGTTTATATAATAAAATAAACTGAATGGATTTTCATAAAATTTAACTTAAAATTTAATACATTTTTAAATATTTGTTAAACATTTTAAGGGAAGCTGTAAAATTTCTCTAAACCCTCCTTCAGTACCTCCTGGATAAACACGGGTGTTATTCACGGATATACACGAGTATTAAATACACGGGCATTTATATGTTTTTTATCCACGTGCCTAGACTCCGTATACCCGTGTATTCTAAATACTCCTTTACAACCACGACTTCTAGTTTAAGTGTATGAAATAATACAATTAGTACATTGTATATAATTATTATAAGCTGATACTCTACTACAGGTAGGTACGTCACGTGCGTATGCGTTGGTTCGAAACAGAACGTGATTGGATATTGAATAAATGCATGACGTAGCTGCAAACAGTTTCAATTATGACGTACAATATTTCAAAAATGCTAATAAAATTCAATCCCAAGAACACACTCAATACTCCTCCAACGAAACCTGTAACAAAATCGCGTAGATCTACATAAGTATCAGATGAGTATTTGGATCCATTATGAATTAGTGGTAGGTCATATGCATGTGAAATCTTCACATTATTGCAAACAATATAAAATAATATTGCTCGTTAGCTGTTTGTATGTTGTAAAATCCATGTATTAAGATTGATTGTTATACGTGTATGGCAAAACCAATTTCTTTTGTAAAATAAAGAAAATTCTACAACCAAATTTTTATAAATTACTCTTTAAATCCTATCACAAAGTCTCGCATGGTATGCCGTTCGATGCACATGCGTGTATATTTCTTATACACTTTATTATTTATTTCTACTCATAACAACAACCAAACGTGGCGTTTCCGACATCTACGGATGCGGAAAACAAAACTGAACACACTCAAACCTTTAAAAAGGAACTCAAAACAACACAAAATCGGATTTTTCTTCAAAAACTGGTAAATAAAATTGGCTTTATAATACGTACAAGAGTCCCAGGCATCCGCTGTTGGCGGCCGCGGCCGACCTTATCGCGTTCTTCCCTTATCGCGTTCCGATAACGTACAATGCACAACTCACAAAAACCAATTAAGAACGGTGTCAATTCAACAGTTAATTCAACAACTAATTCAAAAATAAATAATGGTATCAATTTAAATGCTTCACAAAGAAATCGTATACAGAGCGATTCAAATAATGTTTTTTACTCAAACTCATCAAATGTTGACACCGATTTTACAACAGTCCAGCACAAACCCAAACGAAATCTCTCTACTAACTCAAATGATAAAATGGAAACAATCAAAAAAAATAAATCTATTTTCGCATCTTCAAATAAATACGCTGTACTTGCCAATGAAAATGATGAAATCAAAAATTCCGATGAAACTCTCATTGATATCGACTCGGACACCGAAGCCGAACAAAAAGTCAAACCTCCTCCACCCATCTTTTTAAGTGGACTTTTGGATTTTCCTGCACTTCGTTCACGATTAACAGAATTAATCGGTGCTGACAGTTTCTTTGTTAAATCAAATGCCAACAACTTAAAAATTCAAACCAACAACGCCGACTCATACAGAGCAACCATCCACTTTCTAAAAGAAAGTAAGGCCGAATATCACACATATCAAGCTCAAGAGGAAAAACCTTTCCGAGTAGTGATTCGAAACATCCACCCATTAACTCCATTAGCGGAAATAGGCGTAGCAATAAATGAAATTGGTCTTTTCACAGTCCGTAATGTATCCAACGTCTTAAATAAAACCACTAAAAATAAACTCCCAATTTTCTTTATTGACTTGGAACCTGCGGAAATTAACAAAGAAATTTTCAATATCACCTCTTTATTAAACACAAAAATAAAAATTGAAGAGCCGTACAAAAGACGTATCATTATACAATGTACAAACTGCCAGGCGTACGGTCACTCCAAATCATACTGTGCCCATCATCCAAGATGCGTCAAATGTGCTGCCAATCATTCTACTTCCACCTGCACAAAATCCAAAGACAAACCACCAGCCTGCGCCCTCTGTGGAGGTAATCACACAGCCAACTACCGTGGCTGCCAAGTCCACAAAAACCTCCAAAGCTTCCAATATGGTAAAAATACTCCAAATATAAAATATAATTTAAGAAACGATGTTAAATATAATTCTATTGTAAAAAAGGGGGAGGACTCCGGTGTCAAAACCAACCTTAACCCTCCCAACATAAATGACACCTCATCTTTTCCAAAGCTGTCCTCACAGTCTCACCATCCTAACACACCTAAACATACTCTCCCAAATGATACGGAAAATCAATCTGAATCTAAGTTAGCTACACAACTTTCATCTTTCATTTCTGAATTTAAATTAATAATAAATCCGCTCATATCGCTACTCACAACTGTAATAAATAAACTTATAATCAATGTCAACTAAAAAACCAAATTTAAACATACTGAAATCATTGCTATGGAATGCTAATGGCTTAAAACAACATGAAACTGAATTACTGAATTAAAAGATGGGAAATCACCTGGCCACGACTTAATTACTAATAAAGTTCTGAAAAATCTTCCTCGCAAACCCATTCTACTAATTACTTTTATCTTCAACGCCATGCTAAGACTATCATATTTTCCGCTAATATGGAAGTTGTCAACTGTAATACTTATACCAAAACCTAATAAACCAAAGACTCTAGCCACCTCTTACAGGCCGATAAGCTTACTTCCAACTCTAGCAAAACTGTTCGAAAAAATAATACTCAAAAGAATCAGACCTATTATGCAAACTCATAAAATTATCCCAAACTCTCAATTCGGCTTTAGAGCAAAACATTCCACTGTCCACCAAATTCATAGGTTGACAGACAATATATCATCATCCTTTGAAATGAAGCAATTCTGTCCTGGTGTTTTCCTGGATGTAGCGCAGGCTTTCGATCGTGTCTGGCACGATGGCCTACTATACAAACTCAAACTTTTTCTACCTGCGCCATATTATCTAATTATTCGCTCATATCTCGAAAACCGCTCATACAAAATCCGATATGGTAGCTCATACTCTCCACACTTTTCCATTAAAGCCGGTGTCCCCCAAGGCAGCGACCTCTCTCCTGACCTATTCAATATTTATACAGCCGACATACCAGTTACAACAAACACCACCTTGGCCACTTACGCAGATGACACCGCAATACTTTGTACTAATAATGACCCCGACGAAACATCTAACTGTTTGCAAACACACCTTGATTCCATTGACAACTGGGCAACTAAGTGGCGAATAAAAATAAATCCTGACAAATCTGTTTTTGTACCATTTACTCTAAAAAGAACAGAACCCCCACCTGTACACTTTCAAGGTACTCAAATACCATCATCTCCAAATGTCAAATATCTCGGAATTACCATTGATAAAAGATTAACCTGGGGCCCACACCTTAAACAAAAAAGAAAAACACTCAACAGCCGCCTTCACCTACTCCGTCCGATCTTAAAGTCAAAACTACCAGTGCACACCAAACTTATAATGTATAAATCTCTCTTACGCCCAATATGGGCATATGCAATCCAAATTTGGGGCTGTGCTAAGCCGTCCCAAATTCGCACGATACAAGCATTCCAGTCCATTACCCTCCGTATGGTAACGTCTGCTCCTTGGTTTGTTTCCAACTCTTCACTACACTCTGACCTAAAAATCGAGTCAGTTGTCCAATTAGCCACCAAACATTACAGGTCCTTCTACTTCAAACTGCCTTCCCATACTAACCCATTAATATCACAAATCGCATCTATCCAACCCGTAAACCCCATCCATAGGCTCAAAAGAAAATATTGTAGAGATTTGTTAATCTAAAATAAACACACGTTGGGTTCCAGCACTGGTTGGCCTCCCTCTTCAAGTCAAATTTTTGTACATAAATTATCAAATTTGCTTATTGTGATGTAAACACAGATTGTAAATATCTTATTCTAAATAAAAAAAAAAAAAAATTATCACAATGATCGTCATAACGCTGTCCGTTCAAGTCTCTTTGTTCATTCAAAAGTCAAAACTGTAATTCCCCAAGGCATATTACCAACTCTTCTTCTCATTAATTCATTAATATCCGATCTGCCAATTTTTTTCAACACCATTGTTGCTTAATACACTGATGATAAAACATTATTTCAGTTAACGAAAACCCTATTATCGC
Organism: Sipha maydis; assembly: GCA_034509805.1. Classification (NCBI taxonomy): domain Eukaryota; kingdom Metazoa; phylum Arthropoda; class Insecta; order Hemiptera; family Aphididae; genus Sipha; species Sipha maydis. Next base: position 6,513 of record JASXSY010000780.1, on the reverse strand, counting down.
ATCAAATGAACTTTAACCCCATCCCTCTCAAATTGAAACCTGATGTAAAAATTGAATAGTAAACATTAAAGGAAGTAAATCCACTTTTACACTAAAATAAGGCATTTTTTCTAGAGTCACTCTCGTTAACAATATAAAAATTGCTACCACACTAGATACAAAATACCTTGGGATTAATTTTAACAACAATTTTACTTAGAGCTACCACATTCGCTCCATCAAACTTATGCTTAAATTTCAAATTCATACCTTCAATTATTTTTAAACTCAAGATCAAAACTTTCAATCTATACTGGATTAAACCTATAGAAATTCCTAATAAAACCAATTTAGACATGTGGTCCAAATTTGGGAATCAGTAAAAAAATCGAATATAAAAAAAATTCAAATTTCACAAAATACAATTTTACTTATAATTACGAGGATACCTTTCTAACGTTTCGAACCACACACTCCACACGGATCTAACAATACTAACGGATAATAAACTGCCACTAAATTTTACAAATGATATCTGAACACATTTCCTGACCATACAAACTAACTAGTCAAAATATATTTGATCAAATGCCTGGAAATCTTCCCAAAAGCCTGAAAAGAAAATGGTGTTGCAATCTTCTCCTTCACTAAGTCTTAATAAATAAATATTGGACTGTCGCCAGTAGCGATTTAAATCCTCATGCCGCTATCATTAACTTATTCTCGCTTATGCATATTATACCAAACTGTATAGATTGCGTAAAAATAAAATTAATATTTTTGGACGGATGTGTAAGTGATCTCACATTTTATAAAACGGCATAAGTTCACAATGATCACAAGATAATCCGCACAATTACAATAATACAGTGAATGAGTACCGTATTTTCACATGCGATATGATACGATAAAATATCGTATATATTTCAAACTAATGAAATATCAGGGTTTCAATATGATTAGAGTAAGTTGTTCCTCCATATTATAATGGAAAATTAATTGTCCTTATTGCATGTATAACAAATAAATAATTATTTATGACTTTTTTAAGAAAAGTTGATAAAAATAAATAATTAAACATTACATAGAATCTCCCAGAAACACACCTAGTATTGTATAACTTACTAGTTAACGAATCAGCGTTAAAAATCGATGCTGATCTATAAGCCGTGAAATATGGATTTTTAAATACAAATTCAACTGTAGCACCTCTTGAACTAAAAATAATAATAATAATAATAATAATAATAATAATAAGTAGCCACCGGTTATAAAATGTAATATAATATTTATTTGTAAAATATAATTGTAAGCTATGAATCATGACCACCACTTAACAATATAGTAACATCACATTAACCCGAACACATGCTAATGCGAAATAAGCCGTAATCCGAGCGGACTTGAGAATTATTGCATAACGATTTATAAAGTACAATCGACCGAAAAAATGAAGATTTAACGTTAAGAAATGTCAAATAAGTTCTATTGTCTGATTACAATTTTGTATTTTAACGGCTCTTACTTTTTAATTTTTTTAACAATTTGTAAAGTAAATTTGATATATTATTTACATTTTAGATAAATTATCTTACAGTTTCATACATATAATAATTTAATACGTAGTCGTTTTTGTATACAAATATTAAGTAATTATTAAATTAAAATGCAATGATATAGTCGCTAATATTGTTTTTAAAAATGTATTAAGAGAAAAACAATGAATTTTTATGCCATTAAAAGATACCCTCTGAGCATCTTCTTAATTCAGCCACTGTATAGCTCATTATAATTCATTAGCATATACACACGTTAAAATTAATTATTATTAATCACTCAACCAGTGCCGCAACTACAATTTTGAGGCCCCGGTTCAAAAATATTTTATAGGCCCTTTTAGTTTTTATTGTAGCATTGGTGGGAATAGGGGGGGGAAGCTTAGCCATGAAATTTACCATAACCCCCCCCCCCCATTAAAAAAAAAAATATTAAAAATATTATACCTAAATTGTAATAGTTTGTCAATTATAGAAGAGGCGTTATTTTGATTAATTAAAAAGACTAAATTAGTCATTTTTTTCAACCAATTAAAATTAAATTACTTTAATACAAAAACTAACTTTTAACCATATAAGATTTTAATGAGTAAGATTTGATTATTTTACACATTTAAATATTTAATAATAAATTCAACTAGGTAGTTAAGTTACCAAGTTAATATGAATGAAACTTACTTAGTGCCCACTGCCCAGCTTTGAAAAAAGATGATTTTGTGAATAGATAGATATTTTATAGCTGTACTTGTTTGAATTAAATAAATATCTATTAAATGATATTTTTTAATTTCATTTGTCTGTTATCTTTTTCTACGTCTTTTTGATGCACCATTTTCAAATGTTCTTGATGACATATTTTTTTTTAAAAAAAACCAAAAAAAATGACAAACAACGCCTCATCGCTTTGATAATATTATAATATGAATAATTCGAGAATTTGCTGATACTAGTAATACGTCTTACTGTTGCTGTAATCCAATATTGACAAATGTACTGCTGTTAGTGAGCTAAATTCTAAATATATCGATGAATGATGCACGAGCCGCGGAGTGCAATATCAATGTATCATACAGTTATACAAATTACAATAACAATATTTATAACTCTTCCGTTATATCACGGGTTCTCAACCTGGGGGGCGCGCCCCCCTAGGGAGGCGTGACAAAATTTCAGGGGGGGGCGTGAAAATGTTGAAAAAAAACACGAAAAATGAAAACGTTGCCGTGCATTGCCGGTGTGTTGATCGCCGCCGGGGTCGATCAATAGATACGTATACAACGAGCAATTATTACGATTTTATAAGATTATACAAATGCTCTTTAGTATTCTGGGTATTAATAGAAGCATTGTTTCGGCGAAAAACCGCCACTCGACGCGATAAGAACAAGTTTTGGTGACCCGCAATAAAATATAATGATTACACTAATAATCTTGTACAACGTATGAGATAATTCTATATTTGGCTGTGTTATCTATCTATATATCCGGAAGTTGCCAATGAAGCTGCGAAGCTATTGGTTCAGTTTTCTTCCACCTACCTCTGCGAGTCTGGCTTTTCGGTGCTTGCTTGTATAAAATCGAAATATCGAGCACGATTGGACGTGGAAAGTGATTTGAGATGCGCATTATCACAGATGTCGCCAAACATAAAAAAATTGATTAAAAATAAACAGGTCCAACCCTCTCATTAATTGTATATTTAATAATAGTTAATATTAATTTTAAATTATAATAATACTTTTTTTTGCGCAAATAAATTCATTTAATATTAAAAAAACGTCAATGAAGTTGTATTCATATTAATCCAATAACCAACATTATAGTATAGTTAACATATAAATATTATGCATACATCAATCTTATAGTAGTGAGGGGGGAAGGCGTGAATTCATAAAATAGTTGGAAAGGAGGCGTGGACCTCAAAAGGTTGAGAACCCATGCGTTATATTATTAATTCGTATAAAAATAGATTTATACCGGACTGTTAATAAGCAATATGCCTATTTATCACGGACGTATATACGTCCATGCTATTTATAAATATAAATACATAGCCATAGGTATTGACTATTGTTAACCCAATGGAATAGGACCTATATTTATATACACGAAAATACAAAATTAAAAATGACTGAATTCTTATATTTGATTTTACAACTGTCTTATAATATTATGTATGGTTATGGTAAAATCCTAGCCCCCCCCCCCATACATACATAGTGAGGCCATTCAGGCGGTGCCTTGCACCGCCTGCACCTGCGGTAGTTGCGGCACTGCACTCAACTAAACATTTATTTAATCACTTACTTATTCTTAACCAATTGAGTTCTTTTTAAATAATCCCAACTTTCAAAATTAGACGAGTCTAATATTTCATAATTGATATCGGAACACGTAGGCAAACAGTTACACTTCATTTGCATCTTTTCCGTGTTCGATTTTTCTATACGAAAACACACCTCATTATATACATTACTATTATTAATTCATGTACAAACTATCTACATGCATGAATTTAATCCTAAAAAATTATAACCTTATAGTAGTAACTCTAAATAATGGTTACGTTATTTGATATTTGTTAAACCGTCCAATGTTAAATTTATTAGCTTATAAAATTGAAAATATTAATCAATTAACGTATGAATTTATGCAAGATAAGTTATTTCAATTACTTTCTATTGCAGCCTATAAATATTTAAGTACAAGTCAATTTTAAACTATTGTCTATATTGAATAATCTAATAATAATCAGTTTCACGTTAATGGTTAATCAAAAAAATAAATATAGATTTTGTTCTTTCTTAACCTGTATAAAGTTAAACTTTATAACTTGATGTTGAAAGATGTTTTTTCGATAAAAAAATCTTCTATTGAATAATCATCGGTTATTTGAAATTTAAAATGTTAAAAAAGTATTAGTGGTTCAATGGTAGATCAGAGGTATTATAAAATAGGTATTTTTTTCGTAATTAATTTAAAAAATGCTTAAAAAAATGTTTTAAATTATATTTTCAGTTCAATAAAATGTCAAAATGCCAACCAGTTATACATATATTTTTGTTATAAATGGCGTTTTTTATATTAATATACATTAACAATATCAGATGTATTTTTTTTTGTAATTTCGAATAATTTGTATATTTTATAATTTCCTTGTGTATATTTGTATGCATATTTTGCTTTTTTTTAGCTCCTATAACTTCCGAGTAATAACGATGTTAAATAAAAAAAATATGTCGAAGTTTGTGTATGATAAAGTATGATAAAGTGTATGATAAAGTGTACGTTATAGTTTTACCAAAATACGTAGTAAAAATACTCCTATTATTTTGCTTACTAAATCGTAATTTTTTCGTTTAATTTGGATTGATAACAACAATGTAAATAGAGATCAAATAAATATGTCAAAAATTATAATCATATGTTTGGAATTATATTTAATTGTTTTAATTATTTTGTCTTTTGTATACCATTTATTTTCTAAAACTAATATGTCTTCTGCTTTAGATTATCAGGGAAAAGAAACTGTTATAAATCGATATGTATAGACGAAACTTTGGCCGATGTAATTTATATTATGATTTTATCGACAAAAAAATGTAAATGTGTAATACTAATATTACTAATTTGATGTGATGTTAATACTTAAAATGTATTATATATATTACGTATAGCTTTTATGGTGCACTCTGTCTTCGAAATACCACATATTTTCACGTCTGTTGTCATCAAAACTGATTGAATAAAAAAAATAAAAAATAAAAATAATTTAACAAAAATCTGTAATAAGAATCATAAAGAACACATTCGGCATATACTTACAGGCCATGTCGAAAGTAACACAACTGCACATTGAAATCGTTATGTTAATCGAACATTCGTTGTTACAGTTAGACTCGGTGTACAGTTTGAATATGGATAGCTTCCTCTCGTTGTGCATATAACATTTCCGGACTTCTGGAGAACGAGACACCAAATCCGGGCTTATTTTTCTTACCAATGGAGTGATTTGTACTTTAGTGTACGTGTCTGATGCAACGAACGAGTAAGTTGTGGTCGAATAAAACTCAGATGGATTGGATAATGCAATCTAAAATTCCAACAGAGATGTGTGTGTATGTGTGTGTGTGTGTGTGTGTGTGTACGCATACATCAGATTATTTATCTATACGTATTACAATATATTGTTATAAATGTTATACTGTAAATATGTTATATTTTAATCAAGTTTTTATGCAGACCAATCAATATAAAATCTAATCAGAATCTTTTTCTGTACAATTATTTTTCTAACTTTCTATTAACCACAGACAAATGAGCAATTAAGAGCTATATTAACAACAAACGTTTAATCGGACAAGGTATTGTCAACGTTATTGAAATTTAAATATTTAGATTTAATATGATCTAAATATATTACAGACTACAGTATAATTTTATGACTATATGATATTAAATGATAACATAAATAATAACATAAACTACACAGCTATAAAAATAAATTTCAATTATAAGAAAAATTATAGAAGTCGGAGAGAAACTTTAAATATCTATGTTCGATTAATGTAATGTTGTTGCACTTTGAATATTATTATTCCTATTTAAGGAAAGAAGTTCGATATTTAATATAGCAATATCCTCACACAAAATCTATTTAATACTTACTAAAAAATAACCATTTCTTAGATTAAGTTGAGGGCAATGCAAAAATTCATCTGACATTGTATGCATATTTAATCTAAGACGATGATAGTAACTGACACCGCTAGTTCGAGCAGGATTTATATCTATGAGTATATTTTTGTCCGAATAACTCGAGTACCCATCGTCTAAATTCCACAATGTCTTTTCGAAACCGATGTACGAATTGTTTTTCGAAAAAAAGTTCAAATATCTAAAAGAAAAAAAAAATTCGTCATTAAGATTTCGTGAAATACTAATTAAATATTACAATAACCTACTCAAGAATTAAGGA